>OY730484.1:4094293-4694293 GCA_963422695.1 Xylophagus ater
TTATTGTTATTTGTATTTGTAATATTTAGATTATTATTATCACAATCCTGTTGTGATGCAACTCTTGATAAAGCATTATCAATTAATAATTTTTGTTGTTCTTGTTCCTGTTGTTGTGCAACAACAGCATTAATATGTTGTTGTAAAACAGCTGGTGTTACAGCGGCAGCAGCTGCTGCGGCAACAGTTGCACTTTGTTGAAGATTCAAAATATTATTCGTATTTGTTGTTGGTTTGTTGCTATTACTTAGTAATGTTTGCATTGATAGTATTTGGGCTTTTGTATAGGAATTATTATTATTAATATTATTGGGAATATTGATGGTATTATTATTATTGTTGTTGTTGTTGCTAATATTATTAGGATTATTATTTGTAGAGTCTGGTACAGTTGTACTATTATTATTTTTATTATTATTGCTAGCAGATTCCTGCTCTAAATGTATCGTTGTCCGAGATGTTTGATTCTAAAATGAAAGTAAACATTTAAGTATTTATATTTGGTTTAAACCAAGTCTTAGACGGGAAAACATGTTGTCAAACCGTGTGTTGTGATTGTTGTAAATTTTCGGGCAAGTTTTATCATCCGATGGCTTATTTTCATACCAATTGTAGGACAACAAAATTCTACATTTGCAGATATCGGTTATATTTCATGAGTAAAAGCCCGTGTCATACATATAGCCATGATCGCAGGTGTGTTTAAACAAAAAGAGAGACAAGCTAGATCTGGTGATGACGGAAGATGAGCTAATGGTTTGAGCTAGACTTACCTGTGCCATCGGCTGGTACGGTTCTCGTAGTTCTGCACAATCAATACTGGAGTAATCTTATGTTTGCATGATGTTACTTTCAGGTCTGATGTGTTATTTGCAAGCATTAAGCTAGCTATAGATTCTATGGCGTGTGTCTATGGTATAAACACTCTAACAAGCAGCCTTGGCCTGCATAAAGTTAAAACATTTTGATATTTTTTTTTGGTCTGACAAACTAGCTCATAGATACAACTTTTATATAGCAACCTAACAAGTGGTTTTACAATTTTTTCTTAAGAATTGAATAGAATTTTGGACAGAACTTAAGAGAAGTTTTCCATTTTTTCGACAACAAAATTAAGCGTTTTCCAAAATGTTTGACAACAGGTTTGATAACATATTTGAAGTCATGTTTTCACGTTTATAGCCTGTCTAATACTAGATACCCAAATATAGTATAGATACAATGGTTTAAGAATACCATGCAGTACACCACATATGTGTCACCTTATACCATCTCAACAATGAAGTATAAATATGATATTGAAGTGATATAAACTATATTGTAGTATAATATACTATATAAGATGTTTACCCTTTTCCGCTTATTTTTATGTGCATTTCGTTTATTACAAGTTATTTGTGATTTATTCTCATCACCACTTTCATGTGCTGTTGAATTTCGACCATTGACTGCCCAAAGTGTTATACGAAATGTTGCAATTTCTTCATCAGGATTTATAGAATCTTTTGGAATTGTACATTTTAGATTCATATTTGAATTTTTTCGATCGTACAACATATTAACAATCATATTCTTCTGTTTTTCTGCTGACAAAATATGTTTTTCTAAATAAAAAGAAAAGAAGAAAAATTCAAATAAAATTAGTTGTTTTTTTGGTGGAAATTCTTGATTTTACCTTCATTTTTTTCCATTTCTTTTTTGTTTTGTATTAATAATTAAATTAATTCGTTAAAGATTTTCAAAAAGATTATAATATTGAAATTTTGATTTAACACAAAATTGATGGTGATATTTTTCGTGGGTGTTACACCTCTTACAAACCAAAAATTACCCAAATGGAATGCAATTTTCAAAAAAATACAATATTATTAAATTATTATTAATAATTATGTTTTTCTTTTTGTTGCTATTTTTTTTTTTTTTTTTTTTTCTTATATAAATTACAAATTTCTTATGTTTTTCGTGTGTGAAAAAGAAATTCTCGTTTTTTTTTTTTGGCTAGAAAGCACGTAAAAAAAGAAGAAAAAAAAAATAGAAAAAAATTAAGAAAATTTAATGGAATTAAATCTTCCTCGAGATTATTATTGATATCGATTCCTTTTGGAATTATTGGACTGATGAAAATTTTTCCTTCAAGCGATCACAAAAAAATTGTAACACAATAGAAAAAGATTTCACCCAAGAAAGATTTTCTGCTCCTTTTTTCGAATATTAAATTAAAGAAATTAAATAAAAACAAAAAAAAAAAAAAATTATAAATTATATGTTTGACGACTATTTGTTAGAAAATATTATAAATTTTCGAGAAATAAAAGATTTTTTTAAACAAAACTAAAAACAAATAAAATTAATATAATAAGTAAAAAAAAAAACGAACGCGACTAAAGCTATGACATTATTATATGAAGAAAATCGATTTATCGATTGCTATGTGAAAATGAAAAATTCGAATTTAAAAATAAAGACAGTTGAACTCCAATTTTCGGAACGCATTTGGATGAGGAGTAGGAACTTTTATGGAATTCCTTCTTCTTCTATATAAATAAAAATTAAATACTGTTCGTTAGTAAACGCATCACTTGAGAACGGCTGAACCGATTTCGTTCATTTTTTTGTTAAAATATTCATAGTAGTCCGAATAAGGTTCTTACGAAAAGAAAAATGGGAAATTTTGCCCAGAAAATTGGAAAATTCGGGAAAAACTGAAAGTGCTTTTCTTCAATGGGATTTTTGTATGAACTCGAGACACCATATGCGTGGATTTGTGTAATTTTTTTTTGTTTTGTTCGTTATGGTCCTGGAAAAGTTAAATACGTTTTTTTCTCATTTTTACTCCGTTTATACATTTTCAATAGTTTTTTACAAATCCACAAAACGATCACAAACAAATTTATGGAAATTTGGACAGGACAACGTCTGTCGGGTCAGCTAGTTTTTAATAAATAAGTTTCTGTTTTGATTTGTACTTTTATTTCCAAACTTTATAAACTTTCTAACTTTTCCTAATTGCATATTGTTTTGTGGTATATTAAAGAAAATGTCGACAGAAGATTTTTATTTATTATGTCGGTCATAAGGGGAAATTTGGTAATGAATTTTTGGAATTTGAATTTCGTCCTGATGGTAAATAATGGTACGCGAACAATTTGAACTACAAAAATGACACAATGATTAGAAAGGAAGAGTACATTTATCAATCTGTTATGGAAGAATAAAAAAGGTTTCTTTTGGTTTTAGAAATTATGGCAGAAGATGATTCTCCATGGCCACCACCAGACACAGCTGGACGACAAGAATTGGAAATCGTAATTGGGGATAAACCTATCTCGTTTACAACATTGGAAACGGGTTCTTTGGTAGATGTCAATAGATCTAAAGATTCTAAATCGGTTGCAAACACCTTTATCCAATGTCTGTTTGTCTGTCCGTCTGTTGTACGCAAAATTGCGGACGTATTTTTAAAGCGATTTGAACGAAAATCGGTAGAAGTTTTTATTTCCATATGAGCACCATTCTATTAGAGGTTGACTTCCATCGGAATAAAACTTCGGGTGTAGCTGCAAAACAAAAGTTTGTTTTTTTGTGTTTTTAAATTACAGTTATTATTTATAGACCAATTTCAATTAAATTTGGTACAAGATGTTTTTTTCAGTGAAAGAACAATTGTGTCCGAAAATCAATTGAATTTGATTACAACTTAGAGTATCTGACAAACAAAATTTTTTCTATTTCTGAACTTTCCTTCCATTGTTTTAAGTTTTCATGCATATAAGCCCAAGTTTTATATTCCCTCTGTCGGCCGATACGAGACAGAAAAGTAATATCTCTACTAATACATCTCTATGGAGTAGACCCAAAAGTGTATATTCATTCAGTTTTAATATCATTTTAGTTCTTTTCGGATTAGTATTACATGAATTTGTATTAGAATTATGTTCACTTATTGTTTGGGAATGATTATTTATGAGGAGTTTTCTTTTTTTTTTTTTTAAATAAAAAGGCGTTTAATGCTTACCCGACCATGGAAGACTATTCAACATTAAGTATTTTTATCCGAAAGGAAAGAAAAATAAGTAAAATTTTGCAGATTTCTTGATTCAATTTGTTGTCGTCCTTTTAGACATAATCTTATGAGAAATAGAAAAGGAGTGACTGTATTATATTATATTTCTCTTTTGGGTGAATATATTTTGTTGAAGGAGATTTTTTTTATTCAAATCATAATATTTGAATGAATCGTTTTAGGTATTTAGTTAATAATTTACTTCCAGAATAGTCCTAAGTCCATTAATTTTTTTTAACGAAACTTATAAGTTTCTAAAGGCTTTTCTTTTCTGACAATATGAGATATGCTTATTGTGTGAAATTTTAGTTATATGGAAATATTATTAATATACATCCGTAGCTATGTGTAGCTATGATTTCTAGAACGAAAATTTGAAAATTAAAAACTAATGAATTGTTGTCAATTTTAAAGAGAAAAATAGTTTCTTATAATAAGATTCTTTCAAGTGTTATTAGAAATCGGTAAACTGTATTAAAGAAAATAGTACGAGACATTATAAACAATACCTTTAAAAATCTTCATACCAAATTTCAATTGAATGGAATCAATAATCCCCTAAAAAAGTTGCATTTTGTTTTTAAAATGTATAATTTCAATATAAAAACTCTTTCGAAATTTTAGTTTGTTTCAGTCTGATGAGTCATTGAGTGTCAATGATCCAGGGTTTGGCTGGCTATGCAAATTGTCGGGAAGTTTTGGAATACCGGCCCATTTTCTCTGAAAAAAGCTACGATCGATGACTGTTCATCGGCCCACTATCGCGCAATATCCCGGGTTCACAGGGAATCTTTGCGGAGGGCCAATCCAAGCCTGGATCATTAACCAGATACTTTGATACACTGGTTGAAAAAGCGCAAATGATCATTACGAAGGCCAGTGTATCGCAGGTATTACAATTTTATCCTTAATTTTATCATTTCGAAAAGTTATTTAACATGAGTTAATACACAATAATTATTTATAATTGATTTGATTTTTTTACAATAAAATATTTTTCAAAAGCCGAATGATTTTCATATAGTTCTTATAGTAATTGGAAAATTGAAACTACACATATATTCTTTTCAAAAGGAAAATTACATACTTTTTTATGATTAAATTCCGAATTCATTCAATCAATTTAAAAATGTAATCAAATTATTTAAAAGGTTCTTTTTATCTTTTAAAAATAATATCAAAAGCGCAAAAAAAAATGATAGAATTCAATGGAAAATATTAATTTGTTCCAATTCTGCGTAAATAAGTCTTTAGGAAACCTATATAATAATTTTCATAAAGTATGTATCATTATGAAAATAGAAGATTTTCTTAGAAAATATAATATATAACTTGATATTACTTTGAGAGCATAAAAATACACTGCCACTGTGGAGACTGATATAGTGTACAGATTTTGGTTAGAAATGCAATTTAATATATAAATGTGCACCCAAAAAAATCCCTAGTGTTATAACCTAATTTTCTCTATGATTTTCACGTAATCATAAGCGGACATTATTTATATTGGGTGTATGTTATATTTGCGTACTTTTATCTGTATGTACCAAGTTGGTTCCGAAAAGGCTGGACCGATTTTGATAAAACATGTCTTAAACAATGCTTTGTTCCAGCGTGCTGACCACGACCACGTTTAATGAAACACGCTATAATTTCCAAGATATTAATCACAAAAAAGTGAAACTTGGTAAGTGTTCAAGCCGTTTTTTGGTCAATGTTTTAGCCAAATTTCTAAAATTTTGATTGAATCAAAGACACAGGTTTATACGACGCAATTTAGGCCTTAACTAAATCCATTTTTTCTTTGGTTTAGTAAAATTAACTTTATTTCTGCTTGTGTGAGTTCATATGGCCACTACCGACAACTACATCAAAAATAGACGAGATTAGAATCATGTCACGTCCACTATTATTAAATTTTTCTTAAGATTTTAATGAGAACAGTATAATAAACTCTTTTTTTTTAATGATTAAAATCCCTTTTCAGCCTGAACAGGGTCGGGTTCGGGTATTCTGCTATTTTAAGATAAACGTAAAAAATTAATTTCAGCTGAATTGGACCTTTTTAGTTGGAATTATGTGCGTTTTGATGCTTTATTGCTGTTCCCTCAAATTTCCCCCAAATTTCAATTAAATCGCATAGTGAGTTTGGAAGATATCATATGAAGGAGTTTAAGGAGTTACTAAATTTTGTTACCACTACCCAACGAGAACCGGTAGACAAACGAACGTGTATTAATTCAAAACAAGATCCATCAAAATCTTAAGGACGCAATTTTTTTTACCATCACAAAGCTGTATTTCTTTCTATTCAATAGGAAGTGGGCAATATCTATGAAAATCTTTTCTATGTTTTTTTTAAATAATTATTTCCTGTAATTTATTTACATACAAATATCTCTACTTTATGTAATGCTATCCTATAGAATTGTATCAGTTTCATTCTTAGTCAAGCTTTTATAGATATTTTACAGTGATGCCCTGTCACAATTTGAACTTATATTCTAGAAATTCTATCGATATTTACCATATGTTGTATTCACCAGATAATTCCTATTACTTTATAGAACATAGCCTGAAATGGGTTGAAATTTTACTACATAAAGAGGATATATTACAATACTGTACTATAAAAGTAATATATAAAGATATCGGTCGAATCGCCGAATGGGGTTGATTTTATATACATATATAAACTGTTTAAATTTTAGAATATCCATTTCAAAAATTTAAAGGTTTTAACATTACGAGATTTATCAAAAATATGCACTATATATCAGGGGTGTCTATAGTGCGACTCGACTGGACTCTCATGTGCATATTTTATGACATTTATTTATCTAAAAATAAACACATTAAAGTTTATTATAGTATTTCCAGCACCCATTTAGTGTTTTCAAAAGAAAATTGATGGCATTTTCCAATATGCTTTGGAACTCCCAACGGTCGTAGAGTTGGCGATCTCTGCTACAATAGAATACAAAAGAAGGGATTAAATAATATACAAAGTATAACGTGAAATTTTGTATTAAATGTTGATGAAATCCATACAGATTATCTAGAAATGTACGGGCTTTTTAGAATTTCTAGTAAAGACCATATGTGAAGGATCATAATATGAATGAAATTTATAAAAAAAAAAATAAAAATAGCTTCACAATACATGTTACATTGGTAGTAGCTGTATATTTAAAGATTATAGATTATGTTACTCTTTTATGTTATATCTATGAAAATGGGTTATGCATATGAACCAATAAACAAACATATCAAAGTTTGCTCGCGGATAAAGTAAATAATCATAATCAATATCTTTCGATATTATGAATAAATATATACATTATAACAGTATTTTGCATTAGAAAATCAACAAATCTTAACTGCTTGCTTTAACCTTTTTTAGTATATAGTAGGATATATATAAAATCCTTGACTATATCCTTAGGTGTATGTTATGTATGGTTTTGTTGATATAGATTTCAGTAAATCAATGGAATTTTTAGTCATAAATAATTTCATATTTTGTATTATATTGAAGATTTAGTCGAGGTATCATATATAAAGGTTGTTCTAACGTTTCGACAAGTTCTTATGATTTATGGAACCTGTTTCAAAATATTGTCCAAATTTCTTCTTAAGATCTAACCTAAAATATGTTGTTTTTTGAGATGAACTTTTTGGCAATATTTTCTAACTTCTCAGATCTTAATTTTCTTTTTTCATATATAGTACTATTTAAAATGTATCTAGTTCAGTTGCTTTTAAGCTTTTACCTTGGTTTTATAATTTTACATAATACAGTTGAACTTCTTTTATCCAGAAACTTGTGCTAACTTGAAAAATTTAAGCTATTTGTGGTGTACCAATGCTTTCTAGATATTTCTCTTTTCCACACTCTTGAACTTAAGACGTCATTGTCGTCTACATGCTGGCCTGATGAAAATATCTAGAAGGCATTGGGTGTACCCAACCACTTAGTTTTAAGGTTTTTACTGTGTTTTTAGATTTAATTTAGATCTAAGATGTTTTATTATTTTTTAATTTTAATCAAGTTTTCATTTTTTCTTTTATTTTTTTCTTATCATATTGTCAAACATATTTAGTTTGTGATTAAATGATTTTTAATCATAAATAAGAAACTACATAATATATAATGTTATATAATTAATAAATTAATACAAAATAGAATCAAAATTATGTTGAAAATTAAATAACTACAAATTTGGGGGATTCGCTGATCCTTCTTTTATTCATAACTCATAAAAATTGTAGTACTTTCATCATTTTCCTCAATTATTTTGCTCTGGATCAGTCTAAAATGACGTAAAAATTTTCCTGCTTCATAAATAAGTTTCATCAAATTCGATCATGATATATTCTTATGTTTCGGTGTCAGCTGGTTGATAAATCTCGTTCATCGAGCCTTTGCCACAATTAATTGCATTATAAACTTCTGCATTAATCTTCTTATGTCGATTCATTTTAGAATTCTATTAGAATTTAGATTTAAATTTAAATTTAAATAATTTAAATCAGTGATTCCCAAATTGGTCTATATCGACCTCCAAGGGTCGACGACGATCTCCAGGGGGCCCATATCAGCGAAAAAAAAATTCGAGGGTCCATGAAACGAAAATGGGGGTCAACATTAGTGGATCTAACATATTTGTTCTTGCTGAGGGAATACGACCCGGTCTTACGAAGGCTAGAAATGTTTGTCATTTTTTAATATAAAATATATTTTTCTATTATCTGGAAAATTCGGTCCCGAGCATTTCGGTTAAAAGGACAGTATTTAATTTTTTTTTTAGAACATTTCATTGCTATTTACGTTTCTCTTAAAAATTTTAATATAAATTTTTATTTGATATACTATTTCAAAACAAATTAATTTGAGTTTATTTCTGGTATTTATCTTTTTTTTGCAAATTTCCTGGTGAACCAGTTTTATTGACTAATTAAACTATGTCCCAATATTGTTTAGTTTAAGTAAATATAACTGAAAGTTTCTATGAAACACAGATATACTATATAGACCCAGAAAATTCCTTCAAATAGAAGAGGAAGTTTACAAAATGATCAAATTGAGTTTTCTAACAAATTTTGTGTAGTGGTCAAATGGTCAGGTATTTTACATGAATCAACATAAGGGTATAAGTATTGTGTTTTTGTTTCTTCTATGTAATCAAAAAAAAATTCCTATATTGTAGTATCCTAGCAGAAAATGACAGAATTCGGAATTTCATATATTTATTTCGAATAAGAAAGTAGTTTTACTTTTCACATAATTGTTATTTTAAAATGAGCATTGTCAATATTTTGATTATCTCCAATGGATACTGTTTAGAAGACATTCTCAGGAAAGGATTAAGAATGAATCTTAAAAAACTCCTAAATTTTGGTGAACTTTTGAAGGAACTAAACGTTTGAAAATAATATTTGTACGTAAATATATTGAAAATATTTTAGGAGCGATCAGTGCTATTCCCTTCATAGGAGTTAATGGTACTGCTTGACGAATCAATTTTCATTTATATTAATCCTTTAGGTTTCCTCCATAGAAAAATTGAATAAATTTGCGATTTTCAATTATTAATGTCCAAAAATCGTTTATACCATACAAAAATCTTCGACGTTAATGAACAATTGTCATCATAAACATTTTGGCTCATTTTGTACGTTTCTAGGGATTTTGTTCCAAGTTTTGAATGACATTTAATAATAGAGCTCTTTGTTCCATGATTTTATTTCAACAAGTAACTTTTTTGACCAATAAACAAATCGTCATAAAATTAATTACTGTCAACTGATAATGCTGAGAGTTTGTTAAGCAATAAAATGAGACACCTTCCTATCAAGATAGAATGTCTCTAGTTGCAGAGATATTGTAGAAGTTCCGAAATTTTATTATAAGACCAAGAAATTCTATAAATTTCTTAAATTCCATCAAATACGATTCAGAAAGATTTTTACCAAAAAAAAGTGAATACCTAACTCTCTTCTTTTATTTTGTGACACAAATTTAGTTAATGTTCATCTTTTCTCGAGAATTTATTTTCATGTTGTTGAATACAAAATGTACTTTATAGTTGTCTGGTATCGAGGAAAAAAAAATAGTTGCCTTTGTAGTGGAATATGTGCCTGCATAGTTGCGATAACGTTAAAAGCTTTTACTATATATAATATTTCATATACTAACTGATAGTAGTTATACTATAGTTTCTAGTATAGAATATGTCAGCTATATCCTTTTTTGTGCCCTTAGTCTGTCAGGGAAAAATGCGTTTTTGCATACAAAATAGTTAATTGTTTTCGTTGTTTGCTTTTTTTTTGTGAGAGAAAAGCAATCATAAATGTTTATGTAAATATTTGGTGTGATATGCTTTTCAGCGGGATCGAAAAAAAAGGATATAATAAATAGTCGAGTGTAATAATTATTCATATATGTACTATATAGTACTTAAGAAACTGGAAATTGTAATCATTTGAAAGAATTCTGAGTTGAGTGATTGTGCACGATGCTCTGTTGTGTTTAGCCTTGTTAGATCTTCCTATTTTCTATAGTTGTATCGTATTTTTCTTCTCGGATGTGAAAGCGATACTTTGCTCCAAATACATTTGTTATACGTGACTTAACAGTATACTAAATATTCTCAACATCCATACTAAATATAATTGCCTAGTCATCAACCAAATTTATTAATTTTGTATTATATTTTCTTTAGATACAATCGAATATAATTCAATCGAAAATAACCTACTTAAAGCCTGTTATATCATATTAAAGGTGAAATACTTTAATTACCTTTCAGATAATAAGTCTTCTGAATTTATTTTTCTTGCGTGGTATTGAAATCAATTTTCTTTTTACCTAGAAAATAATTTTCTAATTTCATCTTATATAAAATATTTATATAAATTTATATCCTTTCGTAACCAATTTTCTTTTCTTTTAGCCTAATCATATATATTTCTATCATAATTTTATTAAAACAAAAGAATTTTATATGAAATAATAGTAAAGCACATTATATTAACAACTCAACAATAATTACTTGAAGTACCTATTCACGAAAGTGTTCCTTAATAAATTCAAGTATATTCTTGATGCATTCATATTTTGTACGCACTTAGGAACCTATTAAGATGGTATATACTTTTGTAGGAGTTACTATACAAAAGCGCCTTTAATTTGCTTTTTTCTTCGGTTATCCTTAAATCAATGATTCATATTTTTATATACTTTATGATTCTATAATTTTTATTTTTTCATATATCCTTACAAATATATTGGATTACAAAGTAATCTGTTTATGGACTAGCTAACGTTGAAACCAATAATCTATAAGACAGGATTACATATGTGGATATTAAGAGGATAAATAGCATGGTGGTATAGATCAGATAAAAATTTCTTATTTTCTATATATGTACATTATATGTTTATAAGTAGGTTACATACTATATGTATATATGTACATTAGATGTCTATGAAATGATATTTTTCTTAAAACACTTGGGGCAAATTGATTATAGCTAAGAAAGCAGTTTTCTTCGAAGAAAAGTTAATCTGATATATATGATAATATACCTAATGAATCTAGATTTATATATTTCTGTCCTATGGTAGGTATTACTAGAGGGTATATTAGTTTTGTCACTACTTTTGTAATGCATGGAAACAATCACCGGATCAATATGGATTTATGCATGCCCGTCCGTCCGTCTGCCCATACGTCCGTGTACAATATAACTCAAAAACACATTACAATGCGAGTTGATTATTCCTTAACTCGATTTGGTATTGCATTTCAGCAAAAGTGACCGCGGGGGAGCGAAGTTATTAAACAAAAACCAGGATGACCAGCTTGTCGTTTATTTTACGCTTTTTCGGATTTAATTGAGATATTTGTGGAGCAGTTCTGTTTAAATTATTTACATAGGTTGACTACATAAATAGGCGCTAACGTGCTAAATTTTAGTAAAATTGATGCAAGGATAGTGGAGAAACAAATAGTCGTAAGGGAAAATAAGTCTGTTCACAACGTTTTTTTAATGTCTTTTAAAAAACTAATGTACCGATTTGAATATAATTTTGAGAATAGATTTATGTTGTTAGGCTATAGGTTATCTGGCAATTAGAGCGAATTTGTGAAAGAAGAAACAAAGTTATGCAGAAAAAACCTTAAAATATTATTAGTTTTGACTGTTTTGCTATCTTATTTCTGTCATGGGGATTTAAAAAGTCGGCTATAGGCCGATTTTTAGTTATTATATGTTTTTATTTCAGTTCTGATAAAAACATTGAAGATTTTCGGTTTTTTTTTTGTTTTTGGATCGGTATCAATCGATAATCAATACGGAAATAAACTCACATCGATATTTGTGAAAATATACTTACTAACTTTAAGAAAAGTTTCTTTCTGTGAAAGTGAAAATTGATAATATTACTATACATAGGTATGCCTCTATATTTTGCTATAAAGGAAAAAATTACGAACTTTAGGGATTTAATAAATATTTGTAAATGTTTTGGAAAATTTAAATTTGATATCATTGAAGAATATAAATAAAACAATAGAACTTTTATTATAAGAACTTGTTAAATAGAGTTATTTAAGACATATGCATGACTGAAAGCTTATCAATTGTTCTTAATGATTTTATTGACATTCTACATAGGACCATTATTGAAAATACTATTACGTCGGATGGTGGAAAATAATCTTGGATATATGGTTCCTGCTGGGTGGACCCTCATACTATCTGACTCAGCTTTCAAATTAACTTTTAACTTGCTTGAGAAAACCTGATTTAAATTAGGCTTTATATTAATATGTGTATAAACAAACATTGGTTTCCCGGGAAATTTTGCCATAAAAAGAGCTCGAAAAAAACAATAACTTAATGATGGGACACATACCGTATCTTTGGTGTTTTTAGTTCTGAAATGTGCTATATTGCTGCAAAATTAGTTATAAGGACAGTGAGAATAAGGATTTTTAGTTCTAATTTATGTTAAAACTAATCATGATACTTGTAAGTACCATTCGTGCTGTAAATTTTAAAATTCTCTAAAGCTATTCAACTTTTAAATCCTTCAATCTTTTAATTAATAATAAATAAATCGGATTTAATTTGATTTTTTCAATGACGAGAATATAAATTGTGATATAGTCATTAGCCTGGATGCCTTTTAACTTCATTTGATTCAAATATAATCCCTTTTTTAAGGATATTAAATTTCTATAGTGACACGATAAAAATATATGAAAATCTTTTAAAGAAACTCTTATGTATTTTGAATACCCGATCAATGGTTAAATCCTTTATGAAATCAAACATATATTTATGAAAAAAAACATGCTTTCCAAAATCTTGTCTAAGGATCCCTTGTCATATTTTCAATTTTCCAATTTAGGAAAATATAAGTTTAATTCTATTTGAAAGCTCATTGGATTGAACTTTATAACTTTGACCATTCTCAGCCATAAATTGATGGAGGTTTTCTTTTTTTTTTTGAGGAACGGAAGACATGTTACAAGTTAAAGATTTGACATAACTCCATTTCTCCTAACAAGATCTATAAAGAGGTACATGTATGATTTTGTGCGTAATCGAAATTTTTGATACACTTTTTTTGTTGTTAAGTTTGAATTTAATAAGCAAGGATTATTGGGAAAATTTTTGATTGGTGAAAAGATTTTTCCGATTCAATGAATTTCACTTGAATGAAAAAATATATTATATTTTCATGTTTAAATGTATTTTAAAGCTTTAATATAAGGGATTAAATTTTGTCACTTAACACTTTTTATATATCCTTTGGGGTAAATGGAAAAACTAACTAAAAATCAATTTATTTGAAATCTTGATTAATTAACAGAAAACGCGTTTTTCTCATCAAAAATAATTAACTCCATATCCGTCCGTCCGTCCGTCTGCTTCTTTTGGGACGAAATTTATAAGGAAACACTATGTCCTTTATTTGTCAAAAATTTAAAAATTTTGTAAGTGCGGTGGAGAACAAATCGACGGAATGATTTCGGCTAAATTTATACAGTTTATGTATTTTACCATAACTTACAACTGATCAGTTTTTGGGCCACATTCCAGTATGGCAAAAGTGTCTAAGAAAATTTTTTGTCTAAATATAGCCCTTTTTGCAGCCATTGTTCAACCGAAACTAGGTGTCTAATTTTAATGAAATTTGCACAGTTTGTGTATTATGGCCGAACTCAAATCTAATTAAATTTTCAGCGAAATTCACTTATGGTCACACTAATTCACGAAACTGTTTGTAAAAGCATTTGTTTCTTCAAAATTAGTGGTCCGAATTCAATGAATTTCAAACAGTTTAGGTGTTTCAACTTATTCAGAGAAGTGATAAAACATAGTCGGAGGGGTGAAGTGTCACGAGAGCTGAGTGGGATTCAATGACATTATCGGAAAGCTCCATAGCAGTCAGGCCCGAATAGAGAAAAGTATAAATTCACTGCTATGGTTCGCTTTGCTCATTTTTTGTATTTCATTAATATAGCTGGCTATTTTCCCATTTTTTTTTACCTGCAACTATTATCGCTTATAGTCTGTTTCGGAATGGTGCAGAATTGTTGAAAACCACACCTAATGTCCATTTCCATCCAGTCCTAAAACCTGCAAATAATTTATTCAAATTTTCCAGTAAGTCTATGATATTTAGAACTGTGTAAGAAATTTTCACTTATTGAGAAATTCGTAGAATACCATTTATTATCTTTTATTTTTTTTTAAATTGATTATCATGAAAGTGAAGAGTTGATAGAATTCAAAACGTAAATTGAAATCATCAAGGTATACAAATGCCTCATATAGGTATTTCCATATTAAAGTTAAACTAGATTTTCTTGAAACTAAAAATGCACACTAATCCGTGTAAATATATTCCCAGAACTTTCTTTTTTCGTTCCAAATGTTCGTACTCGTGTGTAAAAGTAAACTCTAAAAAAGAATTTGTTTTGTTTGTTCTTCAATAGAAGGATAAAAAGAAACTTTTGTAAAATATTCAGGTGATATCACTTCCTTGGGGGTGTAAGAACTTCTGAAATTATGCGACAAAAGAATGTATACTATATGCTTTTGTCGCTTCGTTTTACAAGTTCCACGTATGTATATCCTTTCAAGTTAATACTTCTGGTTTGGAAATTATCTTCCTTTTTTTTCATAGAAAATAAGATAATCTTAAACTAGTATAGTTTGATTCGTTATCGTTCTTCTATATTGATATAGGGATGATGACGCCCTATCTTTTGTATATAAAAAGAAAAGTTTCTTAAAAGTTTTATATGATAGTTTTTCTTTTGTATATATATATAAACAGAACTTTAATAGAAAAGGATGATGAATAAGGGATGAGCGGTAATGTTTAATTCCAAAGGGACTATACCGAATATATTGGAAATTAAATACATTAAGGATAAAGGATAGTTTTGTATAAACTTTCTTGAGAAAAAATTACTAAAACAAAAAAAAAAAAGAAATAATTAAGTATCCTTTTTTGGGAAAAAAATATGTTATGTTTTTGTTTTTTTTTTTTATTTAATTTTGTAATTAAAATTTTTGGGATGTAAAGGAAACTTTTTGGTTTTATGAAAGAATTTTAAATTTTGTAATATTTTAAAAGACTTTAAGAAGAAGAAAATTTTTTCGTCTCTCTCTCAAGTATAATAAAATTTGTGGTTTTCTAGGAAATTTTTCTTTTTTGGTTGTATTTGGTCTGTGAGCTCAAGGAAAACAATTTAAAAATTTGCGTAATATATGAATATCATTTCAATGTTCTTACAGACAAAATATTCATAACAATCGAGTTTAGGCTATGTGAAAGAATCTTTTCTATATTTTATATTGTATACGAATTTTGTGGTTGATAGCTGAAGCTGAATTATAATTTATTTTGTAGAATTTTTTAGATGATATGTTATGTCCCTTTAGAGTAAATTTATGTATTTCAAATGTTATGTTAAAGTGACAAATTTAAAGTTCATATTTTATGCTGTATTTTTTTAAAAATATTTTAGATGAAATAATCTTCTTGTTCTTGTAATTGTCTAAATATTGAAAAATGTTGTGATAATATTAAGTTTAATTGAAAAAATATTTAAAAATTAAAATTAACAGCGAAATGATCTTGTGTCATTCAATATTGCAGCATATAGTTTGAATATGTACCTTATAATATGAATCCCATAACATATCCCTTAAAATGTGTATAATCCAATATGTGTCTTGAAACATGTATGCTGAATCCTAAATGTTGCAGGTCGCATCAATATTTATTACTTCCTCATTGTTTTTTATGCCCTATAGTAGGTATATTAGTTTTGAGAATCAAAAGTTGTATCGATTTATGCATGACCGCTCGTCTGTCCGTATACAAGATAACTCAAAATTATGTCATCTGATTTTAATGAAATTTACAATATGAGTTGGTTCTTCCCTAATTTGATTTGGTATTGTATTTCAGCAAAATCTGCCAAAGGAGGGCAAAGTTATAAAGATGAAACTGCGATGACCCGAAAGTTTAGTCGTTTTTTTGTTTATGGTTTTTCGAATTTAATTTGAAAATTTCTGAAGGAATTTAGTTTAAATTATTGAAATGGATTGACTATATAAATAGACGATAAAATATTAAATTTCAATGAAATTGGTCCAAGGATAGTACAGAAACAAATAATCCTAGGCAAAAATAAGCCTGTTCATGAAGTTGTGCCGACGTATTTAAAAAAAAGACAATTAAATAATTAAATATCATTCTATTTTCTTTATAAATTAATAGAAATCATTTTACATTTGTATCTAAACTTTGTTAACTAAAAATTATCAAAGTTAGTTTTATTTCAAGATGCTTTGATTTATGAGAAACTTTCTCTATGAACTATTCTTCTATGTTTTCTAATAAACTGATAAATCATATACATTTATATACATTTTTTATTTGTATGTATATAGAAAGATATTCATTATTTCCTTTATGTCTTCCATATTAAAGAACCAAAAATTCCAAAAGATAAACTTTATATGTGTATATGTTTATATTACTAAGATTTAGATTTTTACTATCGAATATCTAAGCTCACATGGGAATAACTGCAAGTTTTCTTTATATACAATATATAAAATGATATATTACTATAGTATCCTATAAAGAAATTTTTACCTAGTTATATGGCTATTATATAGGGACATACATTATGATGGTTTCTACTTTACGCATGTATACATGTATAATACCGAATGTGTGGTTAAACATTTTATGCAAATTGCTTTAGATATTTTGTAAAGTAAACTTTTCTACTTGAATATTCAGAAGATAGATTTTTTTTTTGATGCTATAAATCATCATATAATACTACGTTTGAAGATTATAAAAGGAGAAACCGTTAAAATATCCTTAGCCTTCAAGATCATATTCTATTTTGTTTCCCATTAGAGTTCCATCCTTTTAACTTGTTACAAAATTTTCTAAACGCATATATTTTTCTTTTTTCGATCTCGAAAAAGGGAAAATCTAAATTTTGTTTAATGTTTTGAAGTATTTGGTCGTTCTTATATAATGCTTGCTTATATAGTATATGATTTTTTTTTCTTGATACCTTTTAATATAAAGTCGATGTTTAGCTTTAAAATTCCTTACACGAAAAAATTTTACCTATACGATTTTTTTTCTCTCCTTTTGGATAAGTACATATTTCGGTCGAATTCAAAGTTTTCTTAGAACGACATTTTTTTTCGTTCATTAATGGATTTCTTTCGTTGTGATTTTATTTTTTTTTTTTTTAAAAAGGGAAAAAAGGATTTTCTTCTTTCCATATTCAATAATATATATTTTTGATAGGAATACGAGTGAAATAATTTCCTGAACTCTTTTTGGTGGATAGAATTTGAAAATCATAAATAAAACTAATACGATATGTATTTCCAATAAACTCGTATTCGAATTAGAATTTAAATTTCTTCGAAAAGATCTAAAAAAAAAAATAATAAGTAAAAGGAAAACTGTTCAAGAAAAACATAAAATTAAAAAAATTCTTTATAATGAAGACTTATATTGCATATTTTTAGGCGTTATTTATCACATACTGTTCAAACTGTTAGGGTGTTAGGCACGAACTAGAGCGATTTCGTTTGAATTAATACCCATCTATCTTCTAGTTTGTCTACAATTTCATCAAATACTAATTTTATTAGATAGGATTTCATAGTAAATATTTTACCTTACAAGATTTCCTTTTCTTTTAGATATAAATAAGATTCATTTTACGGGAAAGTATATTTGTACAAAATAGTTTTGTAGACAAATAAGGGTGTTCATAAAAGAAGAAGATATACATATTTTCATCGCCACGGAAAGTCCAAATCTTGTTGGAACTCGGTTGTAACGCATGTATACACTGGTCGAGTTCAAATTGATGTAGACTCGACCTGATTGTGTTTTGGTGGCTTTGTTTTAGTTTTCTTGGCTACATTTGTACTCGATATTTCAACCTTCTGCATTCATATACGCGTTTCTAATATTGACCCAATCTTTTTACCTATCTATTTATACGTAGTAATAGTAGAACTATTTTTGTATCAAGAAAACTGAAGTAGTTTCTCAAAGGGACTAAAATTTATTCCTTCTTTTGAAGGAATGCTTGCAGGGATTAACTTACTTTTTTTTAATAGTTTAGTAGTTCAGTAGTTTAAATCTACGAAAGTTAAAGCGTAATTTCGAAGTTAAACATTTAATTTTTGAAATTCCAAATATATGGTCTCGTGGATAATTTTTTCCAGGAAAACGGCTCCGAGGGATGGTGAGGTTTGATTACCATTGTTCTATCATGATGTTAAGTGTGACAATCTCTTACAAAACTTCATATAGAAATTTGTTCCGGAACATCCTGTATATATACGAAAGGTAAAGCAATTTTTTTTCTATTTCGTAATCAATGGTCCTTTTACAGACATACAAATATATATATTATCTTCTCGTTTTTTTTTTTTCAACTAATATACTAAACTTATATATAATAGAAGAGTAGAAACAACAACAATCTATATTCACATATGAAACACAAAAATTACCGAGTCAGATTGTACAAATAGAAGCCACTTTAAATGATTGCTCATGTTGCAGAGATTTTTGTATCTTCAGAAGATCTCTCTTTCACCTTTATAATATACTACTTTTCTGAAAATTGCTCTTATAAATATCTTAACATTGCATTCATCAGAAAATAAGAACTATATATAAATTCTAGTGATTTTCTTTTTTCATTTCTTTTCCCAAAAAAAAATTTTCCTTGATGAAATTTTTCATGTTTCAAATAAATGAGAAGATTTTCAATATTGTTATTCTATAAAAATTTTATTAATACAAAAAAAAAGAAAAAAAGAAACGAATTGGATTTTTCAATTCATAGAAAATATTGATTAATTCGAAGGAATATATTTCTTTGAACAGACAAAAATATCTTTATATCGTTATCAGAAGAAGATTTTTTGAAGTTATAATATTCTAAGGTGGCCATATAAAATTGTGAGAAAATTTTCTTTAAATTCCTTTAAATTGATAAAAGTTTTAAATGGAAAATCGAAAGAAGATTTGATTTTAAGCCTATTTTTAAGAAGATTCTATTTTTTGTGCCTTTTTACTTTCGAAGGATGAACAAAAAAAAAAATGTGGAATTTCATAAATCATTCAAGTGACATAATTAATTATTAAAATTCAACGTTTTTTTTGTATATAAGTTTATTATTTGGAGACAACAAGAAAAAAATTGGCGAAAGGATAAAGTAATTAAAAAGTAGTAAGTATCTATATTTTTTGAAAATCTCATGGTAAAGTAAACAACCTTAATTTCTTAAACAAAGTTGATTTTCTTATAAACTTTTCGAGATATAAAATAAATATATAGTCACACTGAAAGAAGAGATTTGGAAATCGATTGGTTGTCGCTACTATACTATAGTAACAAGGTTCTAGCCGCTAAAATATTACAACTTAAAAACTGTTACCAAATTGTTAGATAGTAGCTTCATAGTTTTAGTTGTTAAGACTACGAAACTTATCAGTAATTATCCACAAAAAGGTAGTTTCATGAAACTATTATTGGCTTATAGTAATCTTTGGAAATGAATCGTTTTACCACGTTTTTATTAACTCGCTTTATCGTTTGTTTGTTTGTTTGTTTGTCCAGTACAAATTTGCAATCGATTTTTATCTAACTTCCCGACTAGCTAGACATTTGAAACTTTTAGAATAGCTCAGAACACGATGACAATGCATTTTTTAAATACTTTTAGCCATCTTCAGGCAAAATTGAATTCATTTTCAGTAAATTTTGTTTTGTATTCTTTTGCACAATGATTTTATTTTAAACTGTATATTTTCTATTACAGTTAAATTAACTATTGCAATTACCTATGACTTAACTTTTAGGTTTTTTACCAGCCAAAATTGTAATAATAAAATTAGCAACATATTATTTCGAAATTGCAACTTTTATTCGCAAAAGATAAATTTTTGGAAAAATTATACATAGTTGCTTCAGAAAAGTTGGTTTTTTTTTTCGAATAATTACTGTAGATCGAAAATTTAGTCGAACTCAGGAAAAGCGTCCATAAAATTTAATTATTTTAAAATCTATCATTTTTCTTTGAGTGTACAGCGACAATTTTTGGCTATACATTAAAGCAGAGAAAGTGGTATCACTATAATGAAATACTAACCAAATTATAATTGCATTACAATAGGCGTTTATAATAATTTGATCAAAGATCCTTTTATGTCGGATTTATTATACGAACAAGAGACTAACAACAAAACACATTAGATATTATTAAAGAAAATGGTCGATTTGTATTCGTTGAAGTTCAAAGATTTAACAATAATTGCCGAATTTTTTCGTTGTGTAATTTAGAATATGCTAACTTTCTAGTTAAGCATAAATAAGCCCCCCCCAAAAAAAAAAAATCCATAGAATTTTAATTATAGAAGTTTTTAATATTATATAAATCAACTTAAGATATTGTTAAACAACAAAATTTGTAAAATAATATTTTATATAAATTTAATGTTTTCGTATAATTTAACTCATTTTTATTCCATGTGAAAATCTTACATATCATATAATAGTGCTAAAAAATAATCACTTTTAAAACTAGAAAAGCTAATATTATTGTGTATAGTATTGTATAAGTTTTCCAATTACAAATGTTAAATTTTCATAATGTACAATATATTTTCGGCTTTATTTTCTTTTGATTTTCTTAGAAAATTTATGTTCTAAACAATGTTTCATATTATGTACACATTAGATATGAAAGTTATGTTTGGGAGGTTTTGTTTTCATCCTTTTTCCTGTTGTTGTTTGTTTTTTTAAATATCGTAGTTTTCTCCATATATATGAAAATATAAAATTGGACTAAAGAACTACAAGAAGATATTTTAAATTTTATTTTAAGATATTATTAGTGTACACATAATATGCAGGATAGGGTATGGAATGGAGTATGTAAGAAAATCTTAAAAATACAGAAGAGTTTTTAAATTACAGAAATCGTTCTTATGTAAGTTAAGTTAAGTTAACTAATGAGACTTTTAAAAAATCTCTAAGGTCCTTACATTTTACGAAAAGTAGAATTTTTGACAATAACCCTTCCTAAGGTATAAAGAATTCGAATGTAAATTTGGGAATTTTGACATTATGTGGACGTGGTTTGTTCCATTAAAATAAATATAAGTAAATGAAACATAAATTTCATTTTAATAACTTTTTTTTTAGTGAAAAAACAAAATGAAACCAAATGAAATGTTCAGAAGTTTTATTGTTAAAAATTTGGTAAATAACAGAACATTAAAAGCTTTAAAGCTAGAGAGCTAGAGGTTTTAATGTTAAAAAATATAAGAAATTGTTCCATGAGTAATTAATACCGAATTAATTTTAAAACAGATAGTAACTTAAAATCGGCCTATAGCCGAAATGGAACACAAAAACAGTCAAAACTAACAATATTTCAAGGTTTTTTGTTCATAACTTTGTTTCCTCTTTTCAAAATTTCCTTTAATTTGCAGATAACCTAGATCCTATTAGCGTAAATCTAATCTGCTGATTTTATCCAAATCGGTGTATTAGTTTTTAAAGTACATCAAAAAAACTTTATGGACAGATTTATTTTCTCTTACTTCTTTCTTCACTATCCTTTGACCGATTTTGCTCAAATTTAATATGGTATTGCCTATTTACGTATTTAACCAACATAATTATTTTAAGCAAAATTGATTCACAAAATTTTCGAATTAAATCCGAAAAACCATATAAAAAAAACGACAAAAAGTTTTATGATATTTTAGTTAAATGGCATTCTTTAGGTAGGGTTTGTATAAGCCTATGTAAACATAGGAATTGATCTAATGAATTTCAAAAAAATTAAAAATGCCTGACAAATTTGCTAAAAGTAAAACAAAAACTAAAATGTTTTTTTTCCAGGAATTGACAACAGAAGTAAGTGGACTGGACTGAAATTTTCCGCTAATAATTCAAAATAATTAAAGTACTCCTTCGTAAAAAGGATTTATTATAAAATTTGAATTACGAACGATGACTGAACTTCTTAATCTTATCGAATAAACCCCACCTTGCCCTACATACTTGTATAGTATAAAAAACATTTTAAAGATAGTTTTGGTGTTCTTATATAAGATTTTATATGAAAAACCCAAATCCTTTTTTTATATATATTTTTCATTTTATCATCGTATATAAAAATTGTAGTAGAAGAAAAGATCTTCTACTTCTATTTCTTGTCTGTTATTGTTGGTTCTATATGTTTTAAACAATATATTTGAATTCTTTAATAATTTGACCCTATCTAAGACAAAACCAAAAATTTTATGATGTAGTCAGAAAAGGACCTATATTTTCAAAAGTTAACATCAACAATGTAATACTCATGTTTACGCCTTTTTGATTTAAATTAGATAGTTTCTATGAAAGTGTGTGTATGTACGTACAAGAATAGGTCAAATCTTCTATCAAATAAAATTAATTACAAATTGAAGAGAATTCTTTTGGACACAAAAACGAAACCAAAAGGGTTTTTGATATAGTATATATTTCCTCCTTGTATTAACAATTTATATAGACAAGTTTCAGGAAAGAATTCGTATTTATATTCATCAAAAAAAAAAAACAAGTAGAAGAAAAGTAATATCGTAATAATATAATAAACACCTGTCATGAAGATTCCTATATAAATCTTTCATCTTGATTTATCCAAAAGTTTCTTTTCATAACAAATCTCATATAAAGATATATTTATATAACATTTCTTGATATGTGGCCCGGAAAGATGGAAAGAAAAATATATCTTTTGAGTTGATTTTTTCATGTATAAAAAATTCTATTCGAATATGTTTGTTAAATACAATAAAGCTTTCTTCTTCTACTACACAAATAAAACCCGTCTTAAAAATATTTGTATTTTCTTATTTTTTTTTTTTTTTTTTTTTTTGGGAAAATATGGTGTTAGAGAGGAAATATCAAAATAAAGTTGATTTCATCCCTTAACGCAAATATGTGCCTTTTGTTATGTATATAGCTAAAAATACTTCACATTTTGAGTATTATATTTCTTCACAGTTCGAAAACGTTTAGAGAAGGTTAACCACAGTAAATTTTCTACGAAATCTAAAAGTATTTTTTTTTTTTACAAAAAATAGAATTATTGTACTTGAACATTTTTACACTATAGAACAAAAAACACCAAAATAGAAGTGTATATATGTTTGCCCTATAGTAGGTACTACCAGAGAGTATATTAGTTTTTTCACTACATTTGTAACGTATAAAAACAATCATCGGAAAAGGATTTCAAGACTGTAGATGTCTAGAGAATCAAAAGTTAAATCCATTTATAGATGTCCATCTATCCGGCCATGTAGATTATAATATATTCCTTAACTAACTAATTTGGTATTGCATTTCACCAAAATCGACAAAGTGGGAGCGAAGTTATTAAGCAAAAACCAGGAAGCACTAGCCAGAACCACAAAGTTGTTTTCGTTCTTTTCCAAATGCATTTTCCAAATCTAATTGGAGAATTTATAGAATCGTTTTGTGTTTAAGTTATTTACATGGGTTTACTACATAAATAGACGATACTATGTCAAATTTCATTAAAATCAGTCCAAAAATAGTGAAGAAAGAAATAGTTGTAGGAGAAAATAATCCTGTTTATATAGTTTTTTTTGATATACTATATAAAAACTAATTTACCAATTTGAATAAAATTTGCGGAAGAGATTTATTAAAGTCTAGGATAATTGGAAATTTAAAAAATAAGAAACAAAATTATGCCAAACCATGAAATATTATTAGTTTTGACCGTGTTTTTGAACCATTTCTGCCATAGGACATCAAAAAAATCGGCTATAGACCGATTTTCATTTAGTATATGTTTTTAGTGTGTTTTTTATTCGCGTTTTTTTATGGATTTTATATTTAAAAGAGTTAAAACTATGCCGAATATATATTTTATGCAGAAAACTACACAAAACATTATTTTGTTACAATAAAATATTTTACTAGATTTTAGCATTCTGTACGAAATTTTTGGTACCAGGAAAAAAAATGTATAAATATTGTATATAAACAAGACCTCGGAAATTTTGTGGCTAACAATTTTAACTTCTATACTGTTGTGTAAAATAAATAAGTTACTTATAGGCGCAGGAAAAATTAACAATTGTGAAGAGCAGAGTCAGATGATTCTACTCATAGTATGCGGATTCAAATCTGAATATCATCAGCTAGATCCCAACCGCAGCGCCATGGATCAAAGAACCGTTTGATACATGTTTTATCAAAATCGGTTCAGCTATTTAGGTGCCAACTCGTCACATACAGATTCAAATGAGAGTGTATTGTCACGTTAGTTATGAAAGGATTTCAATAAAACTTTGGATAACCAATTTTTTCAATATGAAGGCGTTTTTATTCAAAAATGAATTCAATCTGATTGTGATTTTGGGTAGCTGCACAACAATACACAAAACCCATAACAGTTTTCGTATTTTTGAAGGAATTAAAATGGAAATGTTGAATAGACAGGTCCTTAAATAATTTCACGATTACTCAGAAAGATGAAATTGATTAGGGAAAAACTTCGGATATTCGCTCAACTCGGAATTTCCCTAAAAAATACAATATTTTGTAGTTATTTACGAAGTTATTTAGTAAAATATTTTAATCTACTAATATATGTATATAGAAGTTCCAATCGTTGTTTTGCACAAAAGCTTGTTTTTTTTTCTCATATAAATATGGTTTTCAGGAGGAAATATTTGTATAGACTATTTTCATTTTTGGGGTTAGTTGTAATATGCCAAAGTTTAAATTTTATGTTGTTATAAATAAACTTGTACAATAGAATAGCATAGCATAATATGGAAAAATTTCCTTTATGAAAATTATGTATACACTAAATATACAGACAGAAAAAAAATGATATCGAAAGGTATACTCAAATTATTATGGATGCATTTGGAAGGAGTTTTTTTCGACATTAATGCAGTGACCAGCTATAGTTGTGTCACATCTCATATTGCACAATTTAATATGTATTATGTGAGTTAATCCAGAAAGGACTTTGTCAAAATCTGTAACCTTATTACTGTCTTTCTTACTATGGCTTTGTGTTTCAGGATTATGATGGAGAAATCTGGAAAATTCAACATAAAAATGATGACATATATCGAGTATCAGGAATAACAGGAACTTATACTTATCTAACACGAGCAGACAGAGTAAAAACTTCAAAAATTCCTTCTTAGAAAGGAGATTAGAGGGTTTCAGGAGAATAAAACGATTAACCGCAACCGTGCAGAATCTTATTCTGCTCAACTTTCACTACCATAAAGTAATTTGTTTATTCAAATATTTATTTACATAAGAAAATAATATTATTTTTCTATTTAATTTAATTTTTAAAATCTTATTAAATCTATTCATGTAAACTGTTTATGTATTTTCTATGATATCAAGACAAGAAATTGAAGATGAACTGTTTAAGACATATTTTCATCAAGAAAAATCAAAATTGTAATACAAAATTTTCAATTATTTTACTTTCTTACATGATTTAGCATGAAAACAATAATTTTAAAATCCTGGATCAGATAGAAAAGAAAATTAGTTTTCTGAAGAAAATGAATTTTACATAAAAAATAACATATTTATGATAAAAGTAAAACATAAAAAAATTGAAATTCTTTTACCGCTCAAGGAGAACTTAGTTTCTTTCTTTGAAATTTCTAATTAAGTTAAGATTTTTTTCCCTTTTTTCATATTCCATATGATTGATCTTCAAATTCAGAGAATTTCTTAAAAAAGGATTATATGATTATAATATGTTAAGTGGAATTTCAATACATTCAATTACATAGATTATAAACTTATCGATTTTATATAATTAAGGATATCAAATTCAATGGGTTTTCATTAAATACTACTTAATCGATTTTATTATTGAGATTTAAGAACATTCTTATAAGTTTCAAGTCTTTAAGTGTCTCTAGAAATACGAAAATCCTTTGATATATTAAATAAAGGGAACTGTTCATAGTGCCATACGGTTATATGTGAATAGAATTACAAGTTTTAAGGATATGATAGTTCAAGTGATTAGTATTAACACCGTTGTGATGATCTTTCATTTAATTTTTAAAATATTGTACTATATATTTCCAAGAAAGATTCCATGATTTTCTTAATAAAAGAAAATCGGGAAATTTCCTTTAAAAACACAGAACACAACATTAAAACACATTTAATTATGTTCAAAGAAATAAATTGTAATATTTCATGGTTCTCTAAACTACGAAATATTCGAAGAACACACAATTGACCACTGATATTTTGTTTTGACAGTTCAGGGAATATGTTTCCATGCGGGTTCTAGAAGTATATTTCGTGTAGGCTTTTTGAAAATTGTACGTAAATTCTAGAGCCTTTCCATGACGAGTATATAAGGTGGAAATGTCGCAGAAATACAACAATTCGAATCAAGAATTTGAGTTGTAATTATCAAAAATATTTTGAACAGTGGTTATTTGTGGTTAAATATTAAAGAGATTTGATATTGTAGAAATAAGTAAATTAATTAGTAATTGCTGGTTTTTCTGTTGTAAATAAACTGTGATAAATTAATTTTGTAGAAATTAATTATTGATAGACAAATATTTTATACTGAAATTTAAAGATACTATTCTTTAAATCTCTATTAATCAATAAATTTTATGTATCGTGTGGTCATAATGAATTTTATTATATGGATTTCAATAGTTCCAACATTAATTACTAAACACTTTGGGGCATTAGCAAAGCTTTCAGTCATTTGATATATATATATGAGAACCATGTATACGCCAACTATTATATCTCATAAAATATCTTTTTGGTATAATATTATTGCTTATATATCCGCATATGTGAACATATCACTAATCTATATTTTATAGTTTTGTTCATTAGTAACACAAACATATATGAAAATTATGTATAATAGAAGTATTAATTATATGGTCATAGTTTAAGGATTCTATTTAGATCCCATTAAGTTCTTAACTTTTCACGTATTTTATATATCCGTATATGTGGTTTAAAAAACAGAATTTTTGACCGCATTTATTCTTGAACAGTCCCAGATATTTTTTAAAAAGGAAATTAACTGAAATTCTAGTCATTTTTCATTCATTTTATTCAGTTTTTTTGCGTATATATATTTGAATGTCCTCGTTTTTCTTCTTCCTTTTTTTTCAAAATACAACATTAATTACATTACATATATTTTGATATGGATAAAGAGTTATTGAAAAAAACTACCAACAGTTTTCTCATTTTCTTTTCTGTGTACTATATCTATATATAAACTATATGAATTTAACTTATCCTCAATTTAACTTAGGGAATGAAGTAAAAAAAAAAATAGATGACACCATAAAAGTAGACAATTCCAGCAGAATTTAGAACATAAATTTCCATCTTAATGGGAGATATGGCTACAAAGATATAACTTCCTGGGTACAACTATGATTACACTTGGTTTTTAAACATTAAGTGCTGTTCATAATAGTTTTCTTCGTGCCGTTGAAATCATTATTATTTATAAAGTTTGTCACATATTATTTATTTAAAAAATGACTCATTTTATAATAGTTTTAGGCTCCGTAAACGGCAACGAATTATACTATATATTAAATTAAATGTGTCTGGACAAAATTCTATATAAAAATAATGGTCTTACATAATTCATCAAATTCTGATCCTGATTCTGCGGGCCTGTAAAATTTCTAGTAACAAATGAATTAGAATCCTCCTGGTTTTTGGGATATCAGATAGTAAAGTAAGACTATATGCCAACTGAGAAATATGTCTAATATCAGAATTTTAATTTCAGTCCACTGAATAGAAAGCAACGGGCTTTGCCAACTAACCCCAGCAACGACACATTGTTATTCTATTCAGTTTTCGAATTAATACTACAATATATTGGCTAAAGCATACAAAACAGATTATTTGAATTCTTACAATTCTTAGAAGACTAAGCTTATAAATGTGTGTATGGAAAAGTATATACCTGCAATTCTTAGGTAATTCTCTTATATTTCTTCAAAATTCTAAGGACTAAAACTTGAAGAAAATTGTTAATAAAAAAAATATTATACCACTTTAAAACTAACTATCTATCTAAGTGAAACTACTGTAAAAAGTCATATATAAAAAAAAAAAAATTCTAAACAATCAACTTTACAAATCCTTTTTACAAAGACTTTAGAACTCATAGAGTTGATGCGGGTTTTTTACTCGAAACAAAGTTTGATATAAAGTTGAAAATTTGATATTGAAGAGTACTCATTTCACTTGGATGTAACCACTAAACTTTTGTTCACTTATTCTTTTCTTGTGAAGAAGCTTTTTTCTTCACTTCACAACTCTTTTCTTCTTGTCGCAGTGAAACAATTTTTGTCCAGGCACTTTTTATATACATATATGTACGTATATTATGTAACATGTAAGCTTTTCTTTCACTATTATCCTTTTTGCTTCAAAGTGTGCCTTTTTTTTCCTCTTCACTTTCGAAAGTTTCTTCATCTCTAGTCAGAAAGTTTAAAAAGATTTCAAAACTTTCAAATATATATTATATATAAAAAAAAAGAAAACAATTGATCCGTTGTTAAAATCTCATCGTTGATATAACTATTATATAATAGGATATGGTTTAAGGTTAATCCTTTGGGAATGGAGGTCAATTGATGTTTACGAAAAAAAAAAAATGGAAGAAGAATTGTTTATATACAATGATGTAGTTTCTTTTAGTAATACCTGCTGTTTATTTGATGATTTCACATTTTTAAATTTATCTTCCAGATATTTTATCCAAGGACGCGATGATATAAGTAACAAAAATTCCAAGGAAGAAAAGATATTGCGTTCTTCAAATGTCCAAGTATTTATAAGTCCAGGTATTTATAAGTATTTTCTTATTTATTTTGAGCTTGTTCTGGTAAATAGCTTAAAGGACATTGTTTTTCTATGTAAATATTAAAAATCTCTAAATCATCATAAGGTGTATTGACGATCAATCAATATTTATAGAAAATATATTTATATTTCGTTTATAAAACTTCTATAAAAAAAAATTTTTGGAAAATGAATTTTCTTGATATGAAAATTTTCCGTTTGTATTTTTCTTTTATTGGTTTTATTTTGATTTAACAATAAATTAATTTCTATAAACAAATATGAATTTTCAAATATAATAACTCATAATTTAAATAAATAGAAAATTTTAAATACATTGGAATATAATATTTATGCCCTATGGTAGGCACTACCAGGTTTCAAGGATGTGTAGAGAATTGAAAATTATAGTATATCGATTTTTGGATGTACGTTCATAAATCAAAATCGCGTTATCCAATTTTGATGAAATTTACAAAGTGAGTTGATTATTCCTTAACTGGCTTTAGTATTGGATTTCAGCAAAATCGACAAAGTGGGAGCGAAGTTATTAAGCAAAAACCAAGGTGACTAGAAAGTTTTGTTGTTTTTTTAAATATAATTTTTCGGATTTCTTTGGAAAATTTCTAGAACTCTCGGCTATATACCGATTTTAAGTTATTATATGTCTTTTAATTGAAAATCTTATTTATTATGAGAAAATTTTTCATCTATACAAAAATTTTTGAAGTGTTTATTTTTCATAGAAAACAAAACATATTTATGCTTTTATATTGTTTTTAGACTTCTTTATAATTTTTATTGAGTAGCTTTCAAGAAAAACATCATTTTCATAATAGGTATTTATTTATTTTCATTTTCATATACTTGGAGAAAATTTATGATACTTCAAATTATTTATATCAAATTTTAAAGTAATATTGTTTCAAATAAAATATGTTATATTGGGATGTTCCATATGATTCTGGCCTTTTTTTTTTGTTAAATAAAAGGCGGATTCCGTGAGAGAAGAAACAAGAAACAATCCAGTTTTGGGGACATTTTAGGATGCTTCCTTAAACATGGAAGTGCTACTCAGAAATAATAAAAATAGTATGACTAAGCCAGAATAACATACAACCTCCCAATAATTCTATACGTACTCATATGCAGTGGGTGTTTCAATAAAATGTATATACAAGTACCAATAAATTCTATGAAAATCTCTTTTCTTATAAACAAAAAGTGCTTCTTTTCATTTCTTTGTAGAAGATGCGATTTTATATGAATTTCTATTTATGCTCGGTGGTTCTTAAAGCAGTATATTTTAAATATGCTGTAAAAATTTCAAGTTAATCCCAAAGTTCGGTATTTTAACAATCACTGTAAAAAAAGACCAGCGAAGGTTTCGAGAAAACGCATTAAAATATTCATAGTCCAAGAATTACGAAAACATAATTACTTACAAATTTTGGCATTTTTCTCACGAAGGATGATAACATACTTTAAGATGCGCATCCATCAAGCGCGCAAAATGTTTTCTGCACTCGTGGGGTAAAAGAGAGATAACTATTAAACGAAAGTATTAAAATGAGAAAAACATGTATTTCATGCAAATTACATGGAAACAGTTTTCTCTCTTTTTATTATTCATGTTTAACATATCTATCTCTTTTAGCCACGCGAGCAAAAACATTTTGCGTGTTTGGTGGATACGCACTTTTAAAAACATTTAAAAGGACTAGCGCCTTTAATAAAATAACTACACAGAATGCATATTTGCATATATAGGAAATCATTTATTGTAAAATAGACAAACTTTCTGCCTTCGTTTATAATACAGGACTGAAATCTTTTAACAGTCTAGACAGATCTAAATTATAATAATACATACCAGTAGAACCTTTTCTGTTGCGTACAAGATCCAAATTATATTCGATTAATTAAATTTCTAAAACATTTATATTTACTTAAAATAAAGATGAAATCCTTCCTAAATATTAATTTGCTGTTTAAAAGGGTTTAAAATAGTTTTAGTTAATATTCCATTTAAAGTTTCTCTGAAAGAGCATTTTCATCTGAGTTAATTTTCATTTAATCTTTAAACTGAAAATTGTAATATTTTCTCATTTTTTAGCATTAAAGTTGCAGCTTAGTAACTAGTAATGAAAAGCATGCAATAGATTAGCGTGTTCAACTTGTATTCTTATGTGACAGAGATTTTCAGTCTGTACACAAGATATCTCGTTATTAGTATTTGTAAAAATACTGTGTGTGATATGATAATACTAACAACGAGATAGACGTTTTTGCAGATGTCCCAAAAATTTATACAAAAAGAATTCACTGTCTATTTTGTCTAGGTTAGTAGCTACTTTAGCAGACATAATTATTTTACAATCCTGTTTCTAAGTAGTGAAGTATTTTAATTTCTTTTAAACACATTCTATAGCATTATTCATCCTCCCGATTTATAATTATTTCAACAAACTTACATATATTTCTAATTAATTGATAATTAAATGTCTTTCAAGTCAAATCTATTCTTAATATTTGTTATCTACATTTTCTCATTCATAATTTTATAATATTATATTTTCTTAAATAATCCCAGAAAATGATCCCAAAAACCATATGTTTATCAATTTTAAACGTATGTTGAACTTTTGTAAATTCCCTTTTAAAGCTTTGAAAACTTTTGTCTAAATTTTCAAGCATATAACATTTTAACTAAATCAAATCTAATCCGACTAAGCTTAGAAAAGGATAAGAACTTATTTCGTTTTTAAAGAAATAGAACAAATTTTTAGTTATTTAATTCAAAAAGGGTAAATATACCAAATTGCAGTCGGCTATCTTATTGGAGCTATTCTATTAGACAAGTCTTTGTAATAATCATCAATTCTTATTTTAATTATTTCAGTGGATTGGACCTTCTTGATACACAAACCAAATTTGGAGACTGTAAAGATTAAGATTAAGTTTTAGGGTGTTTCTGTACTGCGACCTTTAAGATCATTGTGCTGCTTCTTCTTTGGTCCAATAGTTAGGCTAACTTTCTATTCTAAAGAACCTCCTCCAGGACTATTTCTCTTAGGAATTTTAGTATCCGGAGTGGGTTAAGATATTGTATCTCACTTGAGGAGAAGCACTATGCTCCTAGATGTTTCCATCTCCTAGGGAGTAGTGTCTCACTATCGGAGAGAATAGAATAGATTTAGCCACTTTGATATATTCTTCACTTAAATTGGACGGTAATTTAATTGAAGCATAAAATAGCCAATCGAATTTTGTACGAAGAGTTGAGCTGAAGAGTTGACAGATTTATTTTGCTGGAAATAATAATTAAAAAATACAAAATTATATTGGTAGATAAAATTTTGATACTACTCCAGCACATTTGATATATATATATAAGACTTAACGATGCTTTTTAGCATGGTATACAGTCGCAAATTAGTATGCAAGATCTGTATGGGTCAAATGTGCTGCTTATGTGCCAATTCTTTTCTATACCATGGTACAAGTTGTTCTTTACAAAATTATGAACACCATATGTGTGCTTCTTTGATGGAATGGCCACAGTTATATCATTGATTGGTAATTTGGAATATTCACCCTATTTTTGGATGACAAAAAAAGTTAAGTACATTTAAATTCTATGTTTTCTTTTTAGTTAACTACTTAAGTTCATTAACAAATATTTTCTTAATTGTTGTGTTTATAATATTAAATGATGAAGAAGTTGATTACAATAATATAAATGAAAATCTTAAATAATAATAATTTTTATAATAATGTTAAAACAATCCACCTGAACTAAGTTTCTCTGTTTTTGAACAAGATTTAAATAATCCTATATTGTTACTATAGTACCAAGTTATTTTCTATATATATATATATTTTATTCCCATATTAAAAGCTTTAGGCAATGGATTAGAAAAGTTTTCTATTGAAATGTCAGTTTTGAACTTTCTTCTGCTTTTCTATATAACAACAAGAATAGTTGAACATCAATGTAGAATGGTTTCCTATATGATGATAGAAGAAAGGTTCTTATAGCGACACAAAAGTGTCGTAATTACGATATAAATAAAATCATCTTCATATTAAACAAAAGGAAAAGGAGAGAATCTTGTAACCATTAACATATATTATTTTTATATATCCTTTTTGTTTTTTTTGTTTTTTAAAGGGTTACACACGTAGTCATTTTAATGAAACTTACATATTTTGATATCACGTTCATTAGATTGTTGAATAGAAATACATATTTCCGGATATACATATGTTCCTTTTTATGTGTGCCTTTAATATTAAAATGTAAACATATTATTTTCTAATTTTATTTAATTTAGTTTTAGAAATAATCTATAAAATAGTTTAAAGTTGAAAATCTATTTGGAAAATGTTAAATGTTTTTAAATAAGATGCGAATTTCTTTAAGTATTTGCATATTCATAATTTTATTAGCCTTGGATAAAATGTTAAATTTTATTTTTTCTAATTGGAAAAAGTCAAAATTTTATTAACCTATTACTTTTTAATGATATTTATAGTACAGGGTGTAAACGTAAATTTTGTTATTCATACACAAGAAGGATCAGTTGAAGACGCAATCATTGGAAATCTTCATTATTACAGTTTATGGTAGCGTTAGAGCTATCCCAAATTACGAAATTCATCTTCGTTCCAAATATATAAATGAGTAAAAATATGTAAAATTCTAAACGGCTTTCATTTAACATGAGTAAACTATTGTACATTAGGTCTTATAGTAAGAACCTATAGGACCTTTAACCTCTTACCATAAGAACTACTTATGTTAAAAAAGGCTTTTTTGAAGTTTTCAAATCTCTCCTTATTAACATCTTTGTTCGTACTCCAGAAATAAGACGTGCATAATCGGTAGTCAAAGCATGTAATGAATAATTCAATACTAATCTTGAAATTAATCCAGGTACTCTGAAATCGAATACTTGTCATCATAGAATTAGAAATTGGAAATATGTACCAATTATAGTTTCAAAAAATTAATAGTTGAAAACATGGCCTATGTAAAGAGTGAACCAATCAGAATACCTATTTTTTTAATACTATCGAACTTTAACTGCAATTTTCGAAGAACAGAAACCGATTACGACTGGTCTTTAAAAAGAACTGTGATTTTTATCTCTTCATTTTTATAGTCGGTGATGTTTCGTAATAGGTTATTTTTTAAAATCAAAAATGCTCATGCTTCTGTTGAATTGGGTATTTTTTTGCCAGCACTCTGTGCTCTTTTCTACTCTTTTACGTTGTTTGATCAACACCAAATTAATTCTGCTACAACCTAATTATCTATATCGTTAAAGTTCTAAATTTCATTCAAATCGGTTGAGAAAGTTTCTAAGATAAAATTAAGTCACAGATTTCCTACATTACTCTCCATCACCCGATTAATTTTTCAGATCGATACGAAGAACAATAGGGATGTATTCCTCTCAAAAACCTACTAGGTCTCCAAATTTCAATTATCGAATAAAACGTTGGATATAGTTCGAAATAAATTTAGACACAAAACAGATAGACAGGTACGGATTCTTCCTAAAAATATGTTCTTTGCATTCAGGGGATTTCAAAACGTTAAAATCCAACAGAATCTTTTGGTTCGCAATTTTTTACCATCACAATGCTTTATTCCCATTCAAAAAACAAGTTGTTTGATTTAAATATATTTTAATATTCTACGACTTTAATACACTGATATTTTGACCTTTACAATATCAGTAGGTTGTAGATTTTTCAGGTCATAAACTTCCATAGAAGATGTCTTCACATAATTTTGCTTAAATTAACTGAAAAAAAATTCTAAATTGGCATCGTGGACATTGCACGTTTAGGTCAACACATATTTTAGGTGACTAAAGTAATTAATTAATATTTTCCAAGAATACTCTCCTCTAATATTTTAATTCCATACCAAAAATAAAAGTTCATATATAAATGAATGAAAGACATACCAATATCTTTTCGAAAATTGAAGTATTAATTCTTATATTATTTGGATTATAATGTCGTGTTGGCAAAGTTCAAATATAAAGCGTGTTCCAGTAAGAGTACCGATTTTACATAGCGCTGCTTTTTTGTTTCCTTAAGCTGACAGTAGTAATAATTTGACATCTACCAACTACTATTATTGCGATTAGTAGTAATGTAACTCTACACCAAGGAATAACATTATTATTGACAGCTGTCAAGTTTCAAAAAGAAAATTTCTCAAAATTCAAATCGTACCTTTCTTGTGGAGCACTTTTTATTTATTTCGTAATTAAATTGTCCGTCGAAGAAATTATGTGTTATATCTGTAGGACCAAGAAAACCCAAGATATACATACCGCCATACCAGCGAATTCTTGGATTTCCTGTGCCAAAATGGAATGCTTTTGATTAATGGTATTTAATTCGTAATGAAATTATCCATCAATTATAGTATTGGTCGGATCTGTAGTACCAAGAATACCCGAGATATATACACATACTTTAATTTATGCAAATTAAATTCAGAGCTCTTATTGGGAAACCCTTTATAAAGTCTTTATTATAAATAAGAAACATTTCTTATTATATATAGTTTCTAAGGGGATCGATTTTTGATTGAAACCGGTTACCATTTCCATCAATAATGATGAATCCCTCTCTTTTTTCTTACCGCTAACTATCCAAAAGGCCCAAAAGAAGTTACTTTCCACCTCTCTACCTTACTGGTGTATTAGTACTTATAAATGAAATTCAAAAATGTTTTGTTTTACTCATTTTCTTGATATAAACACTTTTTTCTTTTACTGGCTCTATAACTCTCTACACAATAAAACTTCATCTTAAATATTGGTATTTCTTTAATAATTAATAATATATAAGTTTTCTCAAAGGTGTGTTAAACATTTTTTTAGTTTTTCGATATATTTTTGAATACATTAAGAAGAGACCTCAAACGACATAAATTTTTCTCTAGTCGTTATTTAAATCGTCACCAAGAATGACACTATCAACTGGATTAAGGATTGTCACATTGTGCCTAGTTTTAGGTAAGTAATTATTTTTTTTGTTTTTTAAATTAATTAATAATAATAATATTAATAGTAATTATTAGCGAATTTTTGTTGTCAAAATTTGATATATATTTGTTCAGAAAAGACATTTTTTTTAAGTAATTTCTTGTGATTTCTTCAAAAAGTGAAAGTGTCAATTTGCATACATATTTATATTTATAAGAAAAAAAAAAAAGAAAAAAAAAACTAATGAAATCGAATATAAAATTAATTATTCATTAAAAATTAAGTAATTAATTATTATATTTATTGAAAAATTATAAAGTGATAAACGTGGGATGATCAAAAAGTGATGTGAACTATGAAGAATTATGAAATATTTTTAATGCAATATAAATTGTTTAAAAAAAACCGTCCTTGAAAATTTTATGCACTTTAATATTTTATAGTACTATCGAAAAGCTTTTTTCTAGAGCTTTTTTTTTTAGAATTTTATATATGAGTTTAATTTACCCCACAAGCTTCGGGAAAGTATTTACAAATCGCAATTTATTAAAAGTTTATTAAAAATCTAGTAAAAGGATTCGATCATAGATTCTTTCAAGTCGAACGGTCGAAAATAATGAAGCTATTGAAGAATCAAGAAAAACAGATCTCATTTTTAGGTTTTTCTTTTTAAAAAGAAATTGCGAAACAAATGAATTTTTTCTCAAATAAAATTAAATCAATTTTTATTTTTTTTTAAAATTAATATTTCAGTCGCAAAAAAAGTGAAAAGAGAAAAAAATTTTCCCACTCACAAAACTAATTTCATCGAAAAATTTCCCAAAATATTTAAATAAATTATTTTATATTTGAAATTTTTTGGTTGATTTTTAACTTAAAATACGAGAATAAAAGCTTTTTAAACTTCAAAATAAAAGAGTTGAAAGGGAAAGTTTTGTTGATTTTTTTGTAAATACAGTCGAACCTCTTTTACCTAGAATTCTAGGGATCAACACACAGTCCTGTAAATTGAATTTTCCGCGTAATAAGGAAAACCAACATTTCTAGCGTTAAATTCTTCGGATTCTAAAGTGAAATAATCCATATAATAGAATTTGTTCGGAAAATACAAAAAATCTTTGGTGTAAAATCGAAAATTCTTCCAGTTATAAGAGACTAGCGGCCCGTCCCGGCTTCTCACGGGTGGACATTTATTTTTTAAACATTTTGGGATAAACGTAGAGTAAATGTATCTTTTTGCAGGACTTTATTTACATTTTTGTACATTTTTATTTTATGGCTTAAGTAATTTAATTTTGTAGAATTTTGTGGAAATTTACGGAGATAGAGAGAGGGCGTAGTCTGAGATCCCACCGTCGAGTCCGCTGAGGGTCCGAACGCCTGGTGCCAGTCTGGAGACTATAGAGGCCCTACAATAGATCAATGGGACCCCAGCCGTCGCTAATAACACTGAATATCGGATGATTGAAAGCAATAGTCGTAAAATTTCAATTAGGGTCTTTGTGCATGAAGTTAGACTACAGAGAATATTAGACGCGACAGACATGAATGTGAGGATTATTGGATACAGATGTATACGGAATTACATTATTTATACATTATTTTTTCTAGTAATAAATATAGCCTATGTTACTCAGGGATAATGTAGCATTCTAATGGTCAAAGAATTTTTGAAATCGGTCCAGTAGTTTTTGAGTTTATTCGTTACAAACATACAAATCTTTCCTCTTTATAATATTAGGTTAGATTTCCGAATATAAAATTCCCGGAAAAAAGAGGTTCGACAGTATATAAGTATTTTTCTTTTGTGTTAAGTAGAATATTTTTTGTTTCAAAGTATCTGAAAACTACTAAATTTCAGTACACCAAGAAGAGCTTACCCGTTTTTAACTATCAACGATGATAAATAGTGAAGTTAATTAGTCTTTTACTATGTCTACAATAGTTATAAAAGCTTAAATTGTAGACAAAGTCTTTTTTTTTTTTTTTGTAACAACATAAAATATTCTTTAAAATTATCAACAATTAAAATTCAAAAAGCATAGAATAGCTTAATGGCTAGTTAAAATTACAGTAAAGGCCAGGTTTTTTAATCGTCCATATAATTTTCGTACTATCAAAATTTATTTCTTTTTTTTTGGAAAACGCTTTTTGCATAACAATCTGATTTTCGCCAATGACCTAAAAAGCCAGTTTTTCGTAGTTTATTTATATAATTAGGAATATTACAAAATTTGTCTAATTTAATGAAAATAATAAATAATAATTGCATTTCTGGTTAAATAACTGTTTTATGACCTTTACGAATGCCAAATATAAGAAAAAATGCCTTTAGGTGAAAATATTATATAAATATACTAAAAGCCGGCTTTAAAAACTCAAAAAAAAAAAAAACAGAAACAAAAAAATTTTAATCCATATTTTAATTCCGCGATTTAATTAACTTGGCATCCAAAAAATAAAAAAGAAAACCTGAGAAAACAACAAATAAAATGAAAATTGCTTCAGGGTTTTTCTGTATTATATTTTTTTGCTTCGGATTCATTACTATTTTACTGGTTTTCAAGTATTTATCATGACGAGTGACAAGCCTATATGCATTTTCATATATATATATATATATATATGCAACAAAAATATAATTATGAATATAATAATTTTTGTAGAAAAGTGGAAAACCTTGCAGCAGAATGTTGAATTTTATGTTGTCTGGGGAAAAAAAAGAAAAAAAAGCTCCTATAAAGGTATTTTATATCAAAGAATAAATTCGTTAAGAAAACCGGAAGACTTTAGTTACGGCATATTTAAAAAGAAATACATATAGGGATATATGTTAAACATACACGTTTTGTTAATATTTACAAGGTGGTTACGAAAGGTTTCATTTTATTTAAAAAGAAATTTTTAATTTTCAGTATAAATAGCTTTAAGGTTAAGTTCAGTTTTCAATAATTTCGAAGTAGCTCAAAACTTATTGAAAATCTATTGAAAGCTTTTTTAATTATTTTGAATTGATTTAAATCATTTATAAACGAAAACGGAAGTAAAATCACGATTAAGACATAGTTAGCGATGTTCAATGAACGATCAAAAATTTGGATTGAGATAAAATTGGGTTAATTTGAGACAAACCAACAAATTTATTAGATTTAATTCGACTTAGCGAAGTTCGTTAATGAGACTTAAGTTTATGAAGAAAAAAAACTGCGAAAGACAACAGGACATCCGACATTTATAGGATTCATGCTGGATTTTCAGTTGATTGCTATAAGATGTGCTTTCGTTTAAAATAAATTTCAAACAATCAAAAATTGACAGTAAAATGGGAACAGTCTAAGACTAGGATGTAGTGTGTTTTTTCAAGACACAAAAATTGAACCTCTGCTTTTGTGGCATTAGATTTTAGTTAGGATATTCAAAAATCGAAAAAAAAGTGGGTGCAATATTTAAAGAAGTTTTAATTGGCGTCTTCACTAAATATCATAAAAGTGAGCACCAGATTTTCGCATCTTTTTATAAATGTCTCGCACTCATAATATGTCTTTTTAATAAATTTTTAGGTATAGCCAAGATCTTAAACATTGTATTTAAATTAGTTTTAATTTATGTTCTTGGTTTTAATTATTGGAAAAATTCTCATTTTAAATTCTTCTGATTATCAATAGCCGTGTCTATTTAAGTCTTAAAAGAATCAACTGAAAATTAGGCCTTAATTATGTTTATGCCATTATTTACTGTCATATAAGACTAGGTAGTGTGAAATATGCTACTTGAAACTGGAAGGCCCAAAACAAGAAGTTGGTAAATTAATTTTTACATTCGCAACACATTTTTTCTATTAATATATTAGTATTATTATTAGTATTATATATTAGTATATTGGAGAGAGAGGATTAAAATGTAGAATTCAAATTGAGTTCAATAGTATTCAAGAGCATACCACTAAAACGCATTAAATTCATAGTCAATGCAATTTGAACTTGGCCGATGTATATATACATTTCAAACTAGTTTCAAACTGACTTGGATTGATCATGTCTACGTTGTATATCTTGAAATAGTTTTCGATGTAGTAAGAAATCTTAATTACTATATTGAATCGTTAAAAGTGAAAGTTCTATAATATCCAAAAGTTCTTTTTATAATTCTCTAACACCCTGTATTGTTAATTTCATGTGACACATATTCTTAATTTCTATGAATTTCATAAATAATATGGTATAAGAAAACAATTTTAATTATATAGAATTTAAAACTAAAATAATAATAATATATTCGGAAATGAATATATTAATAATAATTATTAATTATAATTTGCAGGTATTGCATTCGCACAAGAATCAAGAAAGAATGTAGGAAGTGGTCTTCAAAAAGGTCCACGTAAGGAGGAGATTCCAGATAAAGATGATGATGGTACAACAGATGAGTGTCCAGAACCATTCGGGTTCTTTGCTGATGCCGAACAATGTGATAAATATTATGCTTGCACGTAAGTCGTCAAAAAAAAATAATAATACAATATCCTTTCTGTTTTTTTTATTTAATTTCAAAAACAAATTTTTCTTTAAAGTGATGGCGTTCCAGATGAAAGACTTTGTCCCGATGGTATGGTATTCAATGATTTTAGTCCAGATCAAGAGAAATGTGATTTACCATTCAATATTGATTGTTCAACACGATCAAATTTACGTAAGTAATTAATTTTACCTCGGTTTTATTAACTTGTTTTCTTATTTGTTTCTTTTTTTTGTCCAGTAAAAACCTTTCTTTAACTAACTTCCCGACTAGCTAGACATTTGAAACTTTTAGCTCAGAACACGATGACAATGCATTCTTTTAATACTTTTAGCCATCTTTAAGCAAAATTGAATTCATTTTCAGTAAATTTTGTTTTGTATGGAAAGTTAGTTCGGAAAAAATGTGGTATATAAAGAGTTCTTTTTAACTTGTAATTATACCAATTAAATTTGTTAATTTTTGATACAGATTTCATATTGGGTATTATTTAAATATCCTATAAATTCTAATATCCTTATATAATATAATAATATTGATAGGGAAAAGAATCCGATTTGATAGTGATTGGAATTTAGTAGATGAAAGTATGGTTAACTAATTAAAATTAACAATGGTACTTTTTTTGCAGCAGCAGCAGCTTAAATGACACAAAAAAGTTGTTGTCAAGCAATCGCTCTGATCCCGACTGAACATTATAGTTAGTAATAGCTTTAAGTACCATATATACATTGCATTATGCACAAACACAATCTCTTCTTATGTCCAGCATTACCATTTCAATGTATACACAACCTCATTGAATTACAAAATCTGCTTAATCCGCGTGTTTATTGATAAAATTTTATTATCAGGATTATTTTCTACCAATTTTCTCCTGACTTTTTATCTTTCCACCATTTTTCTCTGGATTATATACTATTGTATATTTCATGGGTGTTGGGTTGTTATTTTTTATAGATAAACCGAATGTTGTGTCAAATGGTATATACAATGAACGAACACACATTATAGAGGTTGAATTTGATCCATTTATGGTGTTTAGGAACAAGGATTACTTTCATACTTGGAATTAAAATATGAAATTATATAATGATCGTCAATTAGCTTTTGTTTTTGTCTCCTATCATGTAAATCAAGGGTGTCCAACCTTTTTGTTTCCCTGGGCCGCATTAGAAGAAGACATGATGTTTTGGGCCGCAAGTATATTACTATGTATAAATCCATATCATAAAATGAATGTGATGCTTGGCATTGAAGTTGAGAAACTAAACCGAAAATATCTGGTTCGATTGACGTGGTTGCAATTGTGAGGCAGTTCTCAAGGTGTTCATCCAACATGTTGGTTCTAATTTTACACTTACCCTCTTATACTGAACGCAGTCATAACAAGTTCTGACTGGCATAAAATGACGTCATTGTCATATCTTTTTTTTTAATACTATTTGGTATTCTGGCGCGCTCATAACTAACAACTGTCATAACAAAATATCATAAGTTCTGACCGACAATATTTTACATCACAACGGAATTTTATATGGGTTCTCTGAGTGATTCAATTGATAAATATGGAATAATTTCCACCATTCTTTTCAACACACAAATAATTTTAGACCGATAGAAAAATTTCAAACCCATTCAAACATTTTTGAGACTATTTCTCAAATAACCACGAAAGCTCGCTCAAATTCTACCAGTTTTAAAGTGTTATAAATTCATATTTTGGACATATTATGACCCGTTCGCCAGAATACGAATTTTCGTAGCAGTCATAATTTCAGTCAGAATATTATTGTCATAAATATTTCTGACCGTAAAACTGTCACAATGCCAGAATAAGCATGTTAGTGTGTTTCATTCTTCAACAACAGAACAGTGTAGCTGAGCGAGCAACGCAAACAGAAAGAGAATTTACTACATAACGAAAGAGCTTTCTGTTCTGTTCCTGTTTCTGTTGTTTGTCACTTGGCAGCTTTAGCACGAGAGCGCAAACACACAATCAATCCTCAGAAAAATGGACATGCTTCAGTAACTTTGAATATTTTCGGGCCGCATTGATACTTGCTTTGGGCCGCATGCGGCCCGCGGGCCGCGGGTTGGACAGCCTTGATGTAAATGATATTCGGAAATTGTATAATTATCTAATTTTAAAATGTAAAATTTTCCCTTTTTTCTATCCAAATTTTAGGGATATTTTAATTTTATCATTTCCAAAAGAATCATTTCAATATATTAATTTTTAATGAGAGCTTATTTTCAAAAAATATATTTATATTATTATACATTTTACAGAAACACCCCGGCCAACACAAAATTGTCCACGTTTAAATGGTTATTTCGCCCATGAAGATGAAAGTGTCTGTGATAAATTCTTTTATTGTGTTGCTGGTAAATTCAATATGATAACATGTCCTGGTGGTTTAGTATTTAATCCGAAAACTGGTATTTGTACATGGCCGGATGAGGCTGGTCGAACTGGGTGTTTATCCGAAGATGTATTTCAATTTACATGCCCTAAAGTTAATGAAAGTACTGCACAAACTCATCCAAGATATGCTGATCCAGATGATTGTCAATTTTTCTATGTTTGTATTAATGGTGAAGTACCACGGCGTAATGGTTGTAAATTAGGACAAGCATTCGATGAACAAAATAAACATTGTGAATGGGCCCGTAAAGTTCCAGAATGGTAAGCAATATTATATATGTGTTTGTATAATAATATAATATTTGTATATTTGAATATAGTGCTGATTGGTATAAAGATCGTTTAACTGATGCTGAACTTGATGAATTGGAAAATCCAAAACCAAAAATTACACGAAAAAATCGTACAAAAGGTCCATCAAGACGGAAACAACCGAAAAAAGAAGTTATTCAAGATGATGAAGAAGAAGATGAAGAATAAATTATTTATTTTGATTTGTTTTTTTTTGTTCTTTTGTAATATATTGATTAATAAAAATAATTATATATTTTAAATAAATCAAACTTTAATTTTTTTTTGATATAAAATAATGTCAAGAAAATTTATCCTTTCCTAATTTTCAATTAAGCTATCATAATCAATTTTCTAGTTCAAGTTATTGGAGGTTATATATGACCTAATAACTTGAACTAGAAATTGATTATATTCGGTTTTACAAGAAAAACCGTGATCTCAGCAAAATTTCTCATATATTTATGATTCATTAAGATATTTCCATATAATATAACCATATATAATATTGGATGGACCATAAAGTCATTCGAGTTATTGATGGTGACAAAATAAAGGGATTTATGGTGTTTGTATGATCTACTTGAAGTCAACTTCAATCTAACAATTGTCCATGTAAACCCAAATCGACTTTGACCCGATTTTTCTGACCGACTTGAAACTTGCGTGCAAACCCAATTTCAAACCGACTTGAAAATTTAAAATAGAGTATTAACCGTGGCAAAACTTAATCTAGAAAATAAAAATTTGTTTCCAAGCGTCTGTCACACTGAACCTGATTTGAGATCGATTTCAAGTCAATCTTTCAATCTGCTAAAGCAAAAAAACCCGGTTTGAGTTTCAAGTCGATCTCAAGTCAATTTTGAAGTCGTCATTTGAACCCCATAATTGATCGAGTATTGATTACCATCAAATCATTAAACAGAGGGTAAATCTCAAAACTGTTGCGTTTAATTATGACAACTTTAGAATGTACACATATTTATGATGACCCAGCAAAACTTGAGATAGCTTGACAACTTTAGATTCATTCAGTCTTCACTTATGATGCAAAGTGGCTACCATTTGTTTGCGGTCTATAGAACTCTTTTAATGTTGTAAATTTGAGTTCAGAAGAAGCCTGGGCAAAACTTATCTTATTTTTGTTTTTTCCTCAGAACAATGGTATTATGAACATTGGACAAAGATACAATGAAAAACGGATAAGAAACTTGCCAGAAAAACTGACAAAAAGTCATCGATCAAAATGAAAAATATATTATTTAATAAAGTTTTTGTTTTCCATGATAAATTCGCCAGAACTTTTTGAGCCATCCAATATTTATTAAGACGAACGTTTATATCTCTATTAGTAATGATCCTATTCGACTATAGATAACATGAATATACCAAACTTTTATGTCCATTCCATATTTTAGGATTCATTCTTATGCAAGTATATAAAATTGCAAACGTCGGACAAGATTGAGATATATTATCATAGATGCATGCATATAGATGCTTCTCTTATATGAAGATATAAGATTCTAAAAAGTACAAAATTGGTCCTATCAGTTTATGTATGTCATCATTTTTACTATACCAAATATAAAATTCCTTCAAATGATTACATATATATATATATTTATATGAAACTGTTAAAATAACTTTAAACACTGTATTTTTGGATACAATACAATGAAACATCAATGTTCAAAAGTTTATACTGTTATTACCTCATAAAGTTTTCTATTATCCAAACGCTTCTATATCCCTTATTTAATTTTCGGAATTTTTGGGAGGCAATATATAACATTATTTATTTCTTTATGTATACTTTGTAGATATGTATGTATAGCAAATGATTTTCCAGAGAATATATATTGAACATAATTTACAACAATTTTGTTTGTTAAAAAAAGAGTCTGGGTACATCATGAATACTATGTTTTCCACGAAAATTAAAATACACTCATTTAAAAAGAAAATTAATACAATAAAATTAAATTGAAAATATTTTTAAAGGTTATACAAATTTGATTAAATTAAAATATTACTTATTCTATTATTATTCATTATTCTAAAAAAAAAAAAACATATGCGGATAAACTTTAAATCGATTATTTGATCGAAATGGTACTCTGAATGTATTACCCCTGCGAAACAAAACATACCTTATATCGTCACCTTTTCTCTAATTTGTGGGTATCTTAGGAAACGTCCAAGATACTCCAAGGTACGCGTGGTCAATTTGTTATTGAATTAAATCTGAAAAACTGAGAAAAAAAATGACAAAGCTTTATGATGAATCTAATTTTGCTTTAGGACCATTTCTTTCGGCACCATTCTTGGATCGATTTTGCTACAATTCAGCATTATATCATGTATTTATAAATGCTGGATGACTTTTTAATAAAGCCCAAAACAAAAACAAAGAAAAATACGATAAAACTTTGTATTGACTTTTTCATTACAACTTCATTCCCAATTTATCACATCGAGTTAAAGAATTACCAGCTTGTACTTTAAAATTATATTAAAATTCTCCAACGTCTTTGTTTTATTTACCATTTGTTCCGGGACAGAACCGAAATTTTAACATTCAAATCAAAAACAAAACGTAAGAAGTGTTTGTGTTCGGGCATGCTCCAAATATTACCTGCAATTAAATCCTTGAGAAGAAAAATTCGATTTTAAATTTCCATGGATCAATCCTTATAATTGAACTAATTATACTAAAACAAGGATATATAAGGACATAATTTTTCTATATGGTAAAGAATTCCTCGTGTATGGAATTTCATAGTGGTTTTACTAGTTTAGTAACAATATCGTAACATCATCCACCTTTTAACAACGTTTAGTAAAGTTTAAATCCCTGAAAAGTTAAATGTTTAAGCGATCTAAGTATCAAAGTTATTTTGTTAGGTAAAACTACTTAAAAGAAATGCATTTTTCTCTACTTCCTAAGCTATGAAATTTCAATTTTTTTGTTATATATTTCCAAAAGTATCGACAGCGATGAAAATTTTTACTGTAGTAAACAATCATTGACACCATAAAATATCGATAGATAAAATTCATTAAAATCCTCTTTTTAAAGTCCTTTTCGAAATCTTGAAATTTGATCCGAAATATCGATTTTCTTTTGTATTTAACTCAATTAACCTTTCATCACACAAAAAAAATGTTATTTATTTTAAAAGAAATATTTTCAGTAATTATTTTCAACGAGCATCCTCGTAGCATCCATTTAATATCCAAAGGATCGATAGTATTTGACGCAAATGTTCTTTACGTGATATCCATTTTACATCCATAGATTTTCAGCTTTTTTCTTGCCATCATTTAAAGGTTGTGATGGAATACATAAAATCAGGATAGCAACAAAATGAAAGAATGAATCCCTTCTGGCTATTGTCAATAATTTTTTGCACCAGGGAACAAAAAAAGAATACACTCTATGAAAATTTTTCGATATTATATAGTTTTTATAGATGACTACTACTAAAAACCGCAAACTTTTACAATAGTTCTAAAATTCAAGGATCACGGATATCTAGTAGCCAAGGATTTTGTTCCAATTTATTCATAAATTTTGATATTCGTTGAGTTTTGTTACCTTCTCTTGAAAAACCTGATTTTTTTCTTGTTGTTTACATCCTATTTATTGATACACCCTTCATCATATCCTGTTATTTTTTTTTTTTATAAGCTTTTTGTGAGAAATAAAATTCGAAACCATAAAGTCAATTTTTTTTTTTTTGGTGGGTGGTAGTATATACCAAAAAATTCACCCAGAAGCAAGAAAAACACAGAACTTTATACTATTTTTTTAGTACTTCGAATTTTTTTATTTTGGAAACGGTTTCTTTTCCTATAGGCTTCTTTTTATTGTAAAAGGCTGTATGCGGTTTTGTTTTGTTTGGTATTGAAGAATAGGATAAAAAAAAAATTTCGGGAATCATAGACCTTAAAGGCAATCAGGTTTTCAGCCTTTTCCTTTATATTCCACCCTTTTTTTTTCTTCCTTTTTTAAAAGAAGGTGGTTTCACTATAAAAAAAATACATAAATAGGTTTTAGCCAATGTTCTTTATGGATGTACTTTTTTGTTCGCCTTTCTTGTTATATAATATAATAAAAAATAAAAAAAAAATATCTTTTTGTGGTCGTGTCGTCCTGTTTTCATGGATCATTGTTCCATGAATTTTATCAGACTTTCCGGTCAATCAAATTTTCGTACTTGAGCACTTGTTGGAATTGGCTGAATATATTGATGTACCTATATAAAATAGAAATAATAAGGTAAAAGGCAAGTTTAAGATGTTTTTCATAAAATATAATATGTTCAAGAATTTTTTATGCCGGTAATGAAACTTGAAGAAAATTTAATTTCCGTAATAATCAGATTAGTTATAGAAGGTATAAGATATCAAAAAGTGTATATAAAAACAAGATAATATTAAGTAGTTAATGAATTAATGATTAGCTATCAGGAAATACGTTTATGAAGCTTGTTTAAATATATAATGGCGGTGAGAGTTATCTATGCGAAATACTTGTTAACTTATAAGTCTATATAGGCTTAAGAGTCTTATGGTCAATAAAAATTGGTATGAATTGAAGAATTTGTAACCGCATTTTCCCTATATAAGTGACTTACCAACTTAATTACCTATATTATTGCAGAGATATAAATAAAAACATTGAATTCTCATCTATCTTTTAATCAATGTCAAGTAAATTTGTAAATCTTAACGTTCTAATCTTGTCGGCATTTTTTATTATCTTTAATCTTGTGCTTATATTGTCTATACATGTCTTATTATTTGACAAAATTCTGCAAAATATTTTTCTGTGTTAAAAGACATAATGGGTTACATATTATAGTGTTTTCTTTATCTACAAGTACAAACATCTTGAATTTCTTCCAAAGAAAAAGGTCACCTAATATATTTTAACTTAACTTCTAGTATAGCTTCATTTAAAACGTAATCTAAAGTTATAATTAAAAGGTACTTTTATTAAACTACATGAAATGTTATAAGTCCTAATCAGGATGACAGTATATTTTCTTTCATATCTTTTCTTTTCTTCATTTTTTTTTATTATATGTATATGATTATTATTATATTAGGACGAATAAAAAAGTACAAAAACCTAGTGTTTTTCACTAAATTTTCATCAAGAAATTATAAATTGCCTATTTTCAGGCGCTGTATTAAAATTGTTACTTTTGTGAACCAGAGACGTTTAAATCTTTAGAAAATGAAAAATATTATTATTAATTTTATTTAAATTGAAATTTATAATAATCATAAATTCATGTTAAATTAGAAGTTATTTTAAAATGTGTATATTTTTGGTTAATAACTTTGTTTTTCCTTTTTGTCCATATATTTCTTAAAGAAATGAAAATCCGGTGATAAAAAATTATAAAAAGAAAAGTCCTTTTTGGCTTTCATATAGCCACCAATTTTAATTGTTTCGCCTTCTATTGCACAATATTTATTGTGTATACTATTTTCCAGCAGGATTTCCATATTAGTCAAGAAAATATCAACAACAAAATGAAATTTTTTTTCTCTTGATTCTTGTATTTTCCATTTTCCTATTCGAAGGATTTTTTCATTTATATTTTTTTTTAAGTGAAAATTTGTGGTTTATGCCAAATGAAATGAGTTACGATTATTGTACAGTCATTTATGTACGTTTGGTTTATATTTTTTTGTCATTGTGGTTCACTTCCTGACACTTTACCTTTTCCACATTTTCAACATCGTTAATTATTTCCTATTTCTTATATATAATACTGGGTTTTCTTTAAAAAAAATATATTATTAATTTTTTAGTAGAATATCATATTCTGAAAACTATTTTTCTTTTTTTTTTGAGAAGATGACTTCAGAAAAAACATATTAACTTCTAAATTGTGAACAATTAACACTAAGTTTTCATATGGGATTATAATAAATAGTTTATTCCTGTATTAATAATGAATTTCCGGAAAAAAACAAATCTTAAGATTTTTCGATAAAATAGAAAAACACGCAAATGGAAGAACCTTTTCCGTGTTATATTAAAGTGTTTCGTGTTGCTTAAGATAAATCCCAGTTTTTTGTTATACTAAAATTATCATTGGCTTTTTGAGATAATCTCTTAAAAGGTTTATTAGCTACTAAGTTTTGGCTTAATGTCAATAGAAATAGAAGCAAAGTTAGAAAAGTTTTCTTTAATTTTGGCTAGTTTGACTCTAATTGAAAACTTTTTTATTTCGAATTTTTAAAATGTTATAAATAGTAAAGGATATGCCCCAGACTTGTTATGGCTTGTCATTACCAATAACAAAATATAGGTCGACAGGCGACAATCGATTTTCGTATTCATACGATTACACAAGGCAATTTGTCGCTAGAAAGTGATAAAATTTACGTGATATCCTAAGTAAAAGCTTTTTTTTAAGTGGCGTCACTTTTTAAAATTACCCAAGTGTTACAATATTATTTGTAAATTTAGATAAATTCCTATAAAATAGATATATGACGAAATAATGCTCTCAAACATTTCTGTAAGTGCGTATCGATTTCTTCTGATATTCTTTAATGAAAATTTTTAAATTCAATAATTTGTTAAATTTCCTGAAAAATATTGAATATATTCTTTGCTCAAAAGATTTAATATATTACGATAAAATTGTATTATTTCAAAAGAAATAATAATACCGATTTTTATATATTCTAAGAAGAGGAAAAATATGAATGATCAATTATTTATATAATATTTATTTTTTAACGCATTCTACACACACCTTTGATAGGGAATATCACATCATTTTCCAGGCATAATATATAAAATTCCCTTAAGGTATATATTCTTGTGATAAAATAACTGGAAAATCTTATTTTTTTTCTTCCTTTTCTGATATTTCTTTTCATGTGTTTAGATACATATATAGTATAACTTTTAAAATTTCATCTTAGATTTTGATTGTATATACAATATATACAGAGTGTTAATGGAATACGTTAATATTTGCGACATTAAAAGTATCTTAAATTTGGTAGCTAGAAAGATGTATTAGTGGTTGGAAAAAGGAAATCAATGTTGTACTTGAAAATCGACTAGTTACCGCTACTAAAAGAAGAGTATAGTATAGATTGTATAAAATTAAAACTTCTAAATCAAATTTTATATACGTAGTAATTCCATACTTGTCGCCACCAAAATCATGAAACTTGGTATATATATCAAAGTTTCTATCAAACCTAGAAAATTCTTTATAAAATTATCTTGTGCAGACTGGAGATATGATCACAAATGAAGACACTTTGAGAAGACTCTTTTAGTGTATTTTTCTGTACTTTATGACTTAGAAAATTGCTTAAGCATTAGTTGAAAATAAAAGCTCAAAAATTCTCACTTAATACTTTCAAGCGACAGTTTTCATTTATCGTTTTACAGAACTCCACTACTACAAGAAATCATATAAGAATCTCCAAGTTATTTCTTTGAGATTAGCTACACTTTACATTATCTACAGGATTTATACTATGCGTAATCCCTTACTGTTGTATGATTGTATAATACCGTATTTTTCTATATTATATAGTTATATAAAATTCCATTTCGATCGAATATGATAACCCATCAAAAATCCGAGTATTTGATGAACACAAGAGACTCATACTATACAATTTTGCCTAAATATATAATAATATTCTGAATTTGGACCATATAACTTCTTTGAAACACCCTTTATTTTTATAAAAAACAGCTTTTTCGGGTATATATACTGCTATATATCCCAAAGAAAAACACACAATATAGAAATTGAAGGAATAAGATTCCTTTCCTGATGCAAATTCATATATATTTAGACCCTTGTCTTCTTTTTATACAATGTTTTAGAAAACGCACTTCTTTTTTCTCTTCTTCTTTTTCAAAAAAAAGCTCCAAAATGTAATATCTTTTGGGAAATCATTTACATGCCGGTATTCCGACATTTTCAATGAATTTTTATTTTTTTCTAAATATATGAATTTTCTATTTAAATTTTCACGTTCCATTTTGAAGAAGGATATTATTTTTATAGACAAAATGTTTAATTTTATATGAAGATGTGATCATTCTTCCATAATAAAAAAAAAAAATATAGAAAAAACCTTCTTTTAAATTAAAGAATTTTCCACTTTTTAATATTAGTATGTGGAAATTCATATCAAAATTCTATTGGCGAAGTCAGGATTTTAAGTTGAAACCTCTAAATCCGCTATCAGTGCTAAACAACGTGGACCAACGATGGTATTGTTTGACAGTATCATTGTATACAAACGCTTATAACTACCACATTTTTAAATTAAATTCAATTTTAATGAACATAACATATTATCAAAATATATATATTTAACGATATTTCATTTATTATTGTTGGACCATTCAAAATCTTTTTAGATAGCTAATATTGAACAAAATGTTTATCAGATTTAAATAGTGTACACTCTTCACTGTTTTATAATATGTGGTTTTACTATATTAACTAAATATCAGGGACGAGGCGTAGAAAATTTCAATTCGAAAAATTTTAATTCATTTTAAATTTTCCATTTGTGGGAAGAATCTTCAATCACAATCATCTTCAATATTCAATATTGTACGCTTTTTGATATAACCTAAAGAAATAATCTTGTACTTTTTTTCACAAAGAATGGAATATCCTTTAAATATTGAGTATTTACCATTCAGATAAAAACGAGTTTAAAATACGCATTTTGTCCCATGTAAATTGAAAATATTGACTCGGAGAATCCAGAGTAAATGTTGTATCGGAAATCCAAAGAGCAAACTCGTTTCTTATTCATGAATAAATCACAGCGATGAAGAAATTGGACGTTATGACCAAATATAATCTTATTCCGTCTGTAAATATGCAATTTTGTAGCAAATTTATGGAAACCCAAGGCTTTCTAAAAGGTTTTTTGTCTGAGACCCTGATGCTAGGAAATTTTATAATTCTTTAGTCTCTAATATTGATAAAAAGGATGAATGATTGTTGTATTTAATTCCGGATTTCAGATTTTTATCTTCTCATTCGTGGGGAGATATTACTAAACATTTATAATGTTAACCAAAAGTGCTTCCGTTCATCAAAAACTCACGATTCGTGACTGGCTACATATGTACTATTTTTGCAATGTAATCATGAAAATTTCCCAAAAACCCAAAAATTGAGAGTATTAGGAAGCATTCAATCGTAAATGTTAATACATTGAATGATTTATTACAATTAAACTGAAGCCTGTGAAATTTCGGAAAAAAAGGCTTTTCATTATATAAAATAGATGTATAAAAATAAAATGAATATATATAAAATAATTAAAATTAGAATTTGCAGTTTTTAAGTTAATGATTATTGGTATTTCAACAAAAGCATTAATTTGAATTGACTTTAATGAATAATGAACATTTTGCATATTTTATAAATAAAACCTCTTTTTTATATGAAAGTAATTTCGAAATGTTCAAATTAAGTATATATACGAGTAATTATAGAAATTCGAATAGAAAATGTTCAATAAATTGGAAATCCTTTGAAATCCTTTGTTAGTATATGAATTGATTGATTTGTTTTCAATATGATAATATCCAAATGTTTTACTTAACTAAATCGTATCTTATTTGGAAATGGTGTGGAAGCGTCTTTGTTCCTTCCGCGCGGGTTTATTTAAAGATAAGAATAGCATTTTTTAATTAATACTCGAAAGAAATTTAGGTTTCCCGGATACTTTATGCCGGTTTCCAGAAGATGACGTTGGACGTTGTTGAAAACATAACACTTGTAAACATATTGCATTATATTTCCAGGAAATATTCCACGACTTTTCTTGATAAAAGAAGGGTCGGGAACTTTCCTGTAAAAACACAAAACACTAAACACGTTATTGATTGAAAAGGAATAAATTAGAATATTTGATGGTTCTCCAAACCATCAAATATTCTATAACATCACAAAAACATTCTAAAACACAAAATGATCACTGTTGATTTGACATTTCAGGAAATTCCAAGAATAAGTTCTTCACATTCATAGAAAGTACGTTTACATGCAGGAATATTCTCGAAGTTGAACTCAACAAGTATATAAGGTGGAAACACCGATAGAACAGAATACAGTTCAATTTCTGAGCTTCACCAGTGATGATCAAAGCAATTTTGGAAAGTGATTACAACAGTGATTTGATAAATAAGTGAATTAATTAGTAATTGTTGGAAATAGTGATTGTGTATTATAAATAATCTGTTATAAATTAATTTTTTAATAATTAATAATTGATGACAAATATTTTTAAGACTAATTGTTAATGCAGAAATAATTGTAAATAAAGCTTATACGCTAAATTCATATAAATAAAAAGTGTTATCATTCTATAACATTCGAATCAGAGGAGTAGCACGGAACAATATTTTGAAAGAAGATATTTTAACTTAACTTTTAGAGATGAGTTGATCCCTGTCATCTTTATACCTTTTTGAAAAATGGATTCCAAAGACTAATGGGCTAGTACTATGATATTGACTGTCGCCATAGATGTGTACATATTTTGCCAATATTTAATGAAATTCTGTCATTTTTTGGACTCGACTTATCTAGTTCTTTGAACTCCTATTATCTTTATTGTGGTATTTCTTCTACGAGAATCTAGTTTAATATTTTTTTATTTTACGAAGGCTGTTAAAGACTTTTATAGGACGACCAAAAGCAAATCGAATTATACAATTTCCCTATACTTTTAATCGAAAAGGTAAGATTAAGTAAGTAATTTAGTTCTACATTAGTTAATTAGAAAATATCGAAAAATTTAATCTTTAGAAATAAACTCATATATGGAATTGAAAACTCGACGAAAATCAGTTTCCAATTGGATCAATTCCAAAGGAAAGAAAAAAAATTATCAAATCTTCCTCCAAAAGATAGAATATTTATGAAGTTTTGAACACACATGAGACAAATTGCACTTAAATTTGCATAAATATTAAGTGAAATTTTTTTTTTTTACATAAAATTTGGATAAAATACAATGATTTTATAAAATCCAAAAGAATGCAACATTTTTTAATCAAGTTTTATGAGATTTTATGCAGAGATATTGATTAAATAGTGTCTCTATGATATTTTCTTGGCAAAAGGAAAATAATTTATATAGATTAAATTTAATAAGTTAATTCAATATAAGCGATACAAAATAGAAGTCACCTAATTCGATCGATTATTTAAATAGTCCTAATTCCGATGAAATCGAATCGAATATTCAATTAGACTAGCTTCAATCGAACATTTACATGAAATTCTATGTAAAACTCGAGAAATAAATATGATTAGGTATAAGTAAACAAATTAAATGTGGTTTTACACAGTTCACATTCAATTTTCTCAGGAAATCATTTATTTTCGTTTTATTCAAATTAGATTTTTTTGTATATTTTTAAAGTTGTTTATTTTTAGGTTTGAAAATCTGATATAAAAATAAATATAATCAACTTCAGTATACAGTAAAAATTGTATAAATTGGCCTATCTAGAAATTTAAAATTTTCAGCTTAAATTACAGAAAATTGAACCATTTCTATAATATAGTAAAGTTACAGTTCTGTTAGTTACTTCAATTCTTGTAAGACTATTACTACAAACCGAAGACTTTATAATTTCAAATTGCCTACATTTAGGAGTTAGTAATTGATGAAAAATGTAGGACAATTTTCCAAGAAAAACTCAACATTTTAATGATCCTCTTTTATGAACAGTAATCGTAAATTGTTGTGATTATACAAATTCTGATCGATTGGAAAGCTTTCTTAAATTGGATCTTGTCGCATGTTACATTACTGATACTATATAAGCCGTTTTTTTTTTGACTGGTTCCTATTGTACATCAGTTACACGTGCTTTAGGCTATTTCTGTATATACTATTTTGAAATAAACAAGTCAGTTTCAATAATTTACATATCATAGTAGCTTTAAAATTAAAGCCGGCCATTCAATATACTCGTATTTTACAGCTTTCCAGGTGCAACATGCCTTTTGAAACGAAACTATTGTATTTTAGAATTGTTGAAGACTCTTTCAATAAGCGAATTTTAAATTTACAACCCTATATATGCCCTAAAAACGAATTAGGACTTATTAACTCCTCTTCTAATCATTCATAAAAAGGAATTTACTGTGTTTTGGCTATAATTTTTCGGTGGCGGGAATCAATTCCTAATAATCACCAAAATACAAAGTATTGATCAAAAGTACTTCGTTAGAAGACCTACACAAATTACCAAGACTCTCAGAAGTTTTAATCATCAAAGGCGTCTATCTATCGCCGACAATTTCTCCTATTCCTTTAATATGATATTTTTATGTATCAGAATTTATGATATGAAGTTAAAGAATTTGGAAATCAACTAGATTAAATTAAGTTCCAGTATGTACTTATAAAATTACAACTTTGAAACTGTTACCGAATTTAAGATATGAGTTTTATACTTGGAATTTAGATAGAAAATTTGATCACTTAGGAAGCTTTGTTCTTTAAAAATAAGGATCTGGTCCACAAAGTATTGTCTTTGAATGGTTGAGTTGGTTAATTCAAATTCATTTACATTTAAAGAGGTTTTACTGTATATTATTAAAATTTTTCAACTAAATAAAATATGTAAATCTGGTTGAAAAATTTCACTTGATTACTTCAAAGTGAATTCTACTTTTGCAAGAAGAATGATTATATAACCTTTTTGAAAAAAATCATTTTAAATTGAGTCAATTCATCACCTTTTCCATCAAGTATGACTACTGTATAGTAAATATAGTATATCAAGAATAAACAAAAAAAAAAGATATGACAATAACCAAAAATTTTCATAGAACTAGTCAAGGAAGATCTAAAAATGTTTGTCATTTGAATAGGACCTGAGAGATCTTTGAACTTAACTAAACAATATAACATATCAAAACGTACATAGTATCTCTGCAGATATGTCTAATACAGATGTGTATCATATGAAAGTGAATCCTTAATGTTATTATGAAGTCACTTGGAATATTTTTCCCCATAGGATTTTTTCAAGGAATGAATATTTTACTGAATATTTAAGTTACGCTCGATATCATTTAACGAAATTGTTTTGTCTATTTTTTTAGGTACATATTTTATTCAATTTTTAAAATTTACATAGTTTAAAATGGTCTAGTTGTTTTATACAATTTTTGAAAATGAAGAATTTCTAGAAAATTCTTGTATTCTTTGAGAATTTAAATAATTACCTAACTTGATTTTACCATGGGATGGTTTAATGTCCAGAGAATCGGAATAAATATGTATTCGATTTCCAAATTTTGATAGATCTTCATTGGTTCAAAGTCCCCTAAAACATAATTTTAGAAATGTGCAGAACTACAGACACATTGTGCATAAATCTACTGGACGACTCATATTATGTAATGTATTTAGGTGATGCGAACATCCTTCGGTATTACTCAATTAAGACTAATCACAACTCCATGTTCGACTTTCATTATCACCGAATTTGGCTGCCCACTCTTTCTTAGAGAACAGTACGTACCTGCCATTCTAGTTATGTCTACCATATAGAGTTTCTCAATAAATAGGGAATTTTGATAAGCCCATGAGAAGCTCAATGAAATGTGCTTTTTACTCTTATAGGATCCTCTAGTTCTACAAAAGGTGTGTCTGTTATTTTGCCTCCCTGTTTGCCTGTCTAGTTGTTTGCTCTATTTTTCGCCATATATCGAATATATCCCTATTATTGTTAGTATCGATCTGGAAGGGAAGTCAGGTAATAAGGGGTGATTAATAAAATCGAAACTTCTCAAACGATTTTATGAAATGAATAAGAAAAATTTCAAAAATTCTATAAAATGGAATTAACCTTTGCAGTTTTACTGGAGTACAAAATTTTGCTGCTTCTTGAAGATTCGCATTGCCCAGACCTGCTCTAGATAGCTTTGTTGAAGTGAATTTAATTTGGTGAGGATTAGAAAGTATGTACCGTAAATAACGATCGAAAAGCTTAGAATGCCGAATAGAAACATCCAATTCAAATGAAAACAATTTCATCAATATAAGTTTTTATCCTTTTTCTTAAATTTAAATAGTAGTCTGGTAGCAGTCTGTCGGTGTATATTCATTGGCAATGCATTTTATGAGGAAATCGAACAATAAAAATGTTATATAAGAAAATTTCAATAATTTCACATATAACCATATATTTTTTTTGATCCTTTTCAAAGCTTTTATTTCGGTTGATAAACTACTTGTTTTTATCATAGAGATATAGTCTTGTATATCAATTTCTGTGATATTTTACATCATTTTAACTGAAATATCTTTCGATTTTCGAAGAAAACAAGACGACAACGATAAATGAGTTTATTTTTCATTATTTATATCAAGATATCCAGATTTTAAGGTTCTTGCATCAATTTTATTGGAAATTGCATTTTCTTTGGAGATTCTTTTGAAAATTAACTATATGCAGTTTTCCATTTTATGTTATTTTATGGTGCCAGAATACTACATCCAACAATTGTATAGTATATAGTTTCGGAACTTTAATAGATTCTATCGATTTTCTTTCAATACTTAATTCATTCAATTAAGTTAAAATATTCATGATAAAATTTAATTTCATTTGATTTATTTCCTTAATTTGTTTAATTTGTTTGAGGAATAAATACCTGACTTCGCAATTGAATCTTTTATTATGGAGTTAAAAGACAGGGTTATCCAAGAAGCGTGATATATGGCTAATTGACCGGAACATTTCTGAAAATGATTGAATGCTGTTTTCAATAAATCGATGCCCTCAGTTACAGTATGGCATATGGCTCCAAACTGGTGAAATCGCATTTCAATAAAATCAATATCATCTAAATTTTGAAAGAAATAATCATTGATCTGTATAGTGCTCCATTGACTGTAACGTGCGCTTCTTCTATATTTTGAAAGTTATACATACCTATGAGACCACCAGGATAAAATCCACAACCAAACTGTTAGCTTCCGAGGATGCAACGGACTCTGTTGAATGACTTCTGGATTTTCCTCACTTCAAATACGATAATTCTGTTTAACATAACTATTTAGCCAGAAAAAAATTGGATCATTTTGTAATTTGTTCAAGAGCCCAATCAGGAAACCTACGACACAATAAATGATTATTTGACTTTAATTCCTTCATTAAACTGGATCTTGTGGTGTAGGCCCAAATCTCTACGTAAAATACGACGTGTTGTACCAAATATGATAAGCGCAAATGTTGGAAAGGTAGAGGAATCGATAACTTGGCGTCATCACACCTTATATTTTCCTGTGTTCCTTTTTATGATGTAAGGCAAAGAAAAGTAAAACTGTGAAGAACCGATATTTGCATTTGAACCTGTGTCTCATCAGTCTCTAGAGGCGAGGTCGAGGTCTTAAGCAACTAAACCATTCTACACTGTTCTTACTAGTTCTGTTCATTTGCCTCTAATATTCTCAAAGCATTACAACTGTTTTTCTCTTAAACCTCTCATTTGTTAAACAAAATCAGTTGTATTCTATTTTTTTCCTGCAATGATTAAGTATTGACTCTTATTATATTAATATGGCCGGACTTCAATCTACTTTTATATGGACCTTAACAGTATTTTTGAAGATAATTTGTAACTATTTAGTGTACAGGCGATATTAATAAAGTTCAGTGTTATGTTATTTGGTTCAAATTAGTACAAAGAATGTTTAAATATTGAGGTATTACTTGGACAGTTCCTTTAAAGACTAAGAATAAAAGAAATTGGTTTTAATATGATTGGTTATTAGTTTTTATATATTTTGGGTGGTAAACAACATTTAAACTAATGTATTTGAAATGGTTAAGGAGATAAATTCAAGATAAAATAAACAAATTTTTGATAATAAAAATTCTTTTTCCTCTACGATTAGCCTCGAATACAGTTCACAGATTTTTCAGAAAAATCACAAATTCAATTCATTTGTCCTGTGTAAAATTTTTCTATTTGAATTTTAAAAGTTTTCATTTCTTAACTTTTTTTTTATTAAATCTCGTCTCATTAAATCAGGTAATTTTCTAAGAACAACAAAATAATTTAGAATTTTGAGGTCAAAATGATTCTGTTATCGAAAACAATATCGTAAAATTTATATCGTAAATATAAATTTAACGATTATTCCGATATTGTTTTTTAATGGATTCATATACACAAATGTCATGGTTTTCCAATAAATCTTTATTGTTAAAAGAAAGCTTAGTTGAATTTTATGATAAACATAAAAATTCTGATTGATACATTGGATTGGTGCTTAAAGAAACAATTGCCATATATCGAAATCAACAACCTTTTTCCCTGTTGGAAATGGGATGCTTTTAGAACTAGTTCTGTATATCAAAATATCTTTTAGTAAGAAATTTCACTGAAATTCATGCTTTACGAGCCTGTTAGTTGAAAGTTTTATGCCATAATAGCGGTGATATCTGACTCTAGTTCTCTACCACTTCTTGTCTAGGCTATCTAGGTTATATTAGAATCTTACACACAAGTAATTTGGTTTAGTCTCCATAGACCTAAAGTTTAATAACAGTTTTAACATTACTATTCCCTTTCTTGCCTTATTCAGAACAAATCCAGCATGAATGTTGTATTTTAATCTATGGTGAAACACTTTGAATACCTAAATACTTAATTTGAGTTTTAAGAGGAATGTCATAGCCGTAAACAGACAGTTTTCTAGTTTTAGTGTCCTTTGCCGCTTGCGATTCTAAAACAAATCAGCTAAGATTTCACAAACTTAATGTTAATTCCCCAATTTATGAAGTAATCCACAATTGATGATTCCTGTTGTCTTTTCAAAAATTTAGTTCGCTATGCAGAATAGTAATGCATTTACAAAGATGGTTCAAACTGTAATTATACTTGTCCCATTTCCTACAGGAATTTCTTTTGCGACACATAATGATACTATATAATAAATATGTTATTAATAAGCTAATAATAAAAATTAATTAGATTATACTTATAGAAGCTTATATTCTTTAAATCAATTAGTAATATCTTAAGATAAAGAAGTTATATACTTTTCACTCGTGATTACGTTAATTTTGGAAGTTCGTCTCCATCTTAAATAAAAAGCCTGTTTAAATATGAATTTCAAGATAATAATTAATATTATTACATTCTTTTTTTCCTCGTTTTTCACTTGTGATATTTTCTATTTTCAAACTTTTACATTCTCATGAAAAACCGTTTCTTTTCTTGTTTTTCTTTGATAAGTATATATGTTAGACGAAAAGTAAACACACCATAAAAACTTATAGACCATAAAAAAAAACCGAATTTTATTTTGATTTATAGTATCATCATAACGAAGTCTAGAGATTTATGAAAGGAAAAAAGAAAACCTCCAAAAAAAATTGAGGAAGAAAAATCTACACCGCACTTGAAACTAATCTAGAGAATATCGCATATCCACCATGTATCCATGTATAAAGCTAAGAATTTATGTATCATTGCTTATACTAGTATAATATCCACCCTCTTAAAACAGAAGAAAAAAAAAATAATAATGGCAATTATCCATCCAAGAGGAGAATATGTCCATGGATAATATTTTTTCTTTTTTGTTTTTGGTATACTATGGTACTTTTGGTACATATAAAAATTGTTGGTACTTACGAGAGTATACCATAATATCCCTCCCAAAAAAAAAAATAAAACTAAAGTACTGAAATGAGAAACCTTCAAAGATTTATCCTCATTTCTTTACATTTCGCAAATCTTCTATATACATATATATAGTACATGAATTTTGAAAGGTTTATAACATTCACCTTCTTCTATTAAAACAAAGTGATGACAGACTTACGTGCCATAAAATGAGCCTTCTCAGTGTTTTAATGTAGCCCATAAAGAGTTCTAATTAATGTGGCTAGCGATTAGGTGAAAGGGTTGGATACTTATATACATTAAGTATGGTTTGTGTTTTTTTTTTTCGCTTTCTTCCTGTATTTTTCAATGGAAGACTAAGAAAATAAGAAGGATATAGTTTTTCGTATGATCTTTATCTTAGAAAATCTTCGGTTTTTTTTTCTTGTGTCCGTAAAAGATACATAAAACATAATAACAACAACACACAAAATGAAATTATTTTTTGAAAGTTTACTATATAACATTTTCATTGCCGAGTTGAGAGTTTTCCATATAAATATAGTGATGAAATGAAGAAAATAAATGACTTCTTATATGATTTTTCCCAGGCCTATATGAGGGTTTATAGGATGGTACTAAGAAATTATGTTTTAAAAGAAGTGATATAAGGGTTCGTTGTAAATATAAGGAGTATTTATGTATATAGATATATATTTAAAAAAAAAAACGAGGAAGGAAAGATTATGTTGGCTTTTGATACTCGACTGTTTGCTTAATAAAATTCATTAAAATGGTTTACGGTTGAGAGATTTTTATGATTTTTTAATTTAAAAAACAAAAAAACGATAATTTCAAAAAATATCGCGTATAAGGAAAAGATGGAATTTATTTTTTTTTGGCAATTTTGAGTTTTAATGGAAGACCAATTCTGGAAATAGAATGAAGAATACAAAGGATGAGTAGGATTTATATGTAGACTTGTTATAGTAACAAAAGTTCAAGCGGAATTTCAAAAAAAGGAATTTGTATGGTAATTATTTTAAAATTTTGTTTGAATAGGTTTATGGAAAGCGTAGGCGTTGAGTACACGCTTTAGAATACAACTGACAATTATATTGTTTAAATAAAATAATACATAGCTTATGAGACAAATAAAGAAAATATTCTTAGTGACTGGGAGTAGTTCATGCTGTTTAGGCCTGATTGCGTTTTAAAAGTCTACAATTTCAAATCTGAGTTTTAAGATTTCTTCTATTTCTGATTATATATTTCTTTTAACTCCTTTTTCTTAGTACTTTTTTAATAATTAATTCATTTTAGGTACAAGTACTTTGACGAAACAAAAAGGACTTGTCCTTTTAATTTTCGTAATTATAAAATTTTACTTTCTGGGCATTTTTGGATTCGATTTTTTTTTTGTTATAAACCTTTTATATATGATTTTGGTTTTTTGTTTTTATAAACATAAGAGAAAAACAATATTCTTTGGAAAATTAAATATTTTTCCTTTTTCTTATATCCACAGGACTTTTTTTTATTCACTTAAAACCAGTCTTTTTTAAATTTTAATAAAATGAACAAACAGAAAAATCGCAAAACAAAATATTATACATAATACATTTTTTAAAGGATACACAACATACTTATAGGCTAAGGAACAATTTTATGTTTAAACAATGCTAAATTTAAATAAAGTTTTAAAAACTACTAAATTTTAGAATAGTATAGTGTAAATAGTAATTAAGCGATTCTATATTAGGTTCTTGATTGTGGACTAACGATGTACTATAGTAATTATATGGCCTAAACTTGTAAAGACGCCTTCAGACTGTCCTTTTGAGAAGTGGTATACATGGACATATGACAAAACAGATAGTTTGAAGGCATCTTCGGATATAAAAGACATGACTTAGAAGAGACCATCGTTGTGGGACGTAGACTATTTGAGACTACGCCAATTCTGTGTGGAAAATGAGAAATGCTAGCAACAAACTCTTTTCGCATTGGATGCAAAAAACAGTTTATTTATTAATAATCTTGATTAGTTCATATTCTAGTTCTTCTAAACCCTTATTTTTTAACTTGTGTGGCCGTCATAGTCAATATTGTAGACACCATTATGTGATACTGTTGACATTGTCAACACGAATTTTGTTTGTCTAACTAAGCTATTGGCTAATTAAAATTGATACATATAGAAGCAACACTGGAGCTATATATTACGTACATCTTAATTTGCAATAATTTTTATTTTAGACTATAAAAATGTTCAATTGAAAAGCCTTTAAAAATAATTTTTGTATTTAATTAGTCATATAATCTTTATTAATATCATATAATTAAAATGAAATATAATATGATAATTAAATATTTAAAATTGAATGCCGAAATGGATTTTCTGTGTAAAAAAAAAATCCATAAAGATTTTATTAATTTGAATTTCCAGTGAAAAAGTGAATCCTTTTATATGATTGGTAATTTACCCAAAAAAGAGTAATAATTCTACTAATGTAGATGGTTTTTTTTTAAATTTATATTTTATTGGAAATAATTTGCTGAATTGCTAACGAACTGCAAAATAACAATTATTAAAATTTTAGTATAGATGAAGCTTCGCGTAGGACACATATATTGGAATCCATTATTTTCAGTTAAAAATTATTGAACGACAACGTTTATCAACAAATTACAATAATGTTTCCGCGATGGGAATTTATACGAGAGTGTAATAAACAGTGGTGTCCAACTCAATATTTTCAATGGGATTATCACAATTACAAAGTGAATGAGAACTAAAAGGTAACTATGTTCGATACCACTGAAAAGATTATATACATTTTAAATGGATGGTTGCTCCTTTTTTTGTCATTTCATCGAATCCCATATGATTTATTTGTTGATTCTGAAAGGGTTTATTATATATGTTATATTTTCCTTTTTTTTCTCTCTGGGTATTGTTCAGTTCAACGTATACGCATTACTTTCATTATCATTTGTAAAACGATATTGATCATAAAATATTTCCAAAATAAATTTATCGAGAATATAAATTAACGTTTTGTATACGTACAGATTGTTTTAAAAGGCAGTTATGAAACATGAATTAAAGAACACATGCATTGCACATTCAGTACTAAAGTCTCCTAGCCCTTTAGTCAGTCATGTTTCTTGATTATCATGAGAGATGTCAGATCACACGTCCTTGTAGGTCTATTTCTATGACTATTTCTCAAACCAAGTCGTGATTCCAATAAATCAATGGTTTGTGCTACTGTATAGCACATAGCGCTATCTTGTTGAAACCTCATCACATCAGAATGAATGTCATCCATATTTTTGAACAAATATTCATTGATCATGGTCCAGTAATGATTTCCATTGACCAAAACGCGAGTGCCTGCCTTATTTTAAAAGAAAAGAAGGACGAATGATGTCACCATAAACCGCATCAAACGGTGTATTTTTCTGGATGTAATGGCATCTCTAGAGCCTCTTTTCTCTCTAAAAGTGGCAATTTTATGTATAAACAAATCTATGAAGCCGAAACTGTGCAGCATTTTGCGATGAAATAAGTCTATAAGTCTTGCGAATCGACGACCGATTTTCATAGTAAATTTGGATAGTTCTTGATAGTTCCTCAAGGGTGAGTTTATTCATGATTATTTGCAAGACTATATACTAAACATAAGTATCAAAAAGAGATTTTAGAATGATAGTTCAGAGTGACAGTTATCGCTACAGGAAATGGCTAAGGGAATTTTCAAAAGAATTAATGAGATTTAATTAGGTTTTCATTTAGTTTCTTGTCGTGAAAAGGAGGATGTTTTATGTCAAGTTTGGAATACACTTTAAAAACCCGTTTTTTGGATAATTATCCTGCAAATTCAGATTCATGCATGAAGTAAATTTATCCTAAAAGCTGTAGTTTCTTTATATAGAAAATAATTCACGTATTTTTTTCAACAGTAAAACATGTATTACTAAAACCATAATTAACAATCTGAACATAAAATCAATTTAAATGAAATTTTCACCTACTTTGTATTTAATATGTTAAGCTTTATTTACATTTATTTAATTTTATTCGTAGTAAATGTTTTTATCACGTAATTTTCTTTTTTATTTAAAATATGTCCTGAAATCCATGCAATATTTCTATATATTTCTTTAAAAGGACTTGTCTTTTATATGGAAACATTATTACAATCATTTAGTTTCGGAAGTTTAATTTAAAAATCTGGTATTTTCTTTTTGCTGAAAATATTAAAGATTATTGAAACCTTTTAAAGTCTCGAAAAAAATCAAGGAATGATCTTTTATGGTTTTTGGATATCAATAACAATATGAAAGAATACAATAAATACAAAATACTTCACATCGCGAACTTGAATTGTGGCTCAGCAATAATATTCTATAGAAATTGTTTCCAATATTCCGATATATTCATTTCCATTTTTGATATAAGAAAAAATCAATACTTAATATTCTTCAATCTTTTCCTTCTTAGACTTTTGTTACCAATTCCGATTCTATTGAAAATGGTTTTTCCAAAAATAAAGTCAACATTTATTTTTACGTTGAATGTTACATTTTCTTTTTTTTTTTTCTTCATCTTTGGAAGGAAAGAAAAATTCATTTTGTTATAATATACAGTTTGTGCCATTTGACTTTTTTTTTTTTCATCAAATTGTTTGGGTTTTTCCTCCCACACAAAAAAAAAAATTCACTAAAAATCGACTTAAAGTTTTTCTTCAAGAAATTCGGATTTATTAAATATTATTATTATTGAAGAATTTCTTGTTTGAGAGTATACAAGAAGAATTATTAAAAATACTAAGTTGGAAATTATTAATCTTCATGAATAATGTATCTGGAAAAGTTAAAGACAGATGATTAAGATAAATATCTGTGAAAAAGACATCTCGATAGAATTTATGATATCGAAATTGTTTAATGAGATTTCGTTAATATATATTTAGTAAAGATCGTGCATTTAAATTGATCATGGTAAGATATTTTCATCCAGTTTTGTGCGTCATAGACTACATGATGTAGACTACATCATGTAGCCTACATCATGTAGGCTACATCGTGTAGCCTACATCATGAAGCTATGCGTAGATATTACAGATATTGTATAGATTAATTTTGTTTATGTATGTTATGGCTATTTATTACCTACAATCTAAAGTGTAGGCAATGAAAGCCCGCGAATACTTTACGTTGGGCTAGTTCGATACGGAGATATCTTGGGAAAAATTGGTTTTTGAAAATTTTCAAACTAGTAGCTTTAAATGCAGTTTTTCAAGTTATATATAGAAGTTATTTCATCTGATAAAAGTAAAAAGTGCAATTTATAAAAGTCGCAAATTGTGTAAAATGCTAAAATGTCATATCGGTAAATCTAATTTAAAACTAAAGTTGTAATAATTTTTAATGGCTTCTTTAGTTTACTGAATAATATAACCCCTTTAGGACAAAACTACGTACATACATACTTAACACTAAATTTCAAACTTCAAGATATTCCTGCAATGAACTAGCCCAGGGATATGTAATTTCCTCATTCAATCACTTTCATTTATTTAGCTCTTAATTTAGATCCTCATTCAGTACTTCATATAGTTCTTGTGCTTTTGACCTATTGATCCACATTTATATCTTTATTTATATCGCCATTTCGTGGACGGTACGAAGTCTTCATGGGTTTCAAATTTTTGAAGCAATTCTTTAATTAGATTCGTTTTAAATGTAAAAGAAAGAAATGTATTAAATCCTTATTTAGATGTTAATTTAGAAGTTAGATTCATTTTAAGCTCTTGATACTAACTTTCAGATCTTTAATTAGATCCTCTTATAAATGCTCATTAAAGTTCTCATTTCATTTCTTATTTAGGGCATTTGGCGCTTTATTTAAGCAGTTTACACATTTTATTCTTTTATTTAAAATAAAGAATATATTTATTAAATAAATTCCGAGTATAAATTCTTATTCAAATTTAAATATATTTCGAAGAAAATTCATTGTTATACATTATTAAAAAAATTTGTCGTTTAGAGAAATTCTCTCAATTTTGTGTTATAATTTCAATTTATTTAAAGATCGATGTAATCTAATATTTCATAAGAGTAATGGCAATAAGTAATGTTCATTTTTCTATGTAAATAAATTTATATATTTATTTTTCTTGGAGAGCAGTGTCGTAGAAGAAAGCATTTTCTATATGGGCTTAACGATTCCTATAGACTAAAGTGGTACAGATTAAACTCTTTCAAGAAGATATAACAGTACTATAGAGAGTTAATGAGGAATCAGTAAAAAGTTTGTATAGACTTCTGATTGTAATGAGCCCATTTCTAGTAAAGATCAGGTTAGGTAATTAGGTTCTTCTAGTTGGAATTCATGGAAATTTAGAACTATAAAAACCAGAATTTCTAATTAAAGTTTGCAGCTAGATTTCTAGTTGTAAGAATTAATTTACTATCATTTTTTAATAGAAATATTCTATTTTATAGACTGAAAATGCCGAGATTGGTATTTAAACTCAAAATCACTCGATACTAAAGTATGAGACCCTAACACAGACCTCACTTATTCTATCAATGTTGAGGAAACTTTATATTAAGATGCAAAACATTTAAATTTAACTATAAATCCATTGTAGTAAACAGCTTGAATAGTTAGTTGTTATGCCCTATGGTAGGTACTACCAGAGGGTATATTAGTTTTGTCATTAAGTGTGTAACACATAGAAATAATAATCGGAGAAAAATTTCAAGGGTATGGTTGTGTAGGGAATCAAAAGTTATATTGATTTATGCATGTCCGTCCGTCCGTCCGTCCGTCCGTCCGTAGACAAGATAACTCAAAAACGCGTTTACCCGATTTTGATGAAATTTATAATTTGAGTTGCTTATTCCTTAACTTGGTTTGGTATTGCATTTGAGCCAAATCGATCCACGGGGGCAAAGTTATAAAGGAAAAACCAAGGTGACCAGAAAGTTTTGTCGTTTTTTTGGTTATGGTTTTTCGGATGTAATTGGAAAATTTGTGACCCGATTTTGTACAAATTAATTATGTAGGTTAACTTCATAAGTAGACGATACCGAATTAATTTTCAGTCAAATCCGTCCAAGGATAGTGGAGAAAGAAATAGTTGTAGCCTAAAATAAGCCTGTTCATAAAGTTTTTCCAATGTATTTTAAAAAGTTATGTACGAATTTGAATCAAATTTACGAAACGTGTTTATACTATTCGACTCCAGCCTACCTGTGAATTTGGGCCAATTTGAGAATGAAGAAACGAAGTTATGGAGAGAAAAACCTTAAAATATTCAGTTAAGCAGAAAGTTCGTGGCGTTTTTTTTCCAATAGTTGGCTTTAGAATCGTATAACTTTAGTAGTTCTAATCCTATCAAGTTATATTATAGCGCACTGAAAAGGTGACATCTTATAGAATACTTAGAAAAAAAATTGTGAAATTCTGGCAGAACAAATTGGGGTAATTGGGTTTTGAAAATGATCCAAAATTCTGAAAAAAATTCCCTATATTAATGCTCCATGTTTGGTACTACCGTCCGTCCGTTGACAAAATAACTTAAAAACGCGTTATCCAATTTTGATGAAATTTAGAATGCTACTTGGTTATTGCTATAGTGGTTTTGGTATTGCATTTCAGCAAAATCGACTGAGGGGCAGCGAAGGTATTAAGCAAAAACAGGGGCGACCATAAAGTTTTGTCGTTTCTTTTTATATAGTTTTTCGGGTTTAATTGGAAAATTGGTATAGCAATTTTGTTTAAATTAATTATATTGGTTGACTACATTAATAGACGATACCGTTGAAAATTTCAGTAATATCGGTCTAAGGATAGTGGAGAAAGAAGTAGTCGTAGGAAGAAATAACCCTGTTCAGAAAGTTTTTTTGATGTATTTTCAGAACTAATGCACCGATTTGAATGAAATTTGCAAATTAGACTTATGCTACCAGGGTCTGAGTTACTTACAAATTAGAGAAAATTTTGACAAGGGCAAACAAAGTTATGAAGAAAAACCTTGATATATTGTTAGTTTTCACAATTTTTCTCTCCCATTTCTACCATAGGGCATCAAAAAATCAGCTATAGGCCGATTTTAAATTACTTTATGTTTATTTATTAGTTTTAATGGAAATTTCATTCACCAAGCAAGTTTTCCCATAACTAAATTAGCTAGATGAATGCCTAGTCAAACGTAACTAGTGTTTTGTCTCACTATGAGGTTTGATTGATATATTCAATCCTTTATCTTGTTAGAAAAGGGTTTAAGGCACGCCGCATACTTGAACTAAGCTATGCGGGCGAGCCCAGCTATAGTTTCATAGCTTAGCTGGGCTCGCTAAGCGCGTTGCACACATGAACTAAGAAATTTTTGGTAAATTCACGCCATCAGTTCTATTTGAGCCGTCAGAGACATATTTCTGCGAGTACAGTATCGATGAATTATTACTAGAGCTAGATTCCGAATCGGGTTTGTCTGCAGAGGAATTTGAGCAAGACATTTTATTGAGTTTTGTTGAAAGGAAAAAGAAAAGAAGCGTTTGCGATGAAACGTGTGAAATATAGCGAATTTCATACTATTTTGCCCGATTTAACTGATCCCGAGTTCTTTAAATACTTGCAGTTAAGAAGGGGGCAGCTTGAGGAAGTTCATGACTTAATAAACAAAGATATAGAAAGTCGGAACATTATATAATACCGAAAGTACGTATAAATTATTGTCAGCGATGCCAGCGAAGCTCATTTGCGTAATAGAGGTCTGAACTACGTGAAAGAGCTTAGTTCGTATCGCTCAGGCGACGTAGGGTCAAAGCTTCGCTGAAGTGTGCGACTTTCAACGCGAAACTTAGCTTACGTAGCTTAGCTCGCTTAGCTCAATGGTGCGGCGGGTGTAAATCCTTGAAATTTTAGAACGATCATTGATCGATAATACATTATCTGTGATCAAATTATTTCTGTTGTTCCATTGGAACCGCCTGAAACAATTCTATCTACGCCATAATTGAATCTATTTTTAAATTAAATACTTATGTATAGATACATTCTAGTCTTTATCCTCGTTCCGCAGTATAGATGCGTATACCAAAAAAATAATGTATATTATTATTCTAAAATATTATAATATAGAAACTTCAAATATTATGGAATCTACTCGGTTTTTTTCTCATCTCCATTTCTTCTCAGTTCCAGTTATGGTTCAGTATTGAATTTCTATTCTACTCTATGTACACTTCTCTATTTTTTTTCTTCATCATCTTCTACTTGTATTTTGTATGCACACGTAATTTGTACGTGCCATTTTTGGATGGCACGCACCCGAATATACTAAATTACATGACAAGATTTATGACCACATTACAGGTATATTTCTAAAGGTATGAAAAAAAAGTAGAAGAAAAACAAAATTAAGGACACTAACTTAAGAATGCAAGTAAGCTATTGAAATTGTACTAAATAAATGATGATAGTGAGTTTTTTTTTCTTTCTTTTTTTTTTAGCACATCAAAAGAAACATTCCGAAAATAAATAGATAAAAAAGAAATTGATTTGGGCACCCAATATCGCGAGGCGCGGGCAACGATTAATATTAAAGGCGAATTGATTTTAATTGATTTGATTTGGGTATATGCGTATTTTTCTTTGGTTGAGAAGATTTGGAAATTGTTTCGATGCTTGAACGCAACTTTATTTTAGTTCCAGTTGAAAAATCTTATGTAATTTATATATACGTATTTTTTCTTATTCTAATATTATATACTTTCTTCCGATTAATCGAAATAAAGCTTTGTGTCAGTTATAAATTTGCGATCTAGAAATTTGAATGGATCTTCACGTTTAAAGGATTTCATAAGTCTGCTAGTCTGCCTTGCCTGCCTGTAACAAAATTTTGTATTCACAATAATTCTCGAACATGTTATCCGATTTCAATGAAATTTGTGGAGTTGTCTTATTGAAGTAGATCTGTATTATTTTTGGTACGAATCTATTAACAGATTAGTAAGATATCCCGTTCTACGACAGGTGAGAATTTGATAATGGAAAAAATACAACAATTGCCTATTTTCAGGTGATTGAAAAATGGGACAGACAGAGTGCGGAAAGCTATTTATACGATATGGGTTTTGCAGATTAATTTTCTTATTCCAAATTCTGATTCTAAATAGGATGAAAGAATTCTTCTAGTTCAGACGTTGGTAGTGTATTTTAAAATAAAACAGCCTAAAGGCAAAAAAATGAATGGAAATTGTATTTTCTTTTATATTTTCTGCGTAAACCATTTAAAATTCAATCATAGTATAAAAATGTTTATGAAATTCTTGGGCGTGAGTTATGTACCAGTATTTTTCTTCGTTAAGCTTTAACTTAAATTATTGGAGCAGAAAAAGAGTGTATATATAAATACCTAACAAAAAAAAAATGTCTTAATTTAAATTCGAATTGCAAAAAGAAAAAAAATAGACCCGAAATAAAAATTTATAATTTAATTATTATTAAAAAAAAAGAAAAGAAAAAGAAAGTTTATTATTTCTATTAAAATGATTTTGAGAAAATTTTTGGAATTTTAACTTTGAAAAAAAAGGTAAAATATTTCAAAGAACAAGCAAAATAAATGTTTAGGTACAAATTTCGTTTGTAGATAAATATATTCTTATTAAAGCTAATAATCCGAAAAATTATCCTTATAGGCCCAGGACAAAAAAAAAAAAAATGGAATATAAAAAAAATAGAGAAACTTAAAATTGGCTTGTAGCCAAGTTTTTGATGCCCTATGGTAGAAATGTGATTCGTAAAACAGTCAAAGCTTTCAGAGTTTTCCCTTCCTAACTTTATTTCCTTTTCTTCGAATTTGCTCTAATTTAGATGAAAGCCTAGTACTTAATAGCGTAAATCAATTCTGTAACTTTTATTAAAGTTAGCTAGTAGGTTTTTGAAGTACATAATGAAAAACCAAACAAAAAAACCACAAACTTTATAGCAAAGCAAATTTTCCTACATAACTATATTTTTCTGCAACATCCTTAGATCGATTTTCTCAAAATTTAACATACACTTGTCCATTAATGTGAAGAAGGTACGTAATTAATTTTAACAAAATACCTGCACTAATTTTCCAACAAAATCTGAAAAACGAACAATCTTTATGGTCAACCTGAGACGTGCTTTGTAAGTTCGTTTCCCTTAAGTCAATTTGACTAAAATACAACACTAAATCGAGTTAAGGAATGGTCAGTCTATATTTTAAATGTACTTTAAATCCGATAACGCGTTTTTGAGTCATCCAGTAGATGGACGGACGGACATGTATAAATCGATATAACTTTTGATTCATCTACGTATCTGATGCCTTGTAAACATTCTCAGATGATTATTTCTTTACTTTACAAATGCAGTGACAAGAGTTTGGTAGCATCTACCATAGGGCATAAAAACACAACAAGGAATAAGATTTCTCGTTCTATATGTCTTTTGATATTATATAGATTTTTTATTTTCATCTTTTCCGTTGTTGTTGTTTTGCTGATTCTAACAAAATACTTAGGAATAATATTTAGGAACATACTTTTATAGAGCCAAGAATGAAATGAAATCAAATATACCTATATAGACCCGATTAGGATTCTTAAATTAGAACTATATAATCCAAGGAAAGAAAAAAAGTAAATCATGATGTAATGACGTAGAAATTCGTATAAACCGCATAAAATGATGTTTGTATCATAAAAAAGTTAATTGTAGAAATAAATTTAATAATAATATTCTTTCTACTTGGCAAAAAACGAATAAAAACTTAATAGAAAGAAAAAGAAAAGACTTTTAAGGCTGTCTTGAGTACAGGGTGTTTTATTTCAGGTACAATTCATTTATTTCATTTATATTAAGACTTTATGTAAGTAATTACTTATAAATATAGGATATAGGATTCCTACTTATTGACAAGATTTAGCTTATTAAAAATGAATATCTTCACAAGAGGGTTACCGCTTAAATGAGCTATACTAGTACTGAGGATGTAATTCCTATGTTTCGAATTTGTCGCAGCTATTTAATTGAAGAATGCGTAGCCTCTGCCTTGGAACTAGTACGTAACTACCAAGGTAGGGAAGTCACCGAAACAGGTTAGCTACGTACGTAAAACCATTTAAGTTCTGGAAAAGTTATGCTTTCACATAATGAAAGAATGCATAAAACGTGTTTTTGAATCTGTTGGACTTTTCACACAACTTTTTCGTTTTTCTTTTTTCCAGTAGTAGTTCCGGAACAGAACATAATTTAAACATTAAAAATAATAATAAAGTTAAAGAATTTTTTGAGCTTTTTAACAGTTTTTAAATGTTAAAATTATGTTCTGTTCCAGAACAACTAGTCAAAAAAAAAACGCTTAACTAAATAGAGAAAAAGATTTTGGAAAAATGTAAACCAATTTTTGTTTGGGACTGGAAATTGAATATCTTCAGTTGAAATCTATAGAGTTGGATTTCTCTCAAGTTCTCAAGCAAGTTTTAAAATGTCTACACATGATGAAGTAGAACGTATGTGTAGTTGGTAAAACTGACTCTACATTAACGATCGTAAATCGGTGTAGAGGCTGCTTTAGCCAAGTTTTGTTTAATCATAGTGTGAACACTTTTATGCCAAAAATTTTCATAGTTAAATTTCTTTTCATATTTTTCTTAACAATAGCATTAAATAGCATAAAGAAAAACCTTATTATTACACCCTAAAAATTTTAATTCAAACTTGTTTAAAGTCACACAAATTTTACTCATTTTTTTGGCTTTAAATGTTTAAATGTTTCGATTTTATAATTTACTTATAAACTTTAAAAAAACACCCTATTTTCAATCGAAAATTGAATACGTCAACAAAATAAATCGCTATTTTTATTTGACCTTTGAATAAAAATCGTCAAAAATACAAAAATTGCTTGAAACACTTTTGATACTTTTTTGGCAATTGGTAGGTATAGTATATCTATTTTTCTATTCCTAACGAATCTTGTTAAAATAATACATTTTTTTGTCATCAAATCAACAAAACTTCAATGACCCTATAAAATGAACAACTTCAGTAAAGATCCTTATAGATAAGTCTCCAGCAAAAGTACAAGGAAAAAAAAATTTACGACAAATTTGTGTATTTGTGAAGAGTAATATCAACATTTTGATATTATTTAGCAGGATTTTATTTATTTAAAAAAAACAACAATAAAAAATCAAAAGTTTTATATTTATTTCCTTTTTTTTTAACTTAAAAAATAGCAAAAATAATTGACTTTAATATAATAAAAAACAAGAAAAAAAATGAAATGATTTCACACTTAAATGAATTTTCATGAAAAATATCATTTTCTTGGTTATACTTTTTTTTATTTATCAAAAAGGAAAATAATTTTTATAAATATGTACTTTTAAAACAAAAATTTTGAAATTAACATTTAAGCAGAAAAAAGAAAGAAAAAAAAACAATAACAATTAAATTGTGCGAAAATAATTACCACCAGAATTAATTTCTCAGGTGAATTTTGTTGGGGTTTATATAAATGTATAACATTTCCCAAAGAAGGGTTTTTAGTAACTAACTAATTGGCATAATGATAGAATAAGAAGAATTTATTTACATAGAAATTTTTATTTTCTTTTATTTGCATATTTTTATGTTAAAAATTTTAAACAAAACACGCAAAAAATGAGTTTAGGTCAGCGAATTTTTTTGCTTTTTTCGGGTTAATAAAGGGTTAATTTCTGGTTTCTTTTTTATTTGGGTAGAACTCTCTTAAATTAGGGAAAAAGGATTTCCATATAAAACAAATTCTAATTTAAAGACTTCTATTAAAATTATATTTTATATAAAATTGTTTTATTAAATTTACTAAATTTTCGTTTAAAGTAATTATATTTTTTTTTAACTAGAAATAAACTAAAACGATATTCATCAAAAAATCATCATTATAACACCTAAAAGTATGTTATACAAGTGTATTCTGCAAAATAAATGAGTTCAAGTTTTTTTCTTACAACGCCTATGAATATACTATAAAAATTCTACTTACTTTAATCATGAAATTTTCATATAAATTACTTACTTGTTTACCTGACTATTTTTTTTTTTATATTTCTTTACTTTTAAAGTATACAACCGAAATATAAAGAACCAAAAAAAAAAAGGTAAGAAACTAGAAGAAAATTTAAATTTTTTATTATAGTTTTCTTTGTTTAAGGAAACTTTTTTAATCGAAAAGTAAAAGAAAAACAAAATACAAAATTTTCTTGTTTTCGGGTAAACTCACATATATACTCTTCCTTTTTGATTTTTATCTGTCGAATTTGAGGTGAAGAAATGAGAAAATCATCTAAAAACTTTCTTTTTGAATGGACTTTTGAATTCTTGACTTGGTTACACGAATTAAGATTTTATGGATTGTTCTTTTAATATAATATAAAAGAAAGTGTCCTGACTGACTTTCTCATCAACGATCAGCTCAAAATTATTTAACTTAAGAATGTGAAATTTGGAAGGTGATTTTGGCACCCATTAAGCAAGTATTTTTGAATTTTTTTACGAGGATATCTGTATCTTAAAATCTGAAGATGTTATACAAGTAGATGTGAAAATTGATATTTAGGTTCTTATTTAAAACTAAAGAAAAACAAGTTTTGTAATCTCTCAAAAATCCGCGTCCAAAAAGTGTGAAAGAGAGGACGAATTTTTTTGTCAGGATCCCAAAAACTGAAAATGAAAATGAAATGAAAATTGGTATCTACTGTTTATTATTGTATTGCCATTTTCCAAAAATCTAGTGTAGGGAATGATAAGGGAAATTAATCTTCAATAAATAGAAAAACTTCCTTAATTCAGCGAATAGTAGGTGGATTTTTAAAAAACGAAAATGTATATATATTTTAGAATTAGATAGAAAATCGTCCTTAACTCAGTAAATAATAGGTGTATTTTTTTTTAAATATATAGATTCTTCAATTTTATTTTAAGAATAATTCAAACAAAAAGCGACGACTACCAGCTAGTGTTTGTATCTTCTCGGAAATATTATGAAAAATGATTTTTCAAAACAAATTTGAACTATGATCATCAGATCTCCCATCAATTGGGTTGACCTTTACATAGGTGCTTATTCTGTAAACTTTCTATCTCAATAAAATTACTCCTACGTATTCTTCTTCGTGTTATTATATAAAATACAGTTGAAACTTTCTTTCTTCAAAAAAGTGGACTAGTGATCTATTCTTGAAGAAAGTTTTAAAACAAGAAAAACTGGTCAATATCTGGAAATCTTTTAAGAATCAACTGTTTAATGAAATTTTTTGTATTTTTTCACCATTATTAAATAATACAATATAATAAAATAATTTGAGTTGAATAACATTTAGATTTTTAAAAGTTATTGACATTTTTATGAAGCTGTCTCTTGCTGAACTGTCAGAGCAATGACGACTTAGAAATCTTATCTGAAATACAAAACCTTAAAGTTTTTCTTATTATTTATAATATCAGTTAAGCAAGTATGTAAGAACTTCATGTTTTCACGAAAATAATATACATTTTTGATTGTTATTAAAATATGCTTATTCTGATTAACAAAATTCTATATAGATAGATGTCTACAGACTCTTCTAGGTCCTAGAAGATTCTTAAATTCTTAAATTTTGAATGAACATTTTCTTGATTCTAGGAAATGTTCATTCAAAATTTAAAGTTAACCGGTAAAATGTTGTTTGTGCTGGAACTACCACGCTTTTCAAATTTCGACTAGCAAGATGTAGCGTAGGATGTATATCCACTTAAACTTCTATAATTTCTCCAATTTTTGAACTTTTTCTAAAACTTAAAAGATGAGTCTATAAAAACCCGATCTTACTCTTTTATATTATTCTGTTATTTTTCTTGTACAATCCATTTTTCTGTAAAAATTTTCTTTTTTCAAACTGTTTTTGTAGTTTTCGCGCCACTGTTATTCATTTAATTCCCATCTCATGAGAAAGAAAAAAAATCAATATTCCAAAAATAGTTTAATACAATATAATAATTTCAAATGTCGACGAACTTCCGTCTTTATTTTGGGCTAAACACAATATTTTTTGAATGATGACAAATAAATTAAAAAGCTTTCAAAATGAAGCTTGAAAAAGAACTCAAACTAAAATTTTCTATAAAAATTTGGCGGCAAATATTCCAATGTAAAACTGTGAAAATATCCTTATTCTCATTTTCGAGATACAATCAGCTCTGTCCTCTGAATCCTTTGAAGAGTCTCCAGAAACTAATTCCCCGTTTTGTCATAATAAGAGTATTTTTTTGTTCCTTTTGGGAGTAGAAAAATACAATTTGATGCTAACAATCCTGATAAAAGGACATGCGCTTATAATATTAGAATTTTCTATTTCCTTATCAAAACGAAATAGTATATTTTCCCAGTTCTGGATATGAAACTGTTAATGGAGGTTATTTGTTTTTCTTCCATTGAATATATATTCAGGATATTTGGATTACGAAAGAATCTTTTGAATATACGATGTGTGTTACATCCTCAATTGTATAATTTTTTGAATTAAATTCAGTTATCGTTGAGGCGTGCATTCGTCATTTGGTTGGTATAAAAAGGATTTTTCTTTTTTATTTTCCGAATATTCTTTCATTTGAATTGGAAGAATTTCTTTTTTTTTCAAATAGTTTCCATAAATGTGGTTGAAGTTCATTTTGCGGACTCAAAATATATCCTGTGAATATTTAAATATCGATCTAGAGATGATGATTTTATGTAAACTAAAAACATTTTGTTAGGATATATATATGCATCTATGTCAGTCGTATAATTATCGCCCAAAGGACATTTCACAGTTGATGAACTTGTTTAATGGTCTTACCTTAAGGGACATTTTATATATTCAGGCCTATTTTATGTGTATTTCTATTTCGAGATGCATTTGTAATACAAATGGACGAAAAATGAACTTGAAAAGAAATTTTCTTGAATGAAAATACTCCATGACTTAAGGGAAATATGAGAATGAGAATTTTTAAAGATTTCTAGAATTTTGAAGGATTTTAAAGCACTTTAAAATTTTGAATATAAATTAATAATGATAATTAAATTAATGAATTATTAATTGAACAAATAGACATATTAATTGACTAATATGGTATGATATAATATAGAAAGAGTATATGAATGCCATAACTTGAAGCACTACTAGAGATATTATCATATATGCTATGGGCAAGGTTTTAGAGACATTTTCTTTAGCTAAAGTTTCTGTGGCACTACTAAAACATTCTATCACGACAATTGTCATCAATTATCAAGAGGATGCGATACGATAATTGAAAAAAATTCCTGGGATGGATTTTACTGAAATTTGAAATTTTAGCGAGATCAGTACGGGTTTAGTTAAGTGAGGACATAAAGAAAAATGCTGAAGTTATTGACCAGTTCTAACAACTGAGTATAGTAATAGTTCTGGCTACTAAATTTTCTGCTGTCACAACTAACATTCAGTTGTCGCAACTAAAATTCAGTTGTTGCAACTAAAACTCTCTCCATTATGATTTTCTGTAATAACTCAAAAGCTATTTGATAGATTTAAATGAAATTTAGAAAATATATTAAGAATATCATAATTCAATTTGATATTTAATTTCATCAAAATCATTGAATAATAAACATGTAAACTTTACCATTTATTTCTCTAATTGTCTAGATTCTGATTTTAGTTTGTATTTCAATAAAATCATAATATTTAGGAATTCGGACACTGTTGAATCCTTTAATTTGTTAGTTTCGTTTACAATATTAATTAGTTTTCATATTTTCCGATGTGAAATTTAAATATTTATATTATACAAATATTTATTGAAAGGGAAAATGCTGTCAGTTTTAATTTTAAATTAATTCAGAAATTTTTGAACATGACTAAAATATGTAAACGTTGTATTTTACATTAATTGGGCTATAGAAATTGAATTAAATATGAAATTTATGATTGTATAGAAATTCTAATATTATAGAGAAAAAAGAAATATTTTTTTGCAATATACTATAGAATTACAGGATGTTTATAAAAGTAATTGATCGATAAACAAAAGTCGACTAACTATGTAAAATGTTCCTTTAAACTCTGTAATAAGACCTATACTAGATTATGTCTACTACTATGTAGTTTAAATTAAAAAATTGTAGTCGAATTAACGTCTTAATATTAAGGAATGATCCCTTTTTATTACCCCCATACCACGATATATTGATATTGATAGGTTTCCTCGATAAAAATGCGGATGATGTTATCTTTTCAATACTGGCTAGTGAAGCCTTTCCTTTTAAAGAATAACTAACTTCTATGGAATTATTAAAAATTATATACAATAGGATGAACAGAAATGATCTGGTTTCCCGAATACCGCAGGTAAGAAAATTGAATCAGTATTGTAGATAGAGCAAGTAAACGTGAAATTGCACTGCAATAAGTTCAATTCTATTATATTTTGCCAAATATGATATTAGATTAGATTAGATTAAGGTGTTACTGTACTGCGACCTTTAACATCGATTGTACCCCCTCCTCTTCTTTAGTGCAGTAGTTAGGTTAACTTCCTATTCTACAGCACCTCCTCCAGTCCTATTTCTCTTCATATATGATATACTAGTATACCTAAATGTCCAAGTCATATGAGCTGCTTGATATTCAGTCATGTTATTCTAGGAAATATTGAAGAAAAATATATCAAAACGATTTTATTGTGAAAGAAAGAGAAAAACCTATAGTGTGTATGGATATTCGTACACAACAAGTATCAGTTTACTAAATTATGCTTATATTAATTATGTCAGACTTTTTATTAATATAGATAATGTTAAAAGTAAAGGTAAAACAATTATTCTCTTGATGAGGCTAACTTTATTTATTAAGATCGTTGACTGGATGAAATGGACGTCTAGATTTCCACACTTGATCAACATATACTATATTTAATAAAGGCAATATAATGTGTTTTGATAATAGGTACAATGAAAGCAATAGATTAGGTTTTGTTTGATACTAAAAGCATAGACTTATAATAAAGACTTTCAACGATTGTGCATTTGACTGATTCTTTTTGTATCGTGATATTGCGACACAATTAAGATTCTTCTCTTTCTTTTACATTAAACCTCTTTTAATCCATTTTAAGTTCACCTACATCAACAATACTGAACATATTGCTTCTTATTTGGCTTGGAAATCTAGATATACCAATCTATGCTAAAAGTGTCGAAGTTTCATATATTCTGTGGCAGAAATGATGCTGCCAAAAATACAATATTTAAAACAATAGAATTGGTAGAATTGGTAGTGAATATTTTCAGTCTAAAATGTTTAGTACTGAGATTACGATTTTCATGTATTAGTCTATTTGAATTCGATTGTATTTGTATTATTTTCCTGAATTTTAACAAATTGACATTTGATACTAAATCCAGTCAGTATACAAGAAATTTGATAAAAAATGAAAACTTTATAGACACTCTGTAGATATTCGTTCTGTTTTAGCTGATTATTAAATTAGGTAAATTAGGCTTTAGCATTTATTGTATACCTAAATATTTTTCTTTCATTTTTTGTTTTGTGGGTTATTAACCTCATTACGTGCCAATTTAAAACTAAAGGCTTTGAAATTACTCAAAAAAAATGCATCCTAAAAAATTGTGAATAAAATCTTTTATTTGTATTTTTAGTTAAAACTATAATATAGAAGTTTTTTTTTTTTTACATGCTCGAAATATAAATCTTTTTGAATAATTTATTTCTAATTAATTAAATTATTTTTTCAAAACACAAGAAGGAAATACACATTATAACTTCATAAAAATACTTCCATCCTTTTGAAAAATTTCGAATTTTTCTGAACTGAATTTTTGTCAAAGAGAATTTTTAAATAGCTAAATCTGCTTCAGGATGAATTTTAGAATTTAATTAAATATTTTGCTTATTTAAAAAGTTTAAAAAAAAAAACAATTTTTATTTCATAAAGAATTTTTGTTAGAGTGAGATTTCATTCCAAGCAATTAAATTTTATGTTTTTATATAAATTTGTTTTTTAGGTAGTTACTTTTTTTCACATCATGTTTAATTATTTTATTCAATTAATTTAATTAAACGAAATTGTTGGCTTTTTTTTTACTTTTAGTTGATGGATGGATGGTAAATCAAAAGTCGATTTCTTTATTTACCATGTCTAGACCTTATGTAATCACAGATGTATTTATTATGTTGTTAAGAAAATTTGTAAAAACAAACACCAGGACGAAGAAGTTTATCTTTTCAATTAATATCAAATTTTCTGTGACTTCAAGTTTTTTGAAGTTTCATATTGAAGCTTTTGATGTTTGTTTTCATGACTATTTGTTTTGACCAAAAACAAATTTTAGAGTAAGCCTGAAAATATGCAATTCATTTCCTGATAGAAATTAATAAAAATAACATAGAATTTCTGAAAGTGTTTCTTGGAATTGAAGGAAGACACCTTTTTAGTAGTGATTTTCATAATCACTGTTTTCTTATTTATATAATCTCATTCGTCTACAGACGACTTTAACTATGATTTTTAAAACACAAGAACAGATTGTTATTGTTCTTTAAAAGGAACAGTGATTTTTATCTGTAATTTTTACAGTCTTTAAAATGGAACATTTATATTAAAATATGATCTTAGAATTTATATTCGGTATATTAAAATGAAACACTTTTGTGTACCAACAGTGTCTTTTCGGTTAGTGAAAAGTGAATAATTTTTGTTTACATCCTTCTATCAGAATGGAATTTGTTGCCAAAGCTACGAAGTCATAGATATTTTTATTGCAGAGTAATACCTTTTTTTGTGGACAAGAATTGGTGCTGCAAATTTTGAATTCACTTATTGGACCAATCTACAACAGTTTTCATTTCACAGGCCGTAAATTCCTTCACTTGTAAATGAAATATAATAATTACTGTTATTATTGGACGGCTTCAAATGGATTAAAATACATTTTCGAAAGGATTTAAAATGTTCAAAAATTCTAGAGAATCGTTTGGCACTTTTCGTTTTTCATAAAAATACAAAAAATAATTGATATTTATATTTATTTTTTTTCGTCCATGAAACTCATCAATATTTTAATATGGTTTTTAAAAACGTTTATAAGCTTTAAAAAATATTATTTCAATTATTTGATTATATATTTTTATATTTTGTTGAAATTATATCTGTTAAAAGATTTTTAATTACAAAAATTTTAATTTTTAAAAAAAATTTAAATTATAAATAAAATCTATAACTTTAATTTCTGAAATATTTCGACAATTAGATGTCGCTCAACCAATTAAAGTTCAGTGTGATCAAACAACTGGTTTACTAGACTGCATTATCGAACAGATGATCAACTTTCAAAAAGTTCTGTTTGATTTTTCTCCGCCATTGCAACTAACCGTCACAACGGGATTTGAATAAGTTCAAAATTCTATAGTTTAATAAACTTAAAACAAATTATTACTTTATTATATTATATATATATATAATTGTGAATTATTAAAAGGTATTAGATTTTATTTTTATTTTTTGAATTTTATGAATTTTTCAAAAAATTCTGAATGCTTCCCCTGTCATTTTATCCTTTGTTTAACAAAGAAGGAAAAAAAAAGACGAAAAACGTGTTGAATTATTTTCTTATTTCTAGCTTAAAAATGACTGAAAATAGTAGCCGATTGAATTCTTATAAGAATCTTACAAAAAGTAGTCAGGTAAATTGAGAAATACCTTTGCTTGTAGCAAATTGCCTTTTTTTTATTTCGATTACTTTTTTTTTTTTATAGGAGTTAAGATCTCGCAGGCATGAGGTTACTGTTGAATTACGAAAATCAAAAAAAGAAGATCAATTATTTAAACGACGTAATTTAAATGATGATGATCCGACATCACCACTTAAAGAGATTAATGGACAATCACCAATTAATATGACCGTAGATGAAATTGTACGATCTATGAAAAGTAATGATCCGGATCGTCAATTGGCTGGTACACAAGCGGCAAGAAAAATGCTAAGTCGAGAAACTAATCCACCAATTGATGTAATGATTGGTCACGGGATCGTACCAGTTTGTGTTGAGTTCTTAAAGAAATTTGAAAGGTAATATTTAAAAAAAAACCACAAAAAAACAATAATATCTAAAAATCTTTTCCCACCAGCCCAACATTACAATTTGAAGCATCATGGGCATTAACAAATATTGCATCTGGCACATCTGTACAAACTCAAACTGTTGTTCAAGCAAATGCTGTACCATATTTTGTTGCATTACTTCAATCACCGATGATAACTGTAGCTGAACAAGCTGTTTGGGCGCTTGGTAATATTGCTGGTGATGGTGCTATTGCACGTGATATAGTTCTTGAAAATAATGTTGTCGATGGTCTATTATGTTTAATTAATGCTGAAACACCATTATCGTTTTTAAGAAATATTGTTTGGTTAATGTCAAATTTATGCCGTAATAAAAATCCATCAGCATCATTTGATAAAATCAAACCATTATTACCGGTTCTATCACATTTATTATGTAGTAATGATGCACAAGTTCTAGCTGATGCATGCTGGGCATTATCATATGTTACTGATGATGAAAATGTTAAAATCCAAGCTGTTATCGATACGGATGCTGTACCAAGACTTGTCAGTTTACTTGATACAAATGAACCGACTATAATTGTTCCAGCTTTACGTACAGTTGGAAATATTGTGACGGGAACTGATCAACAGGTTGGTGGGATGTCTTTTGCTTCTTTTTATTAATAAATATTTCAACCCATTTTTTTTTTTAGCCATTTTCTCGTAAAGATTTTTTTATGAGACTGTTTATCTTTCATTTAAATTGAATTCAATTGTTATTTTCACTTAAGTAGTTTTAAATTACTGGGTTTTTTATAATGTGAGAAAGGAAATACCAAAATTTTAATTTAAACAAGAAAAAAAATACAGGAACCCATAAACTTTTGTGTTGTGAAAAAGTGTGGTGAACCTTTTAACGTTGGTGTAGCTGTTGGGAGGAGGGTAGAGGAAAACGAAGAAATTTTCAATTAGTAACCGAAAACTTTTGCAGATATTGGTTTGAGGGAAAACATTTTGGTAGTAAATTTTTGCCTTGAGGGTAATCAAATCGTAACTCTCGATGAGGAAAACCTTTTTCATTTTGTTCTCTCATGTCTTGAACACTACTATGTCGTCCACCTTTTATATTTAATTCAATTTTTTGTTGTTTGTGTGTGTGCGGACGTCTTGATTCGAGATTTTCCTGCTTAAAATTTCTTGATTTTCTTAAATAAATTTTATTTAATTTTATTTTGAAAAAACGAAAAGAAAAATCGAATAGAAATTCTACAACTATTTATTAAAGAAGACCAGAAACGGTTTTCTTTTTAAGAAAAGGAAAAGAAAATGATGGAAAAAATTTGCATCTGAAAATGCAATCATTGAAAATGAATTACGGTTTTTCTTTCCTTCGCTTGGGGCTGGCTGGGGTAGTTTTTTCTTCTTGATTTTCATTTGATCAACACTTCATCAATATATGTTTCAATTCCAGAACTGTTCTTTTCTTTGAATAGGAAAAAAAAAGAAATGCCCTAACCGAAGGCATTTCTAAAAAAAAACAAGAAAAATTTCTTTCTTTTTATTTTCAACTTACCTTTTTTCTTTTCTTATTTTTCAGACTGATACAGTGATTGCCGCTGGTGGTTTAGAAAGATTGGCATTGCTATTACAAAACCCAAAGCCAAATATTGCTAAAGAAGCAGCCTGGACTGTTAGTAATATAACAGCTGGAAATCAAACACAAATTCGAGAAGTGATTAACGCTGGTAAGTTTTTTCTTTTCCTATTCTATATATTTCCTTAAAGATTGATTGAATTTTTCACAAATCATTTTCTTTCGATGAAATTCAATTTATTTATTCATCCGTTGTTAATATTTTAAGTAAATATTTTCTTAAGACGAGACGTGCGTTATAGATTTTCCTTTTCCTTTTCTATAAAACGCACTCGATCAAGTTTTTATCATACAACTTGTTTGTTTTTTCCGTTTATCAAGTAATTTATTGAGTTTTTCCTTCCTTTCTTTCACTTTTTGTATTGTTTTTCTTTTGCCATTTAATATTTTCCTATCAAAAAGATTGAAATGAAATGAAAATCTCCTTTTTTTATTTAATCTGCAGGAATATTCACTCATATAAGAACGATTTTGGAAAAAGGTGATTTTAAATCACAAAAAGAAGCAGCATGGGCTGTTACTAATTTAACAACAAGTGGTTCAGCCGAACAGATAATATGTTTAATTGAAAAATATGGTATTTTAAAACCATTTTGTGATTTACTAGAAGCTAAAGATCCACGTACAATTAAAGTTATATTGACTGGTCTTACGAATCTATTTGTTTTAGCTGAAAAAATGGGTAGTACAGAAAGTTTATGTTTAATTATTGAAGAAATTGAAGGTTTAAATAAATTGGAAGCATTACAATCTCATGAAAATGAAGAGATCTATAAAAAAGCTTTCACTTTAATTGATACATATTTTGGTGATAATGAAGATGAAGAAAATGCATTGGCACCAAGGGAAGTTGAAGGAACTTTGGAGTTTTCATCATCAACAAATCCACCACCAAATGGTGGTTTCAATTTTTAAACCGGTATACAAAATTTCTTCTAATAATACTAAATCATTGATTAAGTTATTAGTAAAACAAACAAAAAAACAATATAAAAATCTATTTCTTTCTTTCTTTTATAATAATATTGAATTTTGAATATAATAAGTTTTTTTCTTTTCTGAAATATATAAAATTTATTCACGTGCTGGTACCCGAGTTGGTCCACAATTTAAATCATTTTTCATATTATTAAATGCCATTTTCATTGATGGAACCCATTCACCGCCTATAAAAATAATTAATTAATTATTTGTTATAATAAATCTTTGTTTTTCATTTTCTTGACCTCCAATTTTTAATATTTCCTTAACTCGAGCTGTAAGTTTTTCTTGGGCATTTTTAGCGTCTTGTAAATTTCCATTTTCAATTGATTTTAGAATTTTTATCGATAATTCCGGACAAATATTTAATGTAGTCATTATAGCTGAATCAAAACCTAATACTAATGCTCCGGATAATATCGTATCGGCACCAAGAAAAACATTTCGATGTCGTTTTAAACAATCTGAACCTTGTTCTAAATCACCGGATGTATATTTCAAACCAACAAAATTTGGTATTTTCTTCTCAGCTATATCACAAAATGTTGGCATATGTACTAAATTGGAAAAAAACGAGAAAGAAGGAGCAATTATAAGAATTAAGGATTCTATTATTTTAAATATATTTACATACATGTTAAATTCGTAAACATTGGAATGTGATAATATAAAAATGGTATATCCGGACAATATTTTGCAATCGTTTTTAAATATGTAACAAGATCTTCAATTGTTTTCGGTTTAAAATATAATTCTGGTAAACATAAAACTGAATCAACATGTAACTCTTGAGAATGTTTTGCTAATTCGATACAATCACATAATGGTGCACCACCAATTTGTATCATTAATGTTAAATCATATTCTTTACATGCCTGCGACCATGATTCAGTAACTAGTTTACGTTCTTGAACTGACATTATTGGTCCTTCACCACTTGTTCCATTAACTAAGGATCAGGTTTTTTGAGAGATTAATTTATATGATTTTTTAAAAAAAGATTTTATATTAAATAGTTACCTAGGACACCATTTATTCCACTTTTCTTAAGAAATGCTGCATATTCATTGATATTACTTGTATTAACAGTTTTTTCCCTAAAAAAAGAAAAAATAGAATTATTAAAATTTGTATTTTCGGATGAATAGGTTTTCCTATTTACTTGTCATCATGAAATCCTGTAAAAACTGGAGCCATAAGGCCTTTAAAATTTAATGAAATTTTTGACATTTTTTTTTTGAAAAATAAAAAATTTTTTTGAAAAGAAATATTTTGTGAAGAAAAAACTTGCAGAAGTAAAGTATTTGAATAAAAGAAATTTAAATAATTATGATAAGATTAGTCTCTTTTTTTATCAAAAAAAAAAAAGAAGAAGTTTATCATTGCAAATATATAAAAATAATCATTTTGTTATCGATATTTGTTTTTCTTAATTTTTTTTTAGGTTAAATTTCATTTTTTTTTTTTTGAAGAAAACTGCTAGAAATATGGAAACACCTAAAGCTAGGCACACAATTTTGTGAGTGTTGCGTCAAATTGATGTTTGCTTGGAGGGCTTTTGAAAATTAACAGGCCTATTTTGGAGTTGTGACAGATTTTTAGTCATAACAAATTTGCAACTACAAATAGTATAATAGATGAGCGGACTGGTCATAATTATGTCCAAAATATGAATTTATAACAGTTTAAACTGTTATAATTCAAGCGAGTTGTTATAATTATTTGAGAAATACTCTCGAAAATGTTTGTATAAGGTCTAAAATTATTTGTGTGCCTAGAAAAATGGTGAAAATTGGTCCATATTTATCAATTAAATTACTCAGAGAACACATAAAATTTTCGATCAGAACTCATGAATGAAAGAATACAAGACTACGCTGTACGCATGTCGGCCATTTTGAATATTTATTTTCATACTTTTATGACATCACATGTGACCCGATTTCATTTATATATAATAGTGATTTTTCACACAATGTAATTCGGGTCTGGAATGATGTAGGTGAGCAAAAAAAAACTAATTTGAAATATGGGTTGGCATAATCTTATATTCTTTCATTTTTGGTCAGAATTTGTGATAATTTTTTATCACAATTGTGAGTTATGAGAGTGTCAGAATACGAATTAGTCTTTAAGAAAAAGTTACAAAAATCTCACAAAAAAATGAATTAAAACGGTTTAATTTTTGGGAGGCCTAGTTTCCAGTATGACAAACTTGTTGCAGTGTCTATGTCCAGCTTAAGAGATTGTTGTAATTTGAAAAGAATCTGTCATATTCATGAAATGATGCAACAAGTTTATACAGGAAAAAGTCTTTGATTATTTTCTCTGTGGAATTCTGTAAGGCAAAAGGCAGCCGACAATTAATTGTCACATATGTAGAGTACATTACGTAAGGCGCTTTTAAATACCGTTTAGTAAGATGATATTCTAAATCAAATGGTAAATGTAAATGTTTAAGCTTAAACATTTACACATTTTACAAGGAATTATAATCAAAAGAAAAACATATAGTAACTGAAAATCGGCCTATAGCCGGTTTTTTGATGCGCTATGGTAGAAATGGGACAGAAAAACTGTCAAAACTAACTTTATTTCAACTTTATTTTCTTCATAACTTTGTTTCCTTTTTTCAAATTTTTTTCTTATTTGCAGGTAACCTAGACCCTGATAGCATAAGTCTAATCTGCAAATCGGTGCAATAATTTTTAAAGTACATCAAAAAAACTATATGAAGAGGGTTATTTTCTCCTAGGATTATTTCTTTCTCCACTATTCTTAGACCGATTTGACTGAAATTTAACATGGTGTCATCTATTTGTATTGTTAACCTATATAATTAATTTAAACAAAATTGGTTCAAAAATTTTCCAATTAAATCCGAAAAACTATAAACAAAACTCTGGTCACCCTGGTTTTTCCTTTATAACTTTGCTCCCCCTGGATCGATTTTGCTGATATGCAATACCATACCAAGTTAGGGAATAAGCAACTCACATTGTAAATTTCATCAAAAGTGGATAAAGCGTTTTTGAGTTATCTTGTATACGGACGGACGGACATGCAGTAATACAACTATACCCTTAAAACCTTCCTACCTTTCTATCCCTCTGTTAGTATCTACCATAGGACGTAAAACGAAAACCTTATATTGTGAAAATATGGGTTTTTATATCAAATAACATTTAAAAATTTCTTTCAAAAAAAAAAAACGTCCACCTTCAGCCTGGAGTGGATGGAATTTATTAAAGAAAAATTCACCATTTTTGCTAACTCATTAAAATTTCTCTTTTATTTACGAAACCACTTGAAATTTTATGTAATTTTAATATTACATAAATATTTATTTACACAACTTTTAAAAACTAGTAAAAATTTAAGCGACAAAGAAAAAATTCATATTATTTTCTCTCTGTTTACTTCCTGGAAAATCGTATTTCTCTGGTATAAGGAAGTGAAAATGCTAACACAGATTAACCCTCAAAGAAAACAAAAGAAAATGATTATTCCAGCGTAAATATTAAACCACCAAAAAATATACATAATCTAAAAGTAGGGAAAAAGGAATTCATAGATTTACTTAGGACTTCTAGATTTACCGACTCTTATAAATATTGCATTTCATTCCTTTTCCTTAGTCGAAAAAAAAAAATAGGGCTGTTCGGGCGATGTAGTAGTCAAATAAACACACCTCAAAACAGAAATTATTCTTCGTTTCCCGTTTTGGTAAATTTCATTCAATTATACTGGACCTTGGTCCTTTTTTTCTTCTGTGTAATTGTTCTACCTTTTCGCGAAACTTATAAATTGAAATACTGTATTTCCTTTTCTTTTTTTTGCACCAAGAAAAATGGGGTATTCTGAAATAGGGTGAAAAATACGATAGAAAAAACCAAGTATTTGTGTAAAGATGGAAAAGGTTACGAAAGATTTTTCCATGCTTCCTTATATTTTCGATTGTTACAGATTTCTATATATATATATATCCAAGAAAATGTTTCCCTCCAGAGTATTCCTTCATTGTTTACTATTAGGAATAGGATTAATGGTGTGAATTGTTGTCGCCTTGATTCATGTAAATGTAGCCACCATTCATGAAATGAAAATTTCTTTCGCTATTAGTTTGGGGCTAGGGAATTTTGTTTTGGGGTAACTTACGGAATTTTTGTTTTGAACTTGTTTTTTAAATGGATAGGAAAATGTGATGGTGAATTTGAGGTATCGAAAACGATCGATGACTTCGTGTATACCAGGTATATGTATACATAAACTTCGTGCCTTTTAGCAATGTTAAGATTCATTTGGGATTTGATGAAAAAAAAAAAGAAACGCAAATTAAATGTAATTGACAAATGACCCAAAATTGACACTTTTTATATTAAATTGAAATAAAATTATCGATTTTTTTCTTTCACTTGTTTCAGTTGGGTCTGTGCAATTGTGTTATTATTTTCAACACTTTCTTGTTAAAGAGGAAATTTCTGGGAAACAGTTTTTTCTTTGGTAATGTTTGAATAGATTAGCGGTTATTAGAAGTTATATAATATTAGGGTTATTTCTTTTTAATAACAATCCGGACGATGGTATTAGTATTTGAGCGTATAACTTTATCTAAAGAGTTATGTATCCTTTAAAGAGTACAGTATACAGTTTAATAGGTTAAGACGAAGCTTTCGACAGAGGTAGCAACTTTGTAGTAATTTCACCATTATTAGGGATGAGCACAAACAATTCTTAGTACCAGTTTTTACGAATATAAGTGAAGTTTTAATGATGCTGTATCGAATCAGATACCTCTCAATTCGATAGATCTAATGCCTTACTACTCGTCGTTATATTAAGTTTAGTTTGCGTACTATTTTACCACGTTTTTATTAACTCCCTTTCTTGTTTGTTTGTTTGTTTGTTTGTTTGTCTAGTACAAATCTTGCAATCGATTTTTACCTAACTTCCCGACTAGCTAGACATTTGAAAAATTTAGAATAGCTCAGAACACGATGACAATGCATTCTTTTAGCCATAAGCAAAATGGAATTCATTTGCAGTAAATTTTGTATTATATGGAAAGTTAGTTCAGAAAAAGAGTATATACTTTTTAATACTTTAAAAACGTGGTATATAAAAAGTTCTTTTTATCTTGTAATTATTTTAAATTTAAATTTGGCTTACTGGGACAATCTTTTGATAGGATGTAAAGTACTTTTGAAAATCCCATGAAACATATTTTTCCTTTTTCAAGGTAAGACACTTAATAACATTTTAACTTTTCATCGTTTATATAACATTCACTATACTATGATTTAATAGAATCAAAAGAACATTTGCACAAAAGGAAAGAAATCTGTTCAACTTATTTCATAGAGAGTATATATCGTGTACGACTTTGCACAATTGCATATAATAAAGAATAAATCCTTTTTTCTTTTCATCCTTTTCAAATCGCATAGTTTGAAAAGGTATTTTATCGAAGATTCATTTTTTTAATAAATGTTCATAATATCAGAAGAAAATCTTTAATATTTTGAAAGTAGAGAAAATAATATAAAATAACTTATTTTTTCATAAATCTCTTTTGTAGTGTTTGTATGAATATTATGAAGTATCATAAAATATCCTTAAAGAGTTCAATATTTTCTTTCTTATAGAAAAATTTGATCTAAAAAATTTTTGGAATGGATTTTTATAATAGTATCAAGAACTTTTTTGCATAATCTATATTTGAATGTATTTTTATTGTGAAAAGTTTCTTTTACAAATATTTGCACATTTTTCTTCTTTCCCGGAAAAAAGAGAGGAAAATTCTTTAGAAAAACCTAGTAAAACTAAATAAAAATTAAATAAATTTCCCTAATAAAATTTGTTTCAGGTTTATTCATATTTTCTGCTGTTGTTAAAATATTCACTTTTCAAAATATTTCTATTGGAATTTTCCAGATACAGGGTGGGATTTAACATATAAGATACTCATGGGAGAATAACGTATATAAAATACTGGAGGCACATGAGTTCCATTTTAAATTCTTGTTGCTACTACCAACCGAGCAAATGGCAGCAATTTTATATAAATTGTTATTTTAGAAATGAATGGAAAATAGACTATGTATTTAGTATTATATTATACCAGCAGAATACCAGATCCTATTCGGGCTGAAAATCAATTTTAATCATTGGAAAAAGAGTTTATTATATTGTTCTCATTAAAATCCTAATAAAATTTATTAAGAGTGGGCGTGGCATAAGTTCAATCCAGCCTACTTTTGATGTAGTTGTCGGCAGTGACCATATGAACTCACATACCAAGTTTCGCTTTTTTGCGATAAATATGTCGGAAGTTATCGCATTTTGAATTACTTGTGGAATAAAGAATCATTTGAGACATGTTTCATCAAAAACGGTCCAGTCGTTTAGGAGCCAACTCGGTGCATGCAGACAAAACTTCACAAATATAATATAGATTACAGACACACATATGTTATGGATACCAAGATTTAAGAATACCATTAAATTAATAGTATACCATATGTGTGCCACTTTATACCATTTCAAGAATAAAGTATAGATGTGATATTGAAATGGTATCAGCTATACTATAGTATACCATAGTATGAATACTACATGTGCGTCTCTCATATTAGAGTCTTTCTTTTCCGGTGTTCTAATATTTAGTGTCAACATTTATGGTTGAAAATTCCTGTGATGAACTTTGGTGAGCTTGAATCATTGATTGGCATCATTTTTTAAAGTTATCGAAACATTTCTTCTACGATGGACCTCTCCTATATTATAGCATAAGAATTTAACAATATAATATGTACATAAATTATTATTTACTATATATATTTGTATGGGCTTGATTCAAATTGTTCAAATTAAAAATTCGGTTCAATTAATGTCCCTTTCGTATTTTGACCTTTTTACACATCAAATCATAGGCTTTAGATTTTATCGATTTTTGTTTATATATAAAAAGATAGAAAGTCTTTCTTATTTCAATTCATAACTCTTTGACCTTTTTCTCTTTTTTTTCCTTTTTTTTTTAAATTAACAATTCTTATATTATTCAAAAAGGTTCAAAAGTCAAAGAATGAAAGTTCAAAAACCGATTAAAAGCGATCTACCTTTTTAATTAAGATTTTCCAAAATCTCAAGTGTTTTAGTTTAATTAATTTTACAAAAGAAAATATGTTAATAATTTTTAGATACTTTGTACACCCTGTATTTCAAGATATAAACAGGGATATCAGCACGTACATTTTCGAAAATAGGATAGCATGTATGCTGCTGCGGCCATTGAAGCTAAAGTTGAAACTACTTATGGTTTCGTCGAATCAAAAGTTCGAAACTATCTAAGTGCCGACACTCCTGTATTTTTGTACCATTAAGATTAAGATTAAGCTTTTAGGGTGTTCTTGTACTGCGACTTTTAAGATCCATAGAACTCCTCTTTTTTACTGCAGTAGTTAGGCTAACTTCCCATTTTAGAGCACCTCCTCCAGGCCTATTTTTTAGGAATTTTAGCATCCGGAGTGGATCAAGAGATTGTATCTCAAAAGCAGTATGCCTTCAGATGTTTCCTCCTACGGAGTATGGCTTCAGAGTCGGAGAGAATATGCGTTGGGGTCTATTCGTCCCCTTCGCAGAATCTGCAGGCGCTATCTAGTTCAAGTGCTAGTTTTTTGATTGCGCTTTAAGTTTGCAGTGTTCCGTTAGTATTCCTGTCAGTATTCTTATTTTCTTCTTATTAGTGCCGATAAATGCTTTGAATCTCTTGGAGTTGTACTCCCTGAGGAGATCTTTGGCCTGCCTTAGTTCTGATTGTATTTGGACCATAATATCCTGTAATACTAGACTAAAAAATTCTTCATGTCTTTATTCTTTAATCGCAGAACAAACAGGATATTATGATACTTAATAATTGTATGTAATTTTCCTATATTTTACACAAATGATACTTAATTATTGAAATCAACGTAAAACACCCAATTATAAAAATACACTGCCAATATAATACACTAGAATCATGTTTTCCTTCAATGTAATCAAATTTGGTTAATAGGCTTAGGGGTTGTGGAGTCGCTGAAAAAGTTTCAACTCTGACTTCGGCTTCACCTCTGATTTGAGAAAAAAAAATTATTCCAACTCCCATTTCGAGTCATACTCTGACCAAAAATAAGTGACTTTTAAAGTATCCTTAATTATGTATCATTTTCGATTAGGGCGAATATTCATTGGACAATTTATTGTACGTTTAATGTCATATCCTTTTTTATAATATATTTTATTCGCTCGCCATTTCATGAATTTTGATGCAGAATTTCATAAATTTCACTTGAAAACTTACATCAGTAAAATATCGTCCTGCTTGTAGGAACACTTCTCTGTTATTAGATCCTGAACTTTCCAAATGTTATTAAAATCGACTACCAACTTGGTGAGTTATCGTGACAAGTGAACGACATTTTTTAAAACTTTGTTTTTCGACGTGAAAACGTGCAATTTGTACCAAATTTCCAGATTACTAATTTCCACTGCGGCAAAGGTGTATATTCTCATTAATGGTGAAAAAGGCAAAATAATGATTTATATTCGAATCGACAAAATCTTATTAAATATCCTTTTTCAAAACACAAACTAAAAATAAAAACAGATTGATATCGAATTGTTTCGATCCACAGGAAAGATGGAAAACCTTTCCAAAAACTTTTTTGGAACAATTCAGAGAGAAGGATTGTTTTTTGTTTTGAGTGAATGATCCTTTTTTTTTGGTTTTTGTTTTTGGGTGTGAAAACTTCAGATATCTTATTACAAAAATATTATTAACCAAAAAACCAAGATAAATGAAAAGGTTAAATTTTATGAAGATGAGACTTTATCTATGGTTCTTCTTGAATTTCAAGACACTGTAGATTAACTTTAGGGCAACAAAATTTAAAATACAATTAAACCTATTGATTGGGACACTGTATATTTCAATCACCAACCAAATCGGGTTCATTCAATTGGTTTAGTCAATCTGCCTTATTATAAATCTAACGTCTCACTAGTAAAATAAAGTCACATTTAAATTTTGATACTCCCATAGTCGAAAATGTGACTTATATCAGGAATGTCACAGTAAGTAAATACAATGTGGGTAAGTATCCTGATTTGTTGCTTCGGTATTATTGGGTCTGTTTTTATCGGGAAGATATGGTTTAAATGTTATATTATTGTGGAAAATTTTAGGAATTATTTCAAATAATGTAGTGTCAAGTCCACTGAATCACTGAATTAAGAGCCAATTATTGCTTCTGCTTATGGACTTTTGAACAAACCTTTCTTATCGTATCACCACCTACTAGCAGGTTTAACTGTAATATGGAAATATGGTTTATTAACTGTATTTGGATATTAATCAAAGAAGATTCTATATTTTGGTATATAATCTTTTTGTGAATTCATAATTTATGATATTTATTCGAATGTTAAAGATTTGGACCTGAAAATATAATTGATTAATGAAATTAAATGCGGGCAAAAAATCATTTTAAATTTAAATGTTAAGAAAATTTTCTCAGACATTTTCCAGGAAAATACTAAAAGATGTACAGAGAATATGATTTCAATCATTCTGAATTCTAATTACTGTCCTAACTTTGAAATTGTTATGAATTTTTGGACATCATATAATTCTATTTATGGATTTTTATGAATCGCTTCTTTAAGAAGAATAATCTAGATTGTGTTGTAATAAAAAAAAAACAGAATTTATGGAAGAGAAATAATATAGTTTAATTTTCCACTTGGAAATATGAAAAATTGAGTTCATACGGGTTTAAAATTGGCTAAAACAAAAAGAAAAGTGCAATGGACTGATGATAAAATAGGAAAATGTACAGAAAATTTGTAACAATGTACCATTATGATAGTACTACGGTTCTTTTAGAGACTTGACCCTTAAAACAATTCCTCTCCAGTTGTCTCGGTAACTAGCTCTTTTCCTCTAGTTCTTCTCAGATTCTGTTCCACTTCATCTAACTATCTAGTCCTTCATCGCCCTTGGGAACTCTTGCCATTCTGGTTTCTTATTTATTACCACGCTTAGGAATCTTTATTTATCCATGCGCTGCGTATGTTCCAGCCACCCTACATGTACAGATTTTATGTATCCTATTATATTCTTCTTACCTATGAGTTCATCCAGTTCGGGATGCATTCTGATTCTAAAACTTTGTTCTACACGAACTGGCTCGCATATAACTCTTAGAATTTTCCTTTCAAACCGAAGTAGTATTAGAGTCCTTTAATTATCTTGAGTCCACGATTCACTATCATATGTCACTACTGGCCTTGTTACGGATTTGTAAAGAAGAGTGAAAGAGATCTTAATTTTAATAACTATTTTAGAGGAAAGTAGGTTTTGATTCGATGTCCTCTTCATTTTTGGTACTCGGTATAGATCCTGGGCATTTATTTAGTTATTATATAATGTGGAAAAGGATGTTTGTTCTTATGAGGTTGGTTGGAATAATCCTGTTAATTATATACTCGAAAAAGGACTTTAGTTTTATGCCAATTACATGTGAAATATTTTAATTGAAGTCCTAAAGGATCAATAATTTCATAAGAAAATATATTGAAATTGAAAAGATATGTAAAATAAAAAATTGAAAAGAAAATCCTTAGATTAGTTTTCTGCTGCAACGAACACAAATGCATATCCTTAAGAATAATATACATAAATTATAATTTTCATTATTTCTTTTTTTTTTTTATAGAAAAATATTGAAGACTTATTAATTTCGGTTCATTTGATTTATTAAATTTTTATGCAAGAAAAATTCTGGTTAATTACGAATCAATAAATCGATTCATATTGAATTTTTTCTATTTAAAATCTTTCATTCGGTAAAAAATCGCAACTATATAAATGTTTCGAATTATAAAATTATATATTCTGAATTATTATATTAATAAGAGTTGGCTTTTATGAGGGATTTTTAATCTTTTATTCACTTAGAAAACGGAATTTCCAGTACTCCAAATATTCGTACTTCCCCGATAATTAATTTTATTATCAGGCAACAACGGATTGGTCGGATAATATTGAAACTGCTGGGTTTTTTATTCATCTTACAAGTTTCCTGTCTTATTTCAGACATTTTATTGTAATAGCAAACGGGGCCTATCATGTCCTTAGCACAGCGCGTAGACCTATATTGGGCTATTGTTCCTTCTCTTTATAATATGCTCAAAAAGCTAGATCCTTTCTGCAAACTGATTTGTCTTTCTAATGAAAGAAAACGTACTGGTTAGGTCTAGATTTGTAAACTGCTTCATTCTTAGAGTAAACACTACAAGTGTAAGAGCTCTCGTTCTGAAAAAAAATCGCAGAAATTGTTTTGCTAATTTATTTTCTTCTAGATAGTGTTGATTCATTGGAATTTTCGGGCACTGGTATTCCTTATATTTTTTCATTCAAGGAACAATCTTCTGTCACGATACACGGATAAAAAAAGACGTCAATTTTAATGATTTTCAAGTTATGCCAGCGCGAACTTACCCTTAGTGACCTAAAAACATTAACTTCGAGGACCATTTCTTGTGTATTTGAAAATCAATAACTACCCAAATAATAACGAATCAAAAGGTGAAAACGTCTCATTTTTAACCGTGTACTCACCAATTATTTCCTAAGAATCTTACACTCAACTCCCACATTAGTACTTTACCCCTTTTAGCAGTTAAGCTTACCTGAAGCAAAGTATTCGTAATTATAAATTATCCCAACTTCCAATCTTTGCCATGACGACGTTTTTACTGATTTTGACATTACATTTTTTTAAAATATTTTTCTATCCACTGCTGACATAAATAGCTACATATTGGACGTGTATGGGCGAAAGAGGACCATAATTTAATTTTACAATTTCAAACAAATCCATACTGAATTCACAAATACTAGAAAAAAAGAGAGTTTTAGGATTTTGTGGCGTCCATGCCACATGTTTTTCTAAAAAAAAAAAATTCATTCTCCCTCTTCCTGCTATATTCTGCCTTTAAAAATTGGCCGTGCTCCTTTGCACTTATGTGTTTTATTTCTATACTTTGTTTTGATTGGTTTAATTGTTCCTTCGTTAACTTTGGATACTTTATAATTACTCATACTTCGACTGAAGTGGTTCAGATCTTGTCATCTCTGCTGGTGTTGGTTAGCCGGTGGTATTGTGTGGTTTAAAATTCATACACAGCTGTATGATTAAAATTTTCATGAGGTCTAACTAGGCAACTCCATTAGACTTTTTTCAAGACTTATTTTAAGTCAGACTGAAAAAAGTTTTGTGGAGACTCTAAAAATTGGACTTTTTTGTCAGTCCGACTGAAAATATGTTTTGAAATAAGTCCAATGGAGTGGAGTCGTGGGGTTAAGGAGGAAATGGATTTTTGGATGGTGATTAAATAAAACATATCCTTTTTTTTTAAAACAGAAAGAGATTTTTCCTTTTCACCTCATATTTTTTTTTTTTTAGTTTGTTTTATTTCTTTTTGATTTTATTTTGATGAATGTACAAATTTACTATCTAAAAATTTCTTTTTAATTTTATTTATATATATATATATAGTTTCCTTAAGAATTAATTTTGTTTTTCTTTGTTTTTTAAACTAATTATTCTTAGAATAAAGCCTTAAAAATTAACTCACAATATCTGTAAAAATTTTTTCTTCCATTTTAATTTTCCGTCACAAATTTAATAATAATAATAATAATTTTATTTATATTTTTTTTGTTTCACTAACACCTTTGAGATTCGTTTATCATGTTTGATAAAAACATTAAACATAAAACCATAAACATGAAATAAATTTTTGTGTTTTCTCCTCCAAATCCTCACTCAGTCCTTCGTACTTTATCAAACCTCAAAAATATCTAAACTATACTAAAAATTTTTATTCCTGTTCAGATTCTTCAATTATCACCTCATGAATACTTCTAGAATGCGATGTTAATAGATTGGAAATATTTGTTACTGTTGTTATTCCAGTAGTAGGAGGTAATGGAGGCGGTGGTATTGTCCTATGTCCATTATCATGATCCTTTGTTGTTGTTATTTTTGATAAACTAACACCATCACTGGTATATGTCATAGAAGAAGATGCAGAAGAATGCATCGGATGATTTGTGACACAAGTTGAAACAATAATTTCATTATTACTATCATCGTTAGAGGATGATGATGTTGTTTTAGTAGTAGATGAGGCGGTTGAAGATGATACTGATACTGATTGAACAATCGAAATAGTCGGTATAATTGATGTCGATGAACTAATACTAGTACTACAACTACTATTATTTACAATATTATTATTCCCAATATTACCTTTACGTCTATTTAATGTATTGCTAGTGGGTATTTCACTGGTACGATTCAATAAATAATCAAGATCATGTGAGATTCGGTCTAGCATACCATCGATTGGATCATCATCGATAGTTGTTTGTAAATTATTGTTAGTCCCATGTGTAATACCCGTTGTTGCTGTTGTTGCTGTTGTTGTTGTTGTTGTTGTTGTTGTACTACTGACAATTCCATTTGATACTGTTATTGAGGATGATGGTTGTTGTTGTTGGTCTTGATTGATTGATACTATCGATGGTGAAGAAGATGTTTCTATTATTGGTTCATCATTGCTATCAAATCTTTCCGATGATGTTATTGTTATAATTGGAGGTATATGAAGCGGCTGCTGTTGTTGTTGTTGATGATGATGATGACAATGATTACTATTTGAATTATTTGAATTATTATTATTATTATTATTATTATTAATAATTTTTATTGGTTCTTCAATTGTGACACGTTTTTGTGTTTTCGGTGTTTGTATTTTTAGATTAGAACTACTTAAAATTGTTTTATTATCTAATTTCATTTTACAATTATTATTATTATTAATTATAAGATTTTTATTAATTGTACAATTATTAGTGTTATTTGTATTAAGAACTGTATTTGCACGTATTCCAATTATACTGTCTGAAATTTAAAAGAACGAATTTTTTTAAAAGTTTTAAAAATTATATATAATTTGAAATAGAAAATAGGTGGAAGAACTAAAAACATAGTACCTATTACTAAAATATCTTACACATACTTTCCATTAAGATCTATGAAAACTAACCCAATGTGTTTATAGTGTCAAAAACGGTCTGGCACAATGATATAGTAAATATTAGTTCATTTATTATATCGCCCAGACTATATGCATAATGTTAAACGGTATCTAAACGATATGGAGTTTAATATTACTAGTGACTAAATGCATGCTCGCTTCACTTGTACTAAAAAGCATACAATAAAGAGAGTTTCCAACTTGGAGTCTGATTTGGTTACGTCTGTACGCGCAATCTCATTAATAGTTTTTGTTAAAATAAGTCTGTGTGATTAAAGAATGGGCTGGAGTCGGTCTTATCTTCTTGAAAAAACTTATAGGGTATTTTTTCGTTCGGCCCAGTCTCAACAGTATCTGGCTACATTGGGTATCCCACAAGGCAATCATTTGGGACTAATAATATATGTTCTGACTGTAAATGATGTTTCATCCGTGATTAGATACTCAAAAATATCTAACTATGCTAATGATATGACGATCTACAAAGTAATTGAGATTCCTAAGGATACTTTGTATCTACATATAGATTTGGTTAATTTTGCCACTTGGTGCTGTAAAAATAATCTTGCGTTGAATAATATGATAAATGTGAGGTTCTGACGTTCTCTAGGAAACGTAATAATTCACCATGCCTTTACCGTTTAAATGACGTGATTCTATGTAGAGTGAGTAGTGAACCACATTGCCCGACCGATAAATACCATACCATATATACTGCTCTCTGGTCAGTATACGTAGGTGCCCGGGCACTGTCCACTGTGTACTGCCTTTATTAATCACATTATCTAAAACATATACACAGTTTATTTATTTAATTTTAATTTCTAATATGGTCGTACTGTCCGCCAAATCAATTCAAATAATCGAACTGAAATCATTCAATTATATTGCTTTTGAAATTGATGTACTCAATTTTCTTGAAAAGCTTTACTTTCCAAGTGTTTGTTGTAGGGGTGGCAGTCTTTTAAAGATAACCTCAGAAGTTAAAGTTCAATATGGTTAAGTTAGATAAAAAATCGAACACTATCTCTTCATCCTATCTGTCTGGATAATTTTCATTAAATTACTTGGTATTGCAAACAAACTATGTATGTGAAGGAGCTTATTATAACAATATATAAATATCTTCGTCCTTAACTAACGTATTACAGGAACAATTGACTACCAAAAAGAGGATATTCTGTTGTTATTATATCGGGATTACTGGCGAATTTTCAATTTTATGTAGTTTTTCTTCAAAGCATCACCGGGACTCTTGCTAGTAAACTCGATATTCTTAAATCGCAATTTTAAAATATCATTTCATAATTTTACAAGATGATAGAATCATCAAACATTTTTAATGTATTTTTAAGTAATTTAGTATATTTTTTATATGCTTTTTTTTCCTTTTATTTATTCATTTTATTAATAATGTGCAAAATTTTCATCATTATCTTGGGTGCAATTATTTGTATCGGACTTTTTAGTATTCCTGGTGTAAAACAAAATTTACAATGTTTTTCGTTTTTATATTTTCTGGTGAAATTGTTTGGATATTTATGTTTCCATATAACTTCTTCTCTATGGAGTTTTTCTTCTTTTTGTTGAAGTATAATAAACGAAAAATTTTGTTTGTTCCATGTTCTTTAATTCATATTTCATTAGCAATGTTACTTTGGGAATAAGTTAATATTGTATAAAAATATCGTTTATTTTTCTTCTACTTTTTTTTCCACGTCTTTTTATATGTACTACGAATATATACTATATATGTTAACGGCTATCTCCTTGAACTTTTGGCATACATATAGAATAATATTTATTTGAGAACTACCTTATAAACGGGTGATTCATCGTGAGTTTCAGGAAAATATAGTATTTTGAAATAAAACGCACATAAAACTGAAAACTTTATTAAAGAACTGAAAGAACAATCGATATCATTATTTATTTTTTCAAGATTATGTTATTGAAATGATGACCGCAGCTACGGTTTAAGTGGTCCATTCTATAGGTCCAATTTTGAATCACTTGTTCGAGTATTACGACTGGAATCTGACCAATAGAGCGAGTAATGTTTGCTGCCAAGGCATCAATCGTAGCTGGATTATCCGCGTATACTTTACGTAACTCCAAAGAAAATAACCTAGAGGTGTGATTTCACACGATCCAGGCGAGCAATTCACCGGTCCAAAACGATAAACCAGCTGCTCACCGAAATAATTTCTCAACATGCTAATTATTTCGCGCCGTATTGTTGAAACCAGATATCACCGATATTATGGGCTTGAATTTCATGGGGCAATAGTGTGTCTCATTGATGATTACGTTACGGCCATCCTTATTTTTGAACTAATATGGACTGATGAATCCCCCAGCCCAAAAACTACACCAAATCATGCATTTCTCTGGATGTAACGGTAGCTCTTGATACTCTTTGCGTTGTTCATCGGGACAAATATGGGAATTTTACTTATTGACATATCCATTTAGCCAGAAATGGTTCTCATCGTCAAACACAATTCTGAGATAAACAACGGATCATCATTAAGCTGTTCAAGAGCCCATTTGGACACGCTGTACCGGTGTAAGTCTTTTCAAGTTCAAATGGTATTCATCACTGAGTCAAACTTCAATGACATCTCTTCACACTAGTCACGTGTGATGTGTTAAAAAATCTCGATTGAAAAAGAATAACTCACGATGAATCACCCGCTGGTTACTTGCGGTTTTCTTTTATTAAGTATTATATAGGTGTGTTTTTGTTTTCCATCTTAAAAATCTATATATGGAGACTTTGGACATTTCTTAAAGAAAATTTTCCACCAAAAAAAAAAGAAAACCATTTCTATAGGATATAACATAACATTATTTTCCATATATGTGAATAAAACTACATACGTGTTTTTTTTCTTATTTTATTTTTTATTATTCGATAAAACAGAAAGAAATTCTTTTATAGTAAAGAAAAAAAAAAAGAAAAACAGATTTCTATACATAGTTAACCAACAAGGATGAAAACGGATATTGTGGCATTTCTGAGAGAGGTTCCTTGGGATAATGTTTAATGTGAAAGCTTTATTACTCCCAGAAATTGAATTTTTAAGTAGCAAATTAGTGTGTTGGTTTCTTAGTTTTCTGTTCTGTTTTTGTTTCCGAAATATATGTTATATAAAACAAGAAACTAAATCCTTATTATAGTGTAATAATAGTGTGTATATTAGTGATACACGTATATAAAGAGAGAATATACATAACTATGAACAAGATATGGGGAAAGCTTCATTTATTAAAAATGCTTTTCCTAGTATTTTTCATTTCTCTGTGAAAATTCGAAATATACAAACAGGATTTTTATTTATCTCCTTTTTTTTTTAGGGAAAAAGCATACAAGATTTTAAGTAAATAATTTTTGTTAATTTAGAAAAGGAAATTACTTTTACTTATGGTTAGTTTCCTGTGCTTTTTTTTTTTGGAAAACTAAATTTCTGGTAAAGTGGTCTGAAAATAAAGTAGTCTAAAAAGGATTTGTATTAATAAAATAGATATTATGGAAATTGAATAAAAAAAAAAGCTTTTGAATTTTTATTCATTTTGATAGAGATTTGAAGTTGTATGATTTGAAATAGTTTTATCATGGGAAAAAGAAATCTGCTTAAGGATATAATTTGTTTGGTTTTAGGTAAAAAAAGAAAAAAGGAAAATTATCATGTTTGGGAAAATGAATATATTTTTAGTTTTATTTCAATTACTATGGTATGTTTTTCTGGTTTTCATTTTAATCTTTATTTTTTTTTTACTCTGGTACTCTTAATAGTGTTATTTTTGATAAACACGATATTTTGGTTCCGTAAAAATAATGTGTATTTTGGATGCTTTTCCGAGATTTGTTACTTGTTCCCTTTTTTCATAGGTTTTATAGTAATAATTACAAGATCATGTTCTGAGCTATTCTAAAAGTTTCAAATGTCTAGCTAGTCGGGAAGTTAGTTAAAATTCGATTGCGAGATTTGTACTGGACAAATAAACAAACAAGAAAGTGAGTTAATAAAAATGTGGTAAAAAGTGGGTAAAACTGAACAACTGGTTGGAACATGATAGATCACTCGATAGTCGTATGAAACTCTACATCAAGGGTGTCCAAACTTTTTGTTTCCCTGGGCCACATTCGAAGAAGACATGGTGTTTTGGGCCATAAGTATATTACTATAGCTGACGAGCGAAAAAAAACGTATAAAATACAGGTTTCAAGTTTAAGTAATTTAAAATTTATTAGTTTATGAATTACTTCATTATAAAAACAGAACATGAAATTCATTTAATATTGTTTCATACATTTTATATATAAATCCATATCATAAAATCAATGTGATACTTGGCATTGAAGTTGAGAAACTAATACGTCAATATCTGGTTCGATTGACGTGGTTGCAATTCTCAGGCAGTTCTCAAGAGCGCAGACAACACGTAAAAATGGACATACTTCAGTAACTTTAAATATTTTCGGGCAGCATTGATACTTGCCTTGGATAGCCTTGCTCTGTCTACATATTCAAAAATTCTGGATTTCCAAAACCCTAAAACATCGAAGAGTCAATTCATTTACTGGGATTTGTATTTATTATCAATTGTAATCTTTTCATGGATATTTTATTATCTTTTCTAGATAATAAATGGAAATTCTTTTTAATATCAGTTTATTTAATTTTACAATATCTAGAAAAATGAAACTAGGAGAATATTTACCAATACGGAATACAATTTTCTATATTTTTCTTATATTAATCTCTTCGGTTTTGTTAGAAAACATTAAATATGACTCCTGGGACTTGAACAACTTAAATGTGAAATTTTGAATTCTCAATGATTTGAACTCGAGATCCATCGATAGATAAAAAACAATATAAACATCGTGTTTAAGATGAATTAAAAAGTCCTATTTGATAATAGGGGTTGATAACGTTTGGTCATACAGATTATTTTTTAGTGTGTACTTTCTGAGGACCATAAGGACTTCAATTCTTCAATCAATTTAACTTCATCGCCGGTACTTTAATGTAATTCTCACACAAAGATAATACAAAATATGTTAATTTTCACTAACAAACATTTTTCTTCATGCGCTTGAAAATGCTATTACCTATAAGACACTAAGAAATGTCTTAGTCAAAATTCAGAGCAAAATCTCATTAGGCTAACCACATTTGTACTTTTTACGTTTTTTCTTTTTATTTCTTCTGTGCTTAATGGTAGTGCACTATCTACTTTTTCTTTCCCTAACAGAAGGTAGAGGATTTTAGTGATTCAATCAATAATAACTACATTCAAGGATTATGTCTTTTAATTGTTGGGTTATTACTTTATCTACATTATGAGGTTTGTTTTTATTTATATACTTATGTACTTCTTTAGTTAACTATTGTATTTCATAAACTCTTTGAGGTCAAAAGAATGAATATTTTCTTCATGACTGAAGCATATGAATGCCCTAAAATACGTGCAACAATTAAATATTAAACTATTAAATGAGATTGTTCTAAGAAAATCATTAATCTTAATATTATATGATAAATAAGAAAATACTCCTTCGGTCCAAAAAAATTTTAATCGAAATTTCTAGCTTAGCATGATGAATCAAATAAACTGATAAATAGTTAGCTGATTTTTGAATTTAGTTTATGCTAAAAATGTTACGAAGATAAATATGGTAATTTGTGTAAAATAGAATTCCACTAGTTCTCCGTATTACGAAAGAAGAAGGAATTACAAGTTGCAGAACTAACTCGCTGCTAATAGCGTAATGGTATGTTATATATTACAAAATTTGCTGCAATCGAAGAAAGCTCAAACTACCTATGTTGGCTGAAGAAGAAACTCCTATAACATTCCGTATATTAATAAGGCCAAACTTTGTAGTGAAAAACGGTTAATAGCTACTTTATTGTGTTGACAAAAAGTCTTGGAAAAAGTCAAAGAGCACATTAATTTAAATTTATTTATAAGAATAAAATTCTTAACTGAAATTTTAAATCGAAATGAAATATATTATATTTTCGGACAGAGGGAGTATATAACAATTATGTACATTTCTGTCAGTTAACATAGGTACATAGAGGAGTATTGTTTCCATTAGATTCATTTTGGAGACAACATATGTTAACATCATGTAACAAAACCTTTTCTATTCATACACAATAATAAGAACATGACAAATTGCAATTAAATAATAATGTGTGCCTTAAAGAATATACCCAAAATGTTAGTACATAAAATTTTCTATAATATAGCAAAGAAATGTCGTATTATTTTCCTTTTTATTTTCTTTTCCGGTGGATATTAGAAATATGGTGTTTAATAAATTGTTTAGACATAAGAACAGAATTTTGGAAAAATCTTGTATAATACTAATTTTTTTAATTGTTCCAAAGAAATCATCAACAATCGAAATTTCTACAATATCTCTTTAAAATGTATGCTTAGGATTGTTATAGTCATTGAAAAAGCCGGTACGAATTGAAATTATCGAATTATCGAATTAAGAAACGACGAATCTGGCGAGATGAAATCAATTTTGATCTACACACGGGTAAGTTGTAGTCAGTTGAGTTTTTAATAAATTGTGAATAAATGAATTAAAAGAGCATCTATTGTATTAATCCTTAACCGGTAAATATGGAAATATAACAAGGATGAATCGCAGCACGACTTAATCTTCAACTAAACTATAAGAAGTCATATTTTATTAATTCAGTCCAAAAATATGAGCTCCGCTTTTCTAATGGACGTACATGTTTTGATGTCTACTGAATTCAAATTGACTATTACTTCGTTTACATGATCGAAGTTGACTTCAATCCAAATATCGTCCATGTTAACCCGGATTGACTTGAATTCGATTTTAGTCGATTCAATTATAGAAACTTTCCTGGTCGACTTGAAATTTTACAAAATCCCGGATTTAGTTTCACCAAAAGTCAATTTTCAAGTCGCCATGTAAACGAAGTATATGTGTGGTCACCTTTCTTTGTATTCTTGTTAACATGAGAATGACTAATCCAATTTTTTCAAAATTAGGTGGAAGATGTTACATATAATAAGACAATGAATTGATTAGTTCTTAACCGGGAATACTAAACCATAAGTGGTTAATTTTGGACTAAAATAATAAAACTATAATGATGTTTAGTATAAATGACGACTTTTATGACATGAAGAATTGACTAAATTATCAGTGAAAATACCAAATCGCAAGTGAATCATTCACGTCTATATGGTCACTTGTTTTGTGTGCAAAATAACCGAAGAACGACTAACCTTTTGTTTTGTATATTTAACTTCTGATTAGTTTTTGACTGGAAAATCTGAATCACTTAAGTTGTGTTCTTTGCCACTACGAACATATTTCTTATACATTTGAATCACCAAATTCGAAAAGGGCTCATGTCGGTTTTTTTAAAAATTTTTCTGGAGACACAAAAACTGAATTTCTGCCAAACTGTATGGAAGTTCTCATCTCCAGAAAGGCATGCGTTTTTTTCCATTTTTGCTCATGGAAAATGCGTCTATGCGCAGAGCCGTAATTAGGACCTGTAGACCCCTAAGCTGAACTTATGGTTCGGGTCCTACCACAAGGAAACGAATGCTGGACTTTCTACTATCTGTACGTACCTGTCTATACGTGAAGATAAAAGAACGACGAAAAAGTACATTTAGAAAAGAAAAAAACCGACAATAAGCCCTTTTCGAATTTGTTAATTCATTTAAGAAAGTTATATGTTTTTTCTCCAATTTTATTTGATTTTAAAATAAAATTTTAAACAATTTCCCTTAAATGTCACCTTTGAGAACATTATAAATTATTTATTTAATTTTTTTCTGTGTTTTTTATATACTTATGTATTCTTTAATTATCCTATAACTAATAATTAGTTATAAACTTTTAATATCTTAAAAGAACGAAGAAAAAAAAATTTAATATATCCGCATAGCTAATCTACAAAATAAGATAATCAGTATACGTGATCGGATTTCTATGTTATTTTTAAATACAGATAACACATATACTATAATGCCAGCTATAAAATTTCTTACCTGGTGATACACCTTGTAATATATCAAGTGTTTCGACTCCAACAAATTCATGACTTTCTGGTAATGTACATTTTGTTTGATTCCCCTGATAGGTATCATAGAAATCTCTAGAATCATTAATTTCATGTTCCCATGGTTCATCACGTTTTGTTGTACTTGTACCAAGTATATTACAACATGATGATGATGATGATGCTGTTGTCATTGATGGTGGTGATGATATTGTTGAATATCCACGTATTTGTTGTTGTTGTTCAACAATAATCTTATTTGATATTGGTTCGATTTCATGAAGGGATATATCACAAATACCAGTCTTATCTCCGACAATAATTTTTCCACTCGTATTACTATTATTAATTCCACTACAAATACTACCACCGCCAGTTATAATTCCGGTCGAATTAGTTGTACCACAACCACCAGTACTACCGATTACACCAAGAAATGTATCTAAAGATTTTCCTTGTAGTCTTTCGATAGAACATCGTGATGCTGATAATATTGTTAGAGGAATTTTTGTGGTAGAACCAGATGATGGTGGTCCACTTTCATTGTCTTTTTCAACATCATGTTTTGCATAAACTGGAAAAATTTTTGAGAAATTTTTCTTTTTAGATATTTTTTGTTGTTTTTGGGAATGAGGTCCGGAAGGAATAATCGGAAATGAATTTTTTTTTTTATACAAGACAAATCAAATTGATTTGGATTGAGCTTATTCGAAATTAGAAAAGGTTATTTGTATCTTCTTTTTGTAATGAACATTAAGTGAGTATAAAATTTGTGCTCTACAAGGTGCTTCCTTTTGGTTTAAAGCTTTTTGTAGACTTATTTTGAATTTGAAAATAAAAATCGAACCGAATTATGTTGGTTCAAAGTAATTTCTTAAATTCGAATAACGTTGAATTGCTTAAAAGTATTATTGCTAAATATTTGCTAGATCACAGCTGTAGTCATTATTGTGCTGCAATTTTGCTATCAAAAAATATGAAAAAATGTTACTTGCTTGGTATTTAAGGTATTTAAGACCTAAGTCTTAACAAAAACTTTCAGAAAGTGGCGCCTTTTAAGTTCTTTTAATGCTTTTTTTAACCCTGTATTTCCCATCACCACCAACAGAGGTGGCAACGGCTAAATCAGTGTAGGCAAGCTAAAATGATGCTGATTGGGCCAGATTGCCAAAGAACTAAAATGCTCCTGGACGTCGGGCGTAAAACCAGTAGGACCATTGTGGGTATTGTGACAGGGCATTGTTCCTTAAACGAACACATGTGAAAAATATGGATGTCCGAAATTCCAACATGCGGATTTTGTCTTAAGGAAAATGTGTCAAGATAACACTTTTTGTGTGAATGCCTGGCCTTTTCTAAAACAAGACTTGCGTGCACTCTGAGTCAGAAGGCGTTAGCTAACTTGAACCTAACTATGGTGCTGACTTTCATTAGAAGAACTAATCGCTTTAGGGAAGAAATCTAGCCTCTCAACCAAACTTTTAGTAGAAGGTACAATGGGCCAGTAAAGCCTACTTGCTAAGGCCCGAAACTGTGACCCCTCCAATACAATACAATCCCTATATTTTCTTAGGCACTTCATTTGTTAGTGGATTAGAAAGAAACAAGGATTCTAAGGTATATACAAATTTATATTTAATTATTGATAAATCTAAATACTTACAACTTAAGGGACTATTTATTGATCCCGAACAGAAATTCTCTTCTATATTAGTTTTGTTACCTGTTTTATTTATTGGTTCTGGTCTTAAATTATATTCAGCTTTTATAACAAAGCAAAATAGTATTGAAAATCCCTGAAAATAAATAAAGAAAATCAAGAAAAACTTGAATTAGAAATAAAGTAAAATTACATGAAAATGATTTTTATTTTAAGAGGATTCTTAAGATTTTCTGTTTTATCTGTCGTCGTCGTCGGTTTTTTTTCTGTTATCTGTCAAATAAAAAAAAAGCTTCCTATTTTGTTTGATTTTTTTCTCATCATTTTTGATGATAATAAAATAGAAAACATGAATACATAAATTGTCGTCTTTTGTTGGAAAAGAAACGATATTTATATATCTTTTATATTTTCTTGAAAAACGTTGTCAGTCAATCAGAATTTATTTCTTTTAAGCGTTTTTGTGTATAAGCTTTTTTCTGTCGTTGTTGCTGCCAAATATTTTGTTCCGTATTTTCTTTTTTTGGTGGTTTTTCCAACCAAAAAAAAGAGAAATATACAACAAAAAAGGTAATAGATTGTTGACAAATTGATTTGGGTTTATATTTGATTTTATTCTTTAAAAAAATAAAAAAAAGAAGTCGAGAATTGATTGTTTACTTTTCGTTTGAAGAGATTCAATCATTTCCATTTAGTTTTTAAAGAAGAGGATTTCCAAGGATAATAAAATGACTTCATTGTGGAAGAAAACTGAAATGCAAAATTCATAAGAATTCCGCAGAATTCTTAACTTTAGCCCTGAATCACAATCAATTCTGTTTGGATGGTCTCATTCATAAAAATCAGATTTCTAGATAGTTTCTTTTAATAATTATTTAACAAAAATTTAACTAAATTGAAACCAATTAAATGAATGTAATGCTCTAGACAGATCTGCGATTTTAATTTCAATAATTATTTTTTAATGATACTTCTGGATGACCCATGATACATCTTCTTTTTTTCACAATGATCATTATTCTTGTCATTCCAAAAGGTTCATAAAATTTATATTTTGTTTATAATTTTCAGAATAGGATGTTTATTCAATTTGATTCAATAAAATTAAATTGTATTTTAGTAAATTTTAAGGAATTTTTAGAATAATAACCCATTTTCCTCCATTTAAGCTTATGTGAAAGAAGAAAACATATCAAAACCAGCTGAAATTTTTAAAATATTCAAATGTAGATGACCCTGTAAATAATGTGAGGAAAAAATTTAGGACGTCTTCACAATTTCATTTGATAATTATAAAATAATGATGCTTGAAAAGATACTTAAAATTGATCATTATTACATAAATAAAGGTCATTATCGAGTTTGAATGACCAATTGGGCAATAATGATCATTAAAATCGTAGATCTGTCTAGAATATAAAAAGAAGAATTTAATTTAATGAACTCAAAGCTGTTCGTTATAACTTTTTAATACACACTGAAAAATTATAAAGTTATTAGCAAATTTTTCTGGGTGTAGTCATATCGAATCTTGTAATATTTATTCTTTTAATAGAACTGCAGTTTCTGTCATTCATAGGAATTTTTCATGACTATTTTTAGATTTAAGATTTATTTCCTTCTTTGTCCACAATTTACGACTTTCACAAGATCAATCAGAAATTAATGACTTATTCTTTTTACAGAGAAATCTTTATTTTTTACTTATCCTCCACGAAAACCAATAAACTTTTTAAATTAAATAAAATTCTATTTCAGTACTTCAATTGTCCTTATTTGTCCATTTTTTTCTTATTTTTAGATTTCCTATATTTCTTTAATGAACAATTCTTTAGATACTTGAAATCAAAATCGAAAAAAATCATCTGGTTCTTTGCACAACAAAATTATATAACTTCATAACATTGAGTACTATTTTAAAACTTCAATTTCAAATTTTTTCATTAAGTATGATAAAGTTTTTGATTTCAAAATCAATTAAAATAATTTTGTTTTCTTTGATTTAGAAGGAATTAAAGGGAATTTTACGGTTTTTTAAAAAACTTGAACAGTCCTTTTAAAAATACTACCAATCGAATTTTCTTTATTTATTATATTCCAAGTGAAATTATTGAGTCTTTTTAATCATGGAACTTTTCCAAATGAAATATTATATGTACTTGAAACATGTTTAAAAAAAAAAAAAATTAATGTACATTGGCGTAGGATAAACTATTCTTTGACCGAAGACCTAGCAAGTTTTTTCTTATTTGTCCTAAGATGTAGGAAGGTAAAACCAACAAGTGCTCTTTTAAAAAAATAAAAATTAAGGAATACAGACATGTGCCTATTGAGACAGAAACTTTGAAACATGTTGAAATAACTTTGATCATCAATAAATTTTTAATTGCCTATTTTCAGACGCTTGTACATATTATTTGCTGGTCAGGACAGACACTATAATTTCAAATCAGCAAATTAATGCGTTTCTTCTGTTTCTTGGCACTACTAGCCAGATTCTTAAGATGGGTTTTCACTCCTCTATGTTAGTTAATTGATCAACTGTAATACTATAAGAACTATAGTTTCAAGTACATGACTAAGATTTCATTGATTTTAAAGAGAATTTCTCAAAAAATCTTCTTCAAAACTTAGTCAAGAGATCATTTAATACGGCTATTCTTGAATAAGACCTACACACTAGTTAAACCAAAATTCTGTTACCAACGTCACTGTTTTCAAAAATTGTTCATTTTCTGTTGTTAAACATTATAGATGTACTTATTCGGTAGTTCTATTTCATCTGCAATTATTTAGGATACATTTCTTATTCTTTCCAATAAGTGAATAGAAAAAAAAAGACACCGATTTCATGTACAAACATAAGAAATATTTTAAGACATTATTTTGTTTTCTTATTTCTTTTTTTTTTTTCTTTGGAAGATATCATTTCTCCATACACGATTTTCATAAGTATATATTTTATATAAGTAAAGCAATCACAGCGTGGGTTTAAGGACATAATTTAATGCTCCTGCCAGACATTTTCATGCAAGGGAACACGCTTATATATATTTTCGTTTTTCTTTTTTTTCTTCGATTCCATAACATAAGTTTGACTTTTTCTTCTTTTTACATATGAGTATATTTTATATAGTATGTATATTCATTTTTGGTTGCATATCATCCTCTCAACAATTTCATGGGATATTTATGTTTTACACTACTCTATACCCAATATATAGGCCTGTTTTTTTTTCTTTTCTTCGTCTTTATATAAAAAAAAAATATATACATAAATAAATAAATATAAAGAAAATGGAATGTTAAGATTTATTATCGTCCTTCAAGAAATAAGCTCGAAAGTTGAAAAGTAACAAAAATTTTTCTCCACACACAAAAATAAGAAAACCCAATTTTTCGTGCGCCTATATGTATGCATATGTATATATAGTTTCCTTATTATTTGATGTCTATATTTTTGTGTTCTTATATAAATGGTTTGGAATTCTTTCATTTCTTGGTTGGATTATTTGTTTGATGTTGAGGAAAAAGGCACTGTATAAGGAAGGGTTGAAGAAACTCACTTTTTCATTTCGGTAGAAAGTTGGATTCTCATATAAAACATTGAGTATGGTAGAGACATTCATTTAACGCATACACGATTGTATAATATTTTTTTTTTTGAGATCCTATATTATAGTATGTATAATATATATATGAAATTCTTTTATTTCCAAATAGAAATCAACTCTAAGAATATTATATTATATTCTTTCTGTGACGATGAAGAATGTTATACTCAAGAGTTTCATTTTCTAGAGAGTTAAAATGTCATAAACTTGAGTAAGATTCGGTCGTATTCTTTTAGAGATCATCACAATATACTTTTTGTAAGAAATTTCATTGCCAATGTTAAGTTTGAAAGGGTATATACATATTATATATAATATATAATATATTAAGCATGGTAATTGTTAAGATTGCTAAAGAAGTACCACAATAATAGAACTAAACGAAAAAAATTTACCAAAAGAAGAAAAAACAATGTTTTTATGGGATATTTAGAAATAAGAACTTTCATAAAAAGTTTCTTCAATTTACCTTAGATAGACCATAGATCCATAGATCAAGGTTTCTTTTTTCTTTTTTTGTAAGAAAGAAAAAAGAATATGGTTGTTTAGTAGAATAGCCTAATTTAAATATTTACAAAGTTAACGAATTAAATTTAATTTTAAATAAACATTTAACTTGTATTTCTTTTTAGACTACTAGAAATCCCTGTCCCCAGTATAACCGACAATATTTGAAATAGGAATGTTATTAAATGAAAAGGAAATTCTTTAAAAGAAATGTTGCCGGTATAAATGAATCTGAACCCAAACTCTTTTCCAGTCAACAGTCTTAACTAATGTTGCTATGTTTAGTCAAGAAAACTTTGCCTTATTTTTAGTTTTCGCGATAAACGATAATGTTGACGTTGTGTAATTAAAAGAAAAATTATTTCACGCGGCTAGAGCTTGATTGTTCTGCAAAAAAAAAACAATTAGAATAGGCACATATAAAAGGATATACAAAGATAATCGAATTTTAATGTTGTTCGGTCTAAGTTTTGACTATTTTTTTGGAACCCCTTGAAAAACTATATTTAACTAATTCATTTGCATGATTCTTAGCTTATTCTATAATAGGTTATTATGACCAAAGGTAGTTGTTTGATTCTGGGAAATTTTTGATAAGAGTAATGAACACAGTTCTACAACCAAAAGGAATGAAATGTTCATTGACTTACATTTATAAGGTTTAAGTAAACAGTTTTAGTTTGTTTCAACTAAATACCTAAATATTTGAATTCTCAATTATCTGAAAACTATACTAATAGTAAGTAATTTTTATAGTTAGCAGTTATTAGATGAAAATAATAACCAGGCGAACTCGGTTCTTTTAATTTGTGTTTTTTTTAGCTCAGTTCAGCGAACTGTTTCAAATAGAAAACCCATCAATAATGTTAAAATAAGTTTTCATGAATCAGTTTTGATTTTCAGACAATTTGTTGTATTAATTAGGTCAATATTAAGAAAAAAATCTTAAAACCTTGTTATTCAAGATCGTAATACATACATAATCTTAAAATATTTCGTATAAATTAAGTGTTAGATTACTTTTATACTAGGTGCTCTCTTAAATTTTAAATTAAAATTTCATCCATAAAACAAGGTACCAAAAGCAAATGACTTATAAGATTGCCCATTCTCAGGTTCTTTTACTTTTTTATTATTTAAAATATATATTTTTAAGGTATTTTCATATCAAACGACTTTCTCCATAGAACTAAAAAAAGAAAGCAAGGAAAAGGTGTTGTCATCATCTTCTCGAGGTTTTTCTTATACATATATAAATATAATGTTCTCAAACATATTCTGGTAAAATATCAGAAGACAGACAAGTAGAATCATTTTCATCACATTATTCCTGTTAAGAAACACTTTAAGGTTTAATTTATTTGACATTTTCGCGAAATATTTCTATGTTATATATATATATGTATGCTTGAATTTGTTTATAGCCTGTCACTCAAACGTGTCCTTTTTATTTGATGGCTCTTAAAAAATTGTTTTCCTTTCTTTCTTTCTTTTTTTTTTTATTATTTGGTATGAGTTCTTCAACTATATAATATATATATAGTATAGTAAAATTCCTGGGCGCCTGGATTATAAGAAGTTTGTCTGGGGAAAATGAAAAAAAAAAAAAAAATGTATAAGGAAGAGTTTCATCAAAAAGGAAAATATAACGAGATTTTGTGACCCTATTTTGTGTTGTAATCTGTATTCTTAGCAACATGTCACCAAAAAGTATTTAACCAGAGATACATGTGTGTTCTCATATATCGTATTTTATATGATTTTCTTTTCTGGTTTAATATTTGTATGTGCAATGTCATATATATATATATTATTATTATTACGACACAAACTTTGAGTCGTTTAGTTTGGTTTTTGGAGAGATATATTTTCCAGGGTGGATTCTTGATATAAAAGACGAATGTGGAATACTGAAATGGTTATAAAATTCTTAAGATTCATATTTTTACTATCGTATATAACCTGAAGAGACAAAAACTGAAATTGTTGATTTTATATCGGTATTATATTGCGTGGACAATTTATCTTATAAGTTTTTCGTGATTTAACCATGATATTTAAAAAAATAAGAATACTTACTAATAAAATGCAGCATACTCCAAATATATGACTTGTTATTAAATTACTTGTCATATTAAGATATACAAGAAATAATGAATCTGTTGATAATTTTAAGAATAATATAATTCCAGTACGATATAATAATCCTATCCTATAAAAAAAAAACCAAAAACATATATATAAAATTTTTAGTTAGTTTATATATTAATAATAATTTAATTACCTTCTTAATATTGATGTATTATGTTTATCATGCTTTTTCATAATATATAAAAGTTTACGTAATAATGTTACAAATAATAATATGAATAAACATATAAATAAGATTTCAACAATCGTATATAATATAAAACCAGAACTAGAATATTCTAACCACCAATATAATGGCCATTTACCAATTATTGTATATATTAATGGTGAACAAATTGCAAATAATATTGGTAATAGCCAACTAATACAAATTGCACCACGTATACCACCATTCGATGATATATTACCCATTTGAAGTTTTTTTGGTACTAATTCAGATTGTATAACTAATGTAATTGCAACTAATGTTGATATACCAAGTAACATTAATGATGCTAATGTTGAACTTATAATTCCATGCCAGTCCTGGAAAGAAAAAAAAATTGGGTCAATATAATTTCGTTAAAATAACAAATTTTAGGTTTTCTATTTTCTATTATTATTATTCAAACGAAATAATCTAATTCAATTTAGTTTACATATTGGACTATATTTCTAGGTAAGATTCTAAGATTTTCTTAATAAAAGAAAATCAAGAACTTTCCTTAAAAACACATAAATTGCAATGTTTCATGATTTTTCTTTCCCAGAAAAAAATTATAAAAGAAAACACCACACAAATAATCATATTTCGGTTTGACAGTTCGAGGAATATGTTACCATGCAGGTTTTGAATTTTCTAGACTGTTTCCATGAGTATATAAGGTGGAAACGTCGCAGAAACGAAATTAGTTTGAATTAAGAACTTGAACATTGATTGTCATAGAGATTTTGAACAGTGATTATTTGTGTGTTACTGTTTACAACATTTCGAACTGGCGGGGTTCAAACGCTACAATATATTTATTACCTTTCCAAAGAGAGGTCATTTCATATATATTATTATATAACTATTATTCCAAAATCAAGATTTAAAGAATTATCACGAATATTATAAAGCAATTTATATTAATTTCATGATAAATCAGGTATAAATTATACCAAATAGAAAGGTTTGATAAATCAAAAATAAAAAAAGGAAAACACAATTCTATTTTTATAGAAGAAAAAGTGCCTATCTAAAAACCAAAAGGAAAAGGATATATTCCAGTGGGAGAAATAAGCGTTGAAAAATCAAATCCTTTCAAGGAAAATATAAGAACATAGATCATTTGTTTTTATATAATATATAAAAAATATTTTTTCTTCTAAACCGAACGGGTTAGGTTTATTGGAATTTTTGAAGAAGGACAATATGTAATCAGATTTAAAGTTCAAAAAGATAATAAAAAAAAAAGAAACAAAAATCCAAACTTTAGAGTCCTGTAATAACGAGCAAGGAAAACTGGATAAAAAAAATCCAACAACACAGAAAAAAAAACAACCAGCAGAAATTGAAGTATTTTCTATCCATCATCATCATCATCATTATCATTCCCCGAAGGCTTCCCTAGGTATATACATGGTATATATACCTATATATGATATGGTAAATATTACATAATACACTGGTAACGACCCTTGACTTAGTAATTTAGAGATTCAAAGCATACTATATTATCGTTAGATTTCTTGTATCCTGCCCTTGAGGGTAAAACGTCTGTTACCCTTGGACACGTCTCAATCTAGCTTGTTCGTTTATTTTTTTCTTTTCGATATAAAATAGAGTCCTTAAAAATGATGCTGCCTCTTGTTTTATTCAAGTCGATATGGTTTGTTTTTCATGCCTATAAAGTCGGGATATAGATTATAAAGAAACTGACTAACTTAAAATGAATATTGTGTATTATATAGTTAAGAATTGGGTTCATATATTCATTGATATAAAGGTTCGCATATATATGTGTATATATTCGGATAAACTAAACTTAAAAATTCCCAATAAAACCAGACGAAATCTAATTATTTGAGGGTTGATTTGACATTTTGACATTATTTTTTTGGGGATGTTCATATACTATATTAGGCTTTTAGTATTATTGTAGTATAATGATTTTCGATTTATAATTTATTTATGAATGCAAATAGTTGAACATTTTCATATTTATTATTTATGTATTTTAACCTTACTAGTATATTATATTGGATTTGAAAATTTAAAGTTACTATATAGATCAAAATCGAAATCGAATAGACTTGCTTTTTAATAAACAGATATGATTGTATTTATTATTAAATAATTGTATTGTTAAATTAAAGCTTTATATATAATTCATTGTTAAAGCTTATGTATTATTAGTTTGAAATTAAGTGTACTGTTTTAATAATACTATATAAACAATAATTGTATTAATTAATTTATTAAAATCGATTTGATAGAATCAAATTCCATATTATTGGATTGTTGAAAGGATTTAGTTTTAGGTATCAAATGTTGTGTAATCTTATAACTAACATATATTATTGACAAATTGAATTATAACATGTACTAAAGTATAGTGTGTACTATTGGTATATTGGCACACATTAAAAGTAGTATCAAGGTTTCATTCGTATGTCACTATGACTAGTTTAATGTATTTTTATTCCAATCACTGGCTACGTTTACACCGAGACTTAAAAAAAAACTTAAGTGCTTAGGTCGACCTAAATATGACGGTGTAAACATGCCCAAAGTAACTTAGGTTAGGTCACTTAAATTGCAGACTTACCTTAAATTTAAATCGACTTAAGAACTTTTGACAGATAACAGCTGATTTCTTGATATCCAAGTTCTATAAATGTTCACATATGACGTTGTTTTAGACTTAAGTCTAGTACGGTGTAAACACGTCTGACCCAAACTTAACTTTTAGTTAGGTGCCCTAAAAAATTGTCGGTGTAAACGTAGCCACTGAGGATAGTACTAAATAGGTAGTTAAATATTTTTTAAACTTTATAATACTTGAAGTATTCGACTTGAACTTTGTTGCTATCCAATATACTATAATACTAGAGACAGAGAGTCCATCATCAGCAACATTAGCTACTCAACAAAAATGTCTTAGCATTTAGTAGACAAGATTTTATATTAGTGTGTATTAGGGGTGATTAATTGATAAATTGTTAGTTTTAAACTGATTAATTGATTTCTATTATAATAGCTAAGCGCCAAAATTTTTCCTATAAAAATAGCAATTTAGAAAGAGAAGCAGTAGCATTAATCTAGCCATAGATACTACAATAAGTTTCTCAAATTTGTTAGGTTGCTGTAATAGTCAGCTATGGGCCAGTTATCAGACCAGGCCTCTCAAGCTGGTTGGAAGAGGATGTTTTGAGTTTTGTTGGAGTGTCTATGGCTAACTCCAGATCGTGTTTAAGCTACATACTAAATGCCCAAGAAGTAAAGCGAATGAAGCCAAGAACAGATGTTTGGTATTACCTAAATGAATATAAGATTTTTGTGTTCCTAATCTATAATTTACGCGTGAAACTTTCAGTTGCCTTGAAAATTTCAAAAAATACTTAATAACTGGTACTAGAGGAAGTTTTAAAAAATCAAATTAGGCTGACTTTAAAAGAATTTCAATTATATTAGAAATATTTTTTTTTTTTTTTAAATAAAACAATTCAAAATCAATTAAATTTTATTAATTAAAAATAATTGTTTTATTAGATATCATAATTTAATTATATTAATTAAAAATTTGATTAAGAAAATTTAAAGATAAAATTTTTAATGGAAATGCATTTAAAAGTTTTTCAAGTTTTTTTTCGTAATTCAAAATCTCTTGTTTTTTCTTCGAATTTAATAAAACCACATTCATACTTAAATATGTTATTAAAATAATGCGGTTTCATATTTTAAGAAGATGAAAAACTTTTCATTATTTAATGTTAAAACGTAAAAATACTTTTAATATGAAAATATGAAATTTTGGAAGAATTTCAAACAAGCACAAAAACTACATAAAAGTAATTAAATAAAACAGTTTTAAAAGAAAATCTAATAAGTTTTATTGATAACTTTCTTTTAACTAGTTTCAACAGGTATTTACGTCTGTCGTACTTACGTTCAGACATATACGAAAGTACTTAATTTTGATTACCTTTTTCTTAATCATTTCATAAGATTTTATTTTAATAGTTTTTGAATTAAATTATATAAAATTAATGGTCAATAATTCCTTGTATCAGGCCAAACTGTTAACACAAATGTCTGCCCACAGTTGGACTTGATCCAAAATTTTCTTTCAGTCAATAGTCTTGGAAAATGGAAAATATTTTGCTTACTTTTAGTTTTTTATAACAAACTACGTTGGCAATTGTTTCATTATTTCTATACGCAGTGCCTAAATAAGAGCACCGGCTTTAAGTCGTGTAAATTGAAGTATTGGTATATTTCGGATATTCTGGTTGCAATAGATATGATCCATGCCTTTTTGAACGGGGAACTTATTTATGAAATAAATTCCATTATCGCTTTTCCGAAATATCGTATGTATGGAGATATGCGTATATCTCGAGTACTCTGGAAGGTACAGGTAAGACCGATACCTCATTCGATAAGGAATTTACCTCTGCTTAAAAGAAACGCATGTTTGCATTTCGCGGTATTTTCATTTTGTTGACATTATTCGTTCGGAACGGAGGCAACTCTAATTAATAATCTTGTTATCTTGTGCAGCATTTCATGGAAAATAATCGATATGTATCTATATGACAGCTGCCAACCAAATGACCTGCCATTTAGATTCGTCATTTTTAAGCGAACATCCTTTATAATATAAATATAGAAGCTCAAAGTTGCAACGTTGTTATGCAATGATTTTATGTAATGTTCAAACGATTTGACCAAGCTGATATCCAGGGATTTAGGTCAGCGATTATGGATCTCAGGTGAATTTTCAGGACCGGAAAATAGTTGTTAGTGAACAGCGGATGCTGAGTTGGTGCTCGAATCGCATAGGTCTCTTAACTGAATATAGATTTTTCAGAAACCGATTAAGTTGATTCTTTTTTTCGTTATTATATAAATGATCAAATATAAAATAATGTTATACATGAATGTGCCCTTGTGAAACATTCAATCAACATATGTAAATTCATTTATTTCCCAATTTAAATATATTTAAAAAAAAAACGGAAAAACAAAGGACACTTTTAAAATTGGTTTCCAACAAATTTTCTGTGTTAATTAAATTACTTGTTTGTACAAAATTTACCAATTTTTCACAGTGATTTTTCTATTTTCTTTTTTTCTTTTTTTTTTACATAAATATTTATATTGTTTCAATTTATATTTAATTCATTATCGATTAAAATGCTATTTTTATATATATATAAAGAAAATTTCCAATTTTAACAATTAATTTCATTTGTTTCGATACGATGAAATTCCATCCATAAACACTATGACATAGTTTGAATATGGCTATGCAAGTTTATTCAAGCATAAATGAATTTTCCATGACCATCCGAGATCGAGTCTATAATAGTCTATCCAGATTTTATGGGTGAATGTGACATCAATTGATTTTTTTCACTGTATTTTATGCATCAATAGATTAACCCCGTTTTTATGGGTGAATTGAGGTGGCCCTTTAATGAATCTACAATATAGTATATAGAGTTGAATGATTTGGACATCAAGTTTATGTCAATTCTAATTTACAATAATTTCTATCACAATTTTATTTTATTTTGTAAAATAAAAAAAAAAAGAAAACATATAAATAATGTCGAATTGAGTACATATACGTGCTCTTAATTTATTATACTTAATATAATTATTTTCAGCTAAATTGTATTCGGATATAAAAGCTAAATTTTGACGAATTTTCGGAAACAAATCAATAAAAAGTAGTATTTATGTCGATTTTGGAACTGTTTAATGTCTAGATTTAACTGTGGTTTTTATTTCGTAGTATACGTTCAAACAAGCTCGATAGATCAGTGATAATCCTTCGAATCATAAGATCCCTAGTTCTAACCTCGCTCAAAGTTCACTTAAATTTTACTATTATAAATGGATACTACTGGTAGGGCTTCACAAATCACTCTTGTCATTTTAATATCAGCGAAATCATAACAAACAACATTTTATTTGGTTTGAAATCCAGGATTGTATTGTTGCTAACCCTTATTTAAATACTAAATAGGAGGTCAAAACGTAAAGTTAGGCTGTTGTAGCTTTATTGAAGAAAAAGAAGAAAATTCATTGATTACGACTTTTGCGGTTACGTCATTAAAAAAATAGTATTCTCGTAAAGAAGTTTCTTACTTACAATTCCTTAATCCCCAATTTAAATAATAATAAAATTGATTGGGCTTCATTCATTTGAGAGGAGGCGTCAGGTGGCTGATGTCATTTTTGTCCATCAAATTATCAACAGTAATATTGACACTCCTCTTCTTTTAAACAGGATGCACTTAAACGTTAATATACGTTCTTTAAGATCAGAGGATTTTGGTCTTAAGTTATATTCAAGTTCTACTAAAGTTTTTTTTGTATTTCACGTGATTAAAATGTAGAGAAGTCTTTTCATGTTAAAATAGATACAAAAATTATTCAATTCAAATATTCCATAATAATTTGGAAGTCAAATTGAGTTAAGAAAAACTTAACTTATCCAGCATACAAAGCCTGAGTTTTTCTTAAGCTCTGACTACGAAATTCGTTTCGTAACTTAAGCTCAACTTAAGTTTCCAGCTGAACTTAAGTTCTCGCTGTGAAATTGAGAAAAAGATTTTAGATTTTGTGTTCAGGTATTCTTTAATATGAAAAGAGTGGAGTATAACAGAAAACTGTCCTTTATTAAGCTCGGACATACGTTACCTAAGGAGTTGTACCAGAGGATAGCATGATCGTTGTCGTTACATATCAATCAGAAAACTTCTATTGATATTGATAAATAAATCTATCGAAACGGTTTGTTTAAAAAAAAAAACTCCTTCGAAACGATTGTTTCTTTTCATTTAATATATTTTCTTCAATCTAAAATTATCCTGTATTCATGAAATCTTCATTTATAATACTTATTTCTTTTTATTTTTCGGTGATTCCTATAAGACGATAAAAATGATACGAAAAAAAAAACCGAAGTCTATATCTAGTAAAATAGCACTAAATATATATAAAAAAGAAACGTAAGATTTTTATAGAGAAAAGAAAAAGCCAATGTTAATACCTTATATTACGAAATTTAATGATCACTGATTTAATACCGAAAAAGATATTAAGTAAAATTCCTTTAAGATAAATGCTTTCATTTTGATCAAGATTCTCCATCAATATAAGTAAGGATGATACACTATTAAAACCACAACGGAATTGGTTTTACGTTCTTATCACACTAAAATGCAATTCACCGAGATCAAATTGTAATAAAAAATTTGCCACAATTAATTTATTGATTTGTTTTCTTATTTATTAGAAGAAAAAAAAAATTTAGAGTTTCCTTTTCGTATTTTTATTAAAGAATGTTCGCATTATGTCCTAGAATTTGAAGAAAAAATAATTACTTCTAAGATGATCGAATTTGTAGAAATTTACTTTAGAACAAGTTTTAATGAGCACCTTTTGAAAGCGTATACATCTAATGTGCTTCTAATGTCACATATACTTCTACAAAAACAATTCTATCTTGTAATTTTTTGCGTCTAAATTTATGGTACGATTACAGTGCTGCAAAGCCTCCTTTTTTTATACATAGTATTTATTTGTATATCACACAGAGCGTTTTTAACAAATACTATTAATAAGATGGAGCTTCCAAATGTGCCTAGATCAGAATTCAAGTTGGAAACTCTCATTATTGTATGCTTTTTGCTCGCAAGTACTTGAAGCTTGCTTTCAAAAACTGGTCTAAAGCATACGCTTTAGAGTAGGGATCTAGGTATTCCAAAATCTGTGGTTATTTATTCCTGGATAACTAACTCCGGTACTGTTCTAATTTTGATGGTGAAGAGAATATCTGCCGCTCAATAAAAACCAATTTTTAGATTTAATCATTGGGAAAATTCTTGGTTTTTTCTTGAGCGATATAATATAACATAAGTTGCTATGGTAGAGGATGGAATGGATGAATTTAATGTTCGATGGAAAATTTTAAGGGATTGATTCTTTTTTTTTTGTGATCGAGTATCAAATAAATGAAAATATAAATGATGTATTCGAAGATATGGTATTCAATGAATACTATACATGTGTTCCTTTAATTTTTCTAATAATATAACGTTGAGTGATCATAAAAATTCCGCTATCGTATTTATACTATTTCATCATTTCTGTTCGAAAAAGGGTATAGAATCTCGTTCTATAAAGAGGAAACCCATAGAAATACTATATCCTTTCAAATCCAATAATATTAAGGGTGTGTAAAATCGTTGTTGTTTAGAATAAATTTGATGCGTGTTTTATCGTAACTCGTAAATTCAAAGAACAACAACCAAAAAACACAACATATCTCGAGGATTTTCTAATATATACCTCGTTTTCTCGTTTATATAAAATATTACTTAAAATATAAATCGTTTCAAAGATTTTTCAACATAAATTATAGATATTTCATAAAAATCCTATTTATATTTGTTTTATCATATTTTTTTTTTTATTATTTATTTTGATCCTTAATTCATTTCTGTTGTGAAATAAGACAGCGTTATGTAAATAGCTGATTTTTCTAAAATATCGTTTGCGGTTATTTAGGAAGGCTGATGAGAGTTCTTAAAGTTATATGGCAATAAATCTGTTTTAAGTATAATTTGATTATTTTAAGTCCAAATATAAGTAATTTGTGGGTTGTTTTTAATTAATTTAATAAGACTTTAATATTTAGAAGAAACAGAAAAAAATTAGAAGAATTTTATATGAAAAAGTAATCACGACTTTTTGCAAAGGTAAGTCGTTTATTTTTGAATTTAATTTTCTTTGCCAGACATATTAAAACTGCAAGAACAAAAAGCTCAATAAAAGTAAATATGAACGTTGTGAAGTTTATTTTTCTATCAAAAAATTTACCTTTTACCTATGACTATGACGTGTTTATGTGTAATCAGGAGAAATTCTATAAAAAGGTACCAACCCAAAATAATATACACTGCCAATATTTACACTCGAAGTATGCTTTCTTACTATATAGAACAAAATTTTTCAAACAAATTATGAACGGCGAAAAGTATTCATGTAACCAAAAAGCATGCAATAATGAGAGTTTCCAATTTGAGCACGTCTCCAAGCGTCACATTATTAATAATATTTGTTAAAATGACTCTGTGTGATATAAAATTTCATGTATTTACAGCCTTTTTTACAAATACTATTAGAAACGAAACGAGGCGCGCTTGGCAGCGCTGCAAATGTCTCATTAATTTATATAGAAATGATTACATGTGGTGTAACTGAAAGTCCTGACAACAGGTTTAGCTTGCAAAACAGTCGATCATTATCTATCGAAGAAAGTAATCGAGCGCATATAGTTTGGCGAGATTGTATATTATTGAATATCCGTTTAAAGGATTAAAACCGGTGTAATCCTATATGGTGCTCGGCAGTGAGCTCGTCGTGCAGAATAAAAGGGGACTCTTGTCGTGAATTATTATTTTACAAATATTCTTAACTATCCTTTTCGACTTTTAATGAAGAAATGTGTCTTGTGGGTTGTATTCTTCTATCATCTTTTATTCGGTCCTCATCACATTAATTTTGATACAGAATTCCATGGTTAAAAACTTATTTCCAAACAGACAGGCAGATAGACAGACCAGACTGATACACAGACATGCATCTAAGCAGAAAAACAGATTTGACACATGGACAAAAAGTAATTAAAGTGTATTTTTAAAAATACGAGCGCAATGAATATCAATGTGTATATGGTATTTATTTGATAGATTGGCATGACTGTTGCTAATAGAAATCTCATGATGTTTGCTTTGTTAGTTTAAAAATTTCAGCATCTTTTGTAATTGTGAAAAATTTGTTACATCAATATCGCGAGGTCACAAATTTAAACTGATGCAAAGCCTGTATTCCGATTAATTGAAAGAAACCACAAAAACAAGAAGAAGACGATTGAAATTTCACATTGAAACAAACTTTTTAATTGAGTTCTGCGTTATTATTTCCTCAGGTTTTTCATGTTATTTAATTTTTTTCTTTAAATTAACTTTTTTTCTCCTCTGTAAATAGCAGTTTGATGGCAATTTTTCATTTCTCTCTCATAAATATATATATATACATTTTCTTTTCAAATCCAATTTTCCATCATCCAAAATACTTTTTTATTTTTGTAATTATTATAAAGCTTTAAAACTCATTCAATGAAAGTTTTCTATAACTAACAACGAGCATAAGAGAAAAAGTTATTTTTCTTAATACAAATATTATTTGGTTGTTATTTAATTTAAAGAAAATTTTGAAAAAGAGAGGAAAAAAAATTAATTACTAGATTTGTGGAAAAATTCTTTTCGGTATAGAAATAGAAATGGAAAAAAAAATGGAAACCATAGTCACTATGGCCACTATAGTTGTTGGGATACTATAGCTTCCCTGGGAAAGTTACAAGATGTATGAAATTATGTTTTTTCTATAATAAAAAAGTTCATGGGAAATAATTACATTTGTAAAAATAAGAAAGTATTTTTAATGTTTTCATGTTTTGAAACGTAAAAATGTATGATAAGGATTAATTAGACATAATCGTATTAAACCTTATGAGTTCCCACCATCTTTTCTGTGTGGTATTTTAGCGAGATTCGAATTCTTTTTTTCTGCAATATAGTATATCAAATCGTTCGAAACTCTAAGATCAGGAGGTCTATTCTCAAACCTGATCGAGTTTACGCGTGTTCTACCATAGTCGATTCATATCCTTCTTATTCGTACAGGTTTAATATGTCGTATTATGGGTAGCTGGAATTTGCTATACGAAAGAGGTAAGTATAAAATTTGTTTAGTAGGTACCAGATTGTAGCAGGAGGCTTCACTGGGTAACCGTGACTCACAAATATCTATTGACTTTATCCTATATCCAAGCCGATTTTGAACTAAGTTTTTCGATATCGAAGTTTTTAAAAGATTGTTTACGAAGCAGTATCAATCAGAAAAAATCGAAAGTGTTAATTCTTATCGCAATGGAAAAGGAATTGTTGGAAAAATGGAAATTAACAATTTAATTTTTCATATATGGATATGTATTTTCCTATATATTTTAGGAATAGAGACATACATTGCAATAGCCGCAATCTCATTTATTCGTACTTGATATACGTAGAGTCGGTCCATTTGTTTTAGTCCCGGGCCGATTTTATCTACTAGTTCGCCCCTGATCTAGTCAACCAACAAATGTCACTTTGACCAGCATGTGCATGTATTTCAACCAAATTTCAACCTAGTTTAGACTCCCCATGGATACTGGATATTTGTTATCTGATATGTTTTACAAGTGAATATGATATAAACTATTGTGTGCATACATATTTGTTAAATATAAACGTTCAATGAAATCCTTTGGTAATAATCACATCGAAAAGATTAATTTATTTTGTTAATCCGTTAATATAAATCACTGAATCAAATCCTATTTCATGATATAGAATCCATTGATTAAGGAATTTACCTGCATTATACCAAAAGTACGCAAACTTTGGTAAATTTTGTAAAAATCGAAGCCTTTTGTGCTCTGTGTGTTATGAGTAGATTAACAATGCCTTGTAAATATAGGAGTTGGAGTCGAAGTTGGGAATTTTGACTGTAGACTTCGCAGCTTTGATACAAATAAAAATCTTTTAAAAAATCCGGCTAATAATAACAACGGTCGACTATTAATATCTTTAATACTCATTTCTTTTAAGACATATGGTTTTCTTTGACTAAAAACTAAAGACTTTATAGATACTTTCATTCAGTTTTTTTTAATATAAGAATTTTCTATAAAAGTTTCTTTTGCGCTTTTTCATGGTTTCGCAACTATTTGTTTTCCTTCATAAACGTTTATTCATGCCCGTGAATATTGTTCCTTTTGATAATGTTTAAAGGCGATTATTCAAAACTTAATTATTAACATCAAGAAAAGAATTCAAAAAAAAGACTAAAAGTAATCTAAATTTCATCCACTGGCAAAATAAACGTCAAGGAAAAAAAGGGCTTCATCAGGTGAGATCAGGTTGTAGAGAACGCTAAAATATAGAACAAGAATCCGTAAAATGGATAATGATAGAGTTATAGTATATCCTTAAGGTTAGAAAATGTACCAAATATAGACCACACCTTGTTTCTGTATTATATTCATTCGTCTCTAGAATCTAGAGCTTGGACGTCCTTTTTGGTTATTTTTTCTTAACTGATGAGAAAAACTTTACTTTATTATTTGCTTTCTTGTTTTTGTTTTTGTTTTTCTTGGGAGGAAAGGTCGCTTCCAAAGATATTAAAGAAAAAGAATTTTAATTAAAAATTAACCCCCGGAAACATGAAAGAAAATATTAAAAAATGTTGGATTTTTCCTTTATTTGTTAGGAAGAGTTTTTCATCTTTCTTTTTTTTTTTGGGAACACAACACTTATTATAGTTATTATGACGAAGATATGGTACTAGCCTCGTTTATAAGTGCAGTTTGAGGTGATGTAAAAACTTGATAATATTCTTTTCTCATTTGTTTTTTACAGTTATTTTTTTCAAAGATAAAAATGAAAGAGAAAGTTTTCCTAAGATGGACAATTTTCATAAAAGTTTAAGTTCTAAATTTCTTCTTGTCTCGTTTTTTTTGTGCTTTTTTTTGTGTTCAACGAGCAAAAGAATCAACAGAAATATTTTATATGAAGAAAAAGTTTTATCCTAGATTTAAAATTAGAATAATATAGGCGACGACTAGTGAAATTATATATTTTAGATAATTATATATGAATAGGAAAGATGACCGCAGTACCAAGGCAAGATATAAACAAATTATCATAATAGTTATATAAGTGCTTGTGAAAGTCAAATAAGGCTTCTATTCGTTTAGTTCCATCATTTTTTTTTGTTTTTCTTTCATCAAAATTATCTATTTTAAAGATTTTGTATAATATCTGGGCGCCTTTTTATTTTCTTTTTTTTTGGAGAGCTTTTCTAACAAAATTTTCCACTTAACTCATACCATCAAAAAGGAAAGAAGAAAACGATGAATTGGATTATATAACTTTCATTTACAAAACTAAATTGATATTGGGAAAAAATTGGAGAAAGAACAAACAAACCAATCTCTATAAAAAATATAGTCAATTCTATGATTATATAGAATAAAAAAAAAATAAAAAGAATGAAATGAAATAATATACTATACTCTATAGGCAAAAGATTGTATACAATATCATATAGTCCTGAATAGAAAACAATATAAATAAGACGATGGAAACTGTTCACACTTTTCTACCATCAGAAACAATCTTCCAATATTCTCAATTGAAAAACCATCAACCGTAACATAATACTTCAGAGCTTTATGATTATGGTTCTTGATTTGACTCAAGGCTCTGTTTGAAGGAATCAATTTGTCAGATATATATATATATATATATTGGAAGGAATGAGATGAAAATATCATATCCGGAATACCAAAAAATAAGAATCGGAAAAATATCAAATGAGAGACTGATGGTAACTTTTGGTTTTTCATTTTTATGCCCATAGTGTTTGGATCTTACAAAAGACAAGCTACTAGAAATGGAGAAAAGAAGAATTTCCTCAAATAGCAAATGTCTGAATGGCAATGTGGTTGAGAATTCTCCACATGTAGAGAAGAACTAAACCTTGATATAATCTCTTCATATATACTTAATATATAGGATAACTTTTTTTTCTATATATTCTTTAGAATGATAGAAATAAATATTTTGAAAATTTGAAGATGAAATAAGTAAGTAAGGACTTATTCAATAGTATATGAAAATGAAGTCTGTGAATATTATTAGATTTTACTATTTTAGTGTTGATCAGGCTTTTCAATTTAATTTTTTCGAAAGATATTCCTCGAGATTTGTTGAAAGGAAACGTCTGGTTTGTCTCCATTCAGAATATTCGAATGAAATCAAGAAAAATATTCTTTATAGATGCGGTAAATTGAAAATTTGTTTGATTTTTAATCTAACTAAAAAAAATTAAACAACTTTTTTAAATAATAAATTATTTCACGATAATGGAAAACACAGTAGTTATACACGGTTGAAAATGTTGGCATAATTTTTAATACACAGTCTGGACTAAGAAGGTTTTTATTTATATTCAAGTCTACATTTTAGTAAATTGAATATATTGGAAAAACATATATTAACGACCTATAGACGATTTTCTGATGCCCAATGACAGAAATGGGACAGAAAACCAGTCAAAACTATTAATATTTTAGGGTTTTTTCTGAATAACTTTGCTTCTTCTTTCTAAAATTTACTCCAATTGCCAGGTAATCTAGGGCCTAATATCCTAAATCTATTCTCAAAATTTTATTCATATCGGTTTTTAAATTAGATCCAAAAAATTTTATGAACAGGCTTATTTTCCCTTACGACTATGTCTTTTCCAATCTTTCTACCGATTTTGTTAAAATTTAGCACAATATCACTTAATTATGTAGTCAATGTATGGAAAAAGCTTTTAATATAATTCCAATTAAATTTGAAAAACCATAAAAAAAACGTTCAGTCACACCGGTTTTTGCTTTATAACTTCACTCCCCTTCGGTTGATTTTGCTGAAATGCAATACCAAATCGATATAAGGAATAACGACCTTACATTTTCAATTTCATCAAAATCGGATAACGAGTTTTTGAGTTATCTTGTAACACGATCGGACGGACGGATATGGATAAATCGATTAGAAGTAAATTTGTGTGAATATAAAATAGTCGTGACGAAACTAAATTGCCGCAGGAAGAGAAGTCACTGGCTCAGTGGGTAGAGTCTTATAGTAATATCAACTAATATGTAGTTTAAATCATCATTAATGAGGTTTCACATATTTTCAGTTGCTCACTATTTCAGATGTGGTATGAGATATTTATTCACAATGGTTCTTAATTTTTCCATGGAATATTGGAACGAAATTGAAGGTGGTGATTGATTATGTATAATCTTCCGTTAGATACAGATTGGTCGAACCAGCCTGTAGTTAATAAAACTCCTTTTGTTTGTAAAAGCAATTTAGTTGTGATGAAACTAAATTCTTCGAGAAAGTCAAGACCCTTGTTCAGTGGATAAGAGAGTTTCCTCATATCATATTTTAAAGTTTAATAATAATTTTTACTGGTCATATATGAAGGTTAAAAAGATTAAAACTTTAATCTAAATTTGTTAACCGTATAGCAATATTAGAAGAACATGGAAAAGTTAATTGCCAATTCTATAAATCCTTTCCATCTGGGTTCTTATTATAATCCTTTTGCTTCCTTCCTTTATACTCTACTATCAAATATTTTCAATTAATTCAATTCAATCAAGAAAATACATCAAAAATAATTATATTAATTTAAATATGTAATTACAAATATAACGAAGAACAATTTCTTTTTTTTTGCTATGTTCCTATCAGAATATCAGTGTTGGGTCTTATTTTCTTAAAAAAATAAATAAGATATATTTTTATACATACTTGTGGTAGAAGCTTTAGAAATCCAAGCAAATAAATTGCCATCACAGTTGATGTTGATGTACAAAATTGCATTTTTAAAAATGTTATACAACATTTTCGATTATATAAGATTGGTATTAAAAATGCAAATGCTGTACAAGATTGTAGAAAACAACATCCACAACTAATTATCACAAATATTGGACGTGATGATGAAGCTCCTCGTGCTATTGAAGTCTGTAAATAGAAGAAGAAATGGTAATAATCTTTTATTTTTATTTAAAACAACGCGACTTAAGATAATTTTCTTTTCATAATTGATATACAAAATTTTATTAGGTCATTATTTTAAAGAAATTAAGTAATTAAAAATTATTTGACGAGTTTTTTCGGTGTTCTAAAAATTAATATTAATATAAATACGACAAATTTTTTCGATCGTAAAAGATTATATACAATACTATAGAGATGTTGATAGATAGATAGATAGATATCGTGTGGTTCCTTGTTGAATATTACCATGGTGAAGATTATAATCTTAGTTTACAGAAATTGTACAAGGAAGAAAATATTTAATATAATAAAAATTAAAGGAAAAATATAAAGTCAACATGAATTCCTAATTGAAGATCATCATGGTATTTTCCTTCACAATTTATATATTTCTATTATTTTTGTTCCTATCTCTCTACGAGTAATAGAAATGGAAACCACTAATAGGATTCAAATATGACACCCAGTTTATGTGGAGAAACAAAAAAATAGCAAGAATCTCCTAAACTAAAGGATGGGTAAGGTACACGAATTTTGTTACAATAGGCAAAGGCACATTTCTTTGTCCAAATGTTATAACATTTGTACGTCATCATATATATTTCGGTATAAACCATAATAATAAAAAAAAAGAAAAACCTTTAAGAAAAATATATAAAAATAAAAATATAAAAAGAAAAATATATATAAGATACAGATCGACCCTTAAGAGTACATAAATCTTTTCACCATGGACCAGGCGAAAATTCTGCCACTGGGATAGATAATAAAGCTACATCCGTTTCCAGTTCCTTTCTCGATTTTTTTTTCTTCTTCCTTTTTTTTTTGTTTCTTTTGTATAACTAAACAAATAATAACTACTATACCCCCATATATAGGGCCTCTTTTTCTTTAAGAATATATAATTCTTATACAAAAAAAAGAAGAAAATCATATAAGAAATAAAACTTTAACTTCATAGAATTTACCATATATGTATATATTCGTGAATACATGTGTTATGTGTTCTATGAATAAAATCCCCAAAAAAATATATACCAAAAATAAAAGAAGGTATATAATAGAACAATTCTAAAACTACACATTCTTAAGCCTTTGTGAGAATAAATAAAGTACATATATTCACCTCGGAAAATCCCTTACCACAAATATTTTATTATATTATTATTATTTTCTTATATATATACTTACATTGTAACTTTTCTTTGCTAACAAAACCACAAAAGTACCAGAAAGTGGGCAAATACATCTTGTTATATTTTCCATAAGATTTTTCGTAATACACAAATCTGTACGCCATGTTGCTTCAAAGGTAGCTCTCGAATCGTGTCTAATATGAATATGAATAGAATAAGAAATTAGATTATAAAAAAGGGTTTTTTTCTACTTTTTTTTATTTTAAATATAGGCCTCTGATATATTGTATAAAAATAGATATGAAAATCAATTCTATTCATGAGAATGATTGATAAGGAGTTTTGAATATAATCCTTTATACGTCTGTGTATCTATTAACACGACTTTAAAATATAACTTCTTTTTTTTTTAAAGAAAACTAGTCAAACATAATAGATGTGTTTTTTTCACAAGCTATTCTAGAGCAGAGCAAAATTTTACATTGAATACAACAACAATTCTACACTTGCTTTTATTTGGGCTAAGTAAGGCTCTTGTTCCTTGTCGTTTTTTTTCACATATTGCTTTGAACCGAAGCAGAGCAGTGTGAAAAAAATGCATCGAATATCCTTTATACAAAATTTTAACACATTACATGCGGGGCGTCCCGACTAACTGTTTATGAATTACCGCGCGCAAAATTAGAGCATTCGTGTAAAAAATTTTATAATTAGGGAAGACCTAACCTAATAATATCAGGATGTTGTTGTAGAAAGAAAATGCAAATGTAATCATTATCAGTTGTAGGTTTCCCCAAAAACGGCCTCCAGTGCAAAGGAATAATACTTTACAAGACGATAACCATTATACTATGTAAACGGTAAAAATACCCTTTCCGCACATAACGATCAGTCGCCATAAAAGGTATTAATATCCTTCCCGCATGTAATGTGTTAATTTAAGTTAAACTTCAGTAAAACTCCAAAAATCGAAACATTTTTTTGATTCAGATTAATCATGTTCCAAAAATCTTCTTCCTCTTCCTCAAATATAGATATTTTTTAATCAAATTTTTAAACTAATAATCATTGAGCTCTACAGTTTTTTTTTATGTCCAAAATTTATTTAAATCATATTTACGATTTTTCCAAAATTAATACCCCACAAAATTCAAAATTGCTTTTGAAGCTTTCACAGAATTCGAACTCCTTAAAAGTAAAAAAAGAAAGAATATTTCACTCACCCACAAACTGGACTCCAATCATTAGTTTTTGTAATACTTTCATGTTGAAATGTTATTTCTACATGACCAGCATCCAATGGTAAATTTAGTGGTTCAACGAAATTATCATTTGAACGATTCGATTGGAATAACCATGTTACAATAACTCTTGAGGCTGGCTTATAGTCAATATCTGCATCATCGCTACTATATTAAAAAAAAAAAAAGAGTTTTATATTTTAGTTTTAGTGAAATACTATTTGAAGCATAAAAATTAATTGGTTTCTAAAATTCTTGATTTTTAATATAGAAATATTTTCATAATTAATTTTGTTTAGTCATTTGTAAAATAAAAATATTTCATATTAAATGTTTTTAGCTTTTATGCTGGAATTGCTTATATTATTGTAAAAATCTGTTGATAGAAGATAGAAGATACATTTTTTCAATAATAGTTTTCAGTAGTAATTAAAAGTAGGATACATATTAAAAAAATATTGTACCTTATGTACACACAGGCCTGTAATCGGAACTGAATATCAGGACGAGCACGAAGGGGCTATAAATTCCCAAACATATCGAAGTATTCTTTCTAGTTACGAGCCTGTGTACAGGTCTGCATTTTCAAATTTAGATCTGTATCTAAATGAAGCTTGAATTATCCCATTAAATTGTTCATTGAAAATTTTCAATTCAAATTTAGAAATTTTTGTTCCATCAAATTAATTTTTTTCTCTTCTTGATAATATCTTTCCCGATTAGGATAAAAATATCCATTAAAATCGAAGAAACACCATCAAAAATAATATTAAGGAAGAAATTTGAATTTACACGTAATTTATTATTATTAGCAAAAAAAAAATTATTTAATATTTCGAGGAATTGCCGAAGGTTATATATATTGGATCTTTCAAAATTCATCGTTTTTCCTGTTGGAGAATCACATTTTTTCATATTCTACTAGTTTCTATTGTAACCCTTGCTTGAATCAATGATTAATTGTTCTCGGTAATGATCAGCGTTAGCTGTTTCACGAGGTTTCAGCAGCTTTTAGAACACCACACCTGATCATGGCTAACCAACGCGTTGTTTGTCTTTTTATCTTTAAATCATCGTCCAAACCAATTTCTACAAATGGCTTCAGTGAGAGCATTTACACCATAAGTTTCCACTAATAGTAAACGATAATTTTCAGCGGCATTTTTATTTAGATTGCAGCAAAAAAGTAATGCTTATCGCAAATGCACTTTTTAGTATAAACCCTAACATTTGTCAAATGTCGTATACTTGGTATTATAGGTTAAGTACCGTCCTGACCTTCATTAGAAAGACAAACTGTTTCGGGAAAGGAATCTAGCCACTCAACCAATTTAAGACTAAAGTACAAAACGGGCCAGTAAGGCATGTATACTAAGTCCCTCCAATACAGTACAATACAAAGATTATTGACAGTACTTTACTCTTTTAATTTACATATAAGAAGTACTATTTACGATACGTATATCTATTAGAAAACGATGACTCTTAATTCCCATACCCAATATTTTATATGCAAATGATTGTTATTTAGTTAATTAACATTCAATTGAAATCATTTCTTTACCTTTTTCGTGTAAAATATGTTTTTGGTAAGAATCCAGTTAAATTTTTATATGATATGACGGATGCAAATATTGTTGTATTTGATAAAACATCTAAAAGATTATTTGTTAATGAAATTTCCATAAAAAGTTGATCCGAAAATAAATCATCTCTGAAAAAAGAAATTTAAAAACCAAAATAGTATATTAATAACACTTAAAAGATAATAAAATCAAAACTATTGAGACAACAGGCCCAGAAAATTGAAGGAAGTGGAGTTATATGGATGTGGAGATGTTTATTGTCTTTGATTTAACAGAAACATTCTAGGACTTCTTTAAATTGCAAGAACCTGATTCGAACTATATAGGCTTTTTATGCCCTATGGTAAGTAGTACAAGAAAATTTTGAAAATAGGAATCAATGTTATAAAAAACCTAAAATATGGTTAGTTTTGACAGTTTTTCTGCCCCATTTCTGTCAATGGACATCTAAAAATCGGCTATAGGCCAATTTTCAGTTACTATATATGTTTTTGTCTCAAACTTTGTACTAAAATTTTTAATAACCAAAGTCGAGCTAATAACACCTTCTGATACAATCATTTGTTGCTTTATTTGGGGAATTTTTATCGGTCACTATTTCACTTTATCAAAAAAAGGACTTTAATCTATGTTCTCATAACTTTTAATTTCGGACGTTGATACGACTAAAATTATTTTATAAAACACGCAAGCAACTTCAGTCATGTCCTTTGAGGTTAGAAAAAATTAAAAATTCCTTTTTTTTTTTAGACAAATATTGAAATTAAAACAAATAATATTTTGCTAGACGGTTATTTGAAGCACTGTTTTACCCAAATAAAACAAAAAGCAATAAAAATAATAGGCTAAAAAGACCAAAATCAGGTAAGATTCAAAATTCAAACTAATTTTCTGTTCATTTTAAATACTACGATAAAAAAACTAAAGTTCTGATTTGCGCCATCTATTATTCGAAATATAGTACTAAATAACTGTTATTAATATTAGACCCCGATAATAACAGTTAAAAAGCCCGTATAAAATGCATGCTAACCGTGCTTTTTTCCAAAAAAACACAGCTATTATAAAGTAAATTCAATCTTAATTAAAAAAATGAAGTAAATATATTAATTATGGTAATTACTCACCCATAAATTCGTAAATTAAAAGGTAATGTTCGAACAGTCGTTGTATAAATTCGAAATGAATTAAGCCGATCTAAAGATAATGATGAATCTGCTGCTGTCGATGTTAATACACCACTAGACGACCCAGTTATTGATGCTGATGATGATCCTCCAGTTATAGAAGATGTCGATGATATCGATGATGACACTGCAGATGATGATACAGATGATGATGATGTTGATGTAGCTAATTGTGATGCTGCTATTGTTTCTCGATTCAATGCTGCCGATTGTGTTAGAAGCTGAAGTTTTTGTATTTGCTACCCGAAAAAAAAATAAAACCACAACATTATTAATACGTATTACGTACTATATCTGAGATTTGACAATCAATTTTTTTTCCTTAAATGATTAATATTCTAGATATTTTCCTTTTTTTTTTAGTTAGTTCTTCACCGTGTTCACCAAGGAAAAAAGAAAAACCAATCTTTTATATCATATTAAGATGAATTACGATATTTTCTTTCTTTTACGTCATAAAATAAGAAGGATAATGTATCATGAAAAAAGGAAATTTTTTTTTTGGGAATAAATAAATCTCTTGCCGAAGAAACTCATTGATTGCCTCGACTAATTTCAATTTAAGGAAAAACCTTCTTGAAAATCAAGAAAGAAAAATCATATATGTGTACATCATATGTGGAAAAAAAAAACATTAGATCGAAACTTTTCTACTTTTTCTAAGTTTATAACGTACTGCAGTAACGAAAAAAAAAAAATGTCGGTATTATATTCTTGGGAGTCATTTATACAATGAACCAAATAAGAAGATGAAAAAAAAATGGTTATATGAAGCTTTTCTCTCATATAAGAAACATATTTTGTCATAAATTTAATTTATGATATTGTTCATTTTGATTAAGTTACACTTGGGCGCCACTGATGTTCATTTAAACGATGTTGAATTTCTTTTTGAGGTGGATGGGTCTATGAAACCATCTTGAATATGTCGTTATTCTTCATATTTAACAATAAGAGTATGATTTGCTTTCATTTTTTTTTTTGGTTAAAGAACTTTTTGAGAAGGTGCTGCGTTCTAAGAAGTATTTCTTTTCGGCTTTTTTTTATGTTTATTTATGTTTTGTTTTTACGTGGTTATTTATTATCTATATCTACTTATTATACAGGGTGTTTTCCTTGGAAAAATATAGGTCAAACTCTTTTTTTTGCTGTTGGTAGTTTTTATAGGTATATAGGAAGATTTCTCCTGTGATTTATAGAGGACTAGCTGAATTCTCCGGCGTTACACAGGGTCCCTGGGTTTTACATGTACATAAATGATATAACTTTTACTTCTTCAATTTAAATTTGATATACTACTATGGACAAAAAGTAATGAAATTAAATAAAACACAGAAAATATTTTTTTCATCCAAATTTATCATGTCTTCTTCAAAGTAATCCTTTCCCACTTGAGTACACTTATTCCAACGTTTCTTCCAGTCTTCGAAACATTTATTATACTCAGCTTCCGGTATAGCCGTCAAAGAGGCCAGCCAAATTTTCTTGGAAAAAGTAGTAGTTTGAATCGAGGAAAAAGAAAAAAATCACACGGATCCATATCTGGCGAATACGGTACTTGTGGAATGACATTCACTTGATTTTTGATGAAAAACTGACGAAAAACTAATTCAATGATTTTCGGACAAGACGACAAGACATACGAGACAAGCCCAAATAATCCTTTAAAATTGTTTGTATTGATCCTTTTGATATACCAGCAATGCCCACAAGGTCTCTTTGAGTTAATCGACGATTGAAAAGTACAAGCTCCTTGATTTTGTTGATGTTTTTATCAGTAGTTGGGATTGGTGGCCTTCCTGAACGAGGCTCGTCTTCGACTTCTTCAAGACCCCCACGAAATTATTTGTACCCCTTAAAAACTTGTGATCTTGATAAAAACTCATCACTGTAACATTTTTCTACAAGAAATTTCGTTTTTTACACGTTTTTTACTTTTTGTATCGAAATGATTACATTTTATTCCAAAAAAAACTTATATTTTCTTCTTTATTTAACATCTAGCCTAACTTTTAAGTCGTTAAGGACTATTCAAGATCGATATTGAGTTAATAATAATTGAAAAAAGAAAACTTAAAAATCTTTTTAACTTGAGTCATTATTTATGATTACAATGAATATTTCTATATTCAATATTGGCCTATGTTCACGTTTTAGGTCAATCTAAATGGAAAAATTATTTAATCAAAGAAATTTATTATCAGAACTTTTCGAATATCAATCATATTCAATAAAGAAATGTATTTATATATATATATTGACCCGAATTCATGTTCCTTCAATTGAAACAAAGCCTTTTATTATTATTATTTTAAATAATCAATAAATTTTATGGAAATTTTCCAAAAAAAAATTTTTAATCAAAATTGGAAAAATTACGTAGTAAAAAATTTTTCTTAAGAACCTATTTTCAATTAAATCAAAGAAAAAAGTTTCTTTATTATTTCAAATATTGTTAAGTATTTTGTAATTATTTGTAATATCGTAGTTTCATAGAATTCGAATTGTTCAAATTTATCCAATTTTGGAGAAGAAAATGTTTTAAAATAGAATTTATTGGGAACTAGTGTATAGTAATTTTGAAATTTCCAATTTCCAATTATAGCTTTGATGTTAAACAAAAAGTTTTATTGGATTTTATGACATTATATTCGGAAGTTAATTAATATTGAAAAGCTATTGTACTTTTTTTCTTTGAATTCTTATTTTTGAACTTTATTAACATAAAGTTTTGGAAATTTTCCAGAACTAGATGTATTTTTTGGTCATTTTTAATCATTATTCTATAAAATTTACTAGAAATTTATTGTTCATTTGCTTGTTTTAATTAAGTTAATTCTTTAAATGATTATTAATTAAAAGTACATATTTTGCACCACAAAATATTCATAGATACGAGGGAAAGTCAAAAACTTCGCGGAATGAAAAGGAAGAAGTGTAACCCCACGACTCCATTGGACTTATTTCAAGACATATTTTCAGTCGGTTTGACAAAAAAGTCCAAATTTTAGAGTCTCCATAAGACTTTTCTTCAGTCCGACTGAAAATATGTCTTGAAATAAGTCGTGTGGAGTCGTGTGGTTAAACTAAACTATTTATTATTATTTTCCATTCAACCCTTTTAACTTTTTAGGAGTGGAATTGTGTAATTCGATTTGAAAGTATCGTATATCGAAAAATGATACGACTGGCAAAGCTTTTTCCATATGATTTACTTTCAATCGAATTATACGATTCCACCATCGAAGTTTGCGCTTCCTTTTAAAATATGTTGACATTGCATCTCTAACTTCTTCATCGTGCTGTCTTTTCATACTTCACAATACTCCAACCATCGATTTAAGCTACTTTTTTACAAATCTGGCTTTTGTTTTTAGATAATATCTGAGGAAGTGGCCTTAACAGGACGTCCCACACAAAGGTAGTTTTCAATCGACACTCCGCCTTACTTGAGAAGGATATGCCACTATTGAGTCATGAATATCTTAAGGTATACAGTTCCCGTAAATTGCTTGCATTTCTTGTGTTTTTCCTTGCCTTTTGAGGCACTTAAGGAAGGCGCAAAATTTAGTTTTACCCATACTTCGCATTTTCTTTATTTTTGACGTATTTCTTCGGTGATATCTGAATGACCACTGACGGTAAATAGGCTGAAATTTGTCACATATACTAATAATAAGTTATCCAATCAAATTCTACACACTAGGCTACTTTCAGCTGTCCGATAACTCCACTATTTCGCAAAGTTTTCGATCTTCCCTTGTATATTCACGAAATATATGAAATAATATGGAAATATTTAGAAAATTAATGGATATTAAAATTACCTGTTGATTATTTAATGCGAATACATTTTGCATGATTTTATCAAGAATATGAAGGATAATTTCGGATGCCATTTCTCGTTCCAAATGAGTACCTTTCACTTTTAGATATTTTTCCACCTGAAAAGAAAAAAATGTTTGATACTAAATAAAGTAATTTAAAAAAGAAAAAACACGGGGAAAAAATCGGTGATTTTTGGTGGATAGAAAATATTGTATTGATATAAAAAATCATTAAGTATGAGATAGGAAAAGCTAACACTATACGCATACAAATCAACCCTTTTTCTAATTCATTCTATTACTTTATATCCCGAATATAATACACCCAACTCTTTTTTTACACGGTCTTTTTTTACACGATTTTGAAATAACACGGTCCACAAAAAGTAAAAAATATTTTTTTTTTACACGAATTATTTGTTCTAACACGAAGTCCAAAAAAAATTTTGTATACATACGCAGTTACAAAAATAAAATATAATTGGGGAAATTCCCGGAATTGTTTAAGTCGCATTTTATATTTTTATATGTATTGAAGCTGCAACAATTGCTACTAATGAGAATCATGATGATGAAGACAAAGTTGAAATTCATCAACTAACAGCTGATTTAATTCGCGATGGTTTTAAATTTGCTACAAGAATGGAAAATCATTTTCTCACATATGATCCCGACATGTAACGTGCATTAAAATTTAAACGTAACATGCAGATCTATACAGCTGGGTATCAAGAACTGTATAAGCAACTTTAGAAACCAAAAACACAGCAGCTGATTACAGATTTCCTAATTAATAAAAAGCCAGCATCAGAGAACGTTAATAATGAACCAGACTCTTTATTGGATTCAAACTCGTCAGAATATAAATATATATAAATATATTTGTTTTTCATTATATTCTGTTTTTTATTAGAATAGTGTTGGTTTTTAATATTATACTTTTTTTGCACGCTTTTTAGGACAACCTATAGCTCTTTTTTTGATCTTACACGGTTTTTTAAAGTTGTGGAACACATCCTCAATTTTAATATGCGCTGCATGTCTTTTTTACACGGTTTTTTTTACACGGTTTTCGTTGGAACGTATCTACCGTGTAAAAAAAGAGTTGGGTGTATACCAGCAGATATTGTTCTAATATAGCAAAGAAAATTTGTGATATATTTTAAAATTAGAAACACGTTGTTGTTAATAAATATAAATCTTTGGTGTTTTAAATGTGTTTTGTTATATAAAATAAAAAAGGTATATTCTTTTATAGAATATGTAAAATCATATATAAAAAAAAAGAAAATCCATATATTTATACAAACCTCTTGAAGTAAATCCATTAAGAAACCAGCTTCACCAGGAAGAAAGTTAGTATGACGTCTCATTGCATATTCTAAACATGCTTTAAGAACGGCTGAACAATTTGTTTTCTGGTATCCCAATGTAAGAGCTCGAAACTGATTAATACATTTTTTATAGTATATAAGTTTTTACTCATATCAAATATGTAGTTATATAATTTTATATATTTTTTTTTTACATTTACCTCATTATATATATTGATCATTTGATCTGATTTACAATCTGAAAAATCTGGTGTTAACCATATCGATTTATTTATATCTCTTTGTTCACAGATCCTTTTCGATTGTCCATGAAAATGTTTTGGGCAATCAGCCAATATTATTGGTCCTGGTGCACTTAATCGCCATCGTATACCAAATGTATTTTCAATTTTACATAATTCGACGGTACCTTTATCAATCACTGTAATATAAACACTTTTCGATACCGGTGCAATACTATTTGATACGATACATGTAAATTCAGCGGATTTCTATATGAAAAAAAAAGACGAAGAAGTTGTATACTATAGTATTTTTTTTTTTTTTGGTAATGATTTTATTTATTGTTAAATAGAGTGAGGATAAAATTCAGATACACAAATATAGTACTTCAATGTAACATCATCTTATAAACTAGATTAAAGTGTTTTCATCGAAAATTTTCTTGTAGCATCGTATAAAGTGATTTACGAAAAATCATTACACAATCTTATCGAATTAACTACAACCTTCGTAAAAGAACACAAATTGTAGTACATATAATCAAATTTATTATTGAATATTGATTTCTCATTTTATATATTTATAGAACCTTTTCACCTTGTTAGAATTTTCTCCCTCTTTTTTGTTTGAAAAAATACACCCAGCAAAAAGAAATTTAGTTCTTTCAACTGAACTTTTAGAGAACTAAAGTACATTGGCGTTACTAACTAATATATTGGATTTAAAGGCTCTATTAGCAAAGTAGAGAATAATGCTTCGCATTCAGAAAGGATGTGCATAGGGGTCTCCTAGTTATCTTAGCAAAATCTGCAACTGCTATCTAGTGCAAGTCCTAGTTTTTTTTAGGCGTGCTTTGAGTCTGCAGTGTCCTGTTAATAACGCTGTCAGTACTCTCATATTCTTCCTGTTTGTCTTGATTAAGGCTTTAAATTTCTTTGGATTGTATTCCCCAAGCAGGTCTTTCGTCTACCTTAGTCCTGGTTGTTCTTCCCAGTGCTTGGTTTTTTCTGTCGCCTCTTCTTTTGCTAAAATTTCTCGGATTGTCTGTGTCAGAAGGGTTCAGGCCCTATGAAAGGTGTTCCTGCCCCTTGCTTGGGCAGTTTGCCGTTACCCTCGATACCCATATGACCCGGTATCCAGTACTGGGTAGCTTTATTTGCTATGCCCAACTCGTTTAGTTTGGTTATGCATTCTTCTACCATCCTAGATCTTATTGAATGTGAGCTTACTGCCTTGATGGCCGCTTGACTATCAACCATTATCGCTATGTCTTTATTATTAAGTACTAAGTAAAATGGATTTATTTATGACTTAGTGTTAGGTTTTTTAAAAAAGAATCAAAAACAAAATGTTACAATTTTCATTCCCTTTCTATTTCATTTGAGCAGGTCGACATTTCTTTTGTTATAACTACTAGAAAACCTTCATTTGTGATAAATAAAAGTTTAAATTAGAAAAATTAAATTTCAGTTGAAAGAACTAGCTCAATTCTTTATGAATTTTTCTGTGTGTAACTTCTTGTTTTTTTTTTTGGATAAAACTCTTTTTCTTTTTAACTTCAGGCATGGAAAAGAAAGTGTAACAAATATACCAGACTAAATAGTATATACCGGTGTTATACAATAATCCTTACCGAGCGTTAATCAATTTTCTTAAGTATCAATTTACTTCATCTTCTGGAAATTTCCTATTTTTTTTTCGAATACTACCAAAATAAGAAAGGAAATTCATTTTCTTTTTTGGAGAAAATATTCTCCAGATATTGTGTAAGAATTTTTTTATTCTTATAAGACGATAATATTATTTTGTGCTATTTCATATCTTTAAAATATTTACCTGAATGTTTTTGATTTTCAATATACTCCCATCTGGATATAAATCCTCCCACAAAACTGTGTTTGGATCGGATTGAAATAGTGCACCATTTTTTGTCCAACTATATCCTAACTGACCATAACGTTGTCGATCATTTTCTGTTGATAAACACCGAACACGTAATGATTCGCCACGATACAATGTGACACTAGCAGGATCTACACGTAGTTGAGGTGGTGTTTGTACTTTTAAATGTAACGAACGACATCGTTGAATACCCCAATCGGTTACCTGTATATAAAGTATATATAAAAAAAGAAAAATTCCTCAATTAATATAGAAAATATATTTAAAAAAAAAAGAAAATGTCTTTTTTTTCTCTTCAATCGAATGAGTTTTCCTTATTATGATGATTTTTTGAATTAAGAAAAATTATGTTTTTTCTAGGATTTTTTTTTGTAAAATAATTTTTATACGATTATCCTTTTTTTTATATCATCAAAAATATTCAGTTTTTCATTTCATTTCGCTATTTCTATGTAATACAAAAATTTCTCGTATTTTCTTTTCCAATGTCCACAGTTTTCCATCATTTTTCTTGTGAATTAATGAGACTTTTATTTGTTGTCTGTCACTATAGGACATAAAATCATATTCTATATAAAATAAAATTGCTGTCCTTCTTACTGTTGCAAAATAATGACCGTGATTACTGAGAAAATTCGGTTAATATTGGGAATGAGGTTTATCAAACGAGATTAATTTATAAATTGAATTGCAGTAATTTCGAGTTTTTCTTTTTTTTTGCATAAATGATTTTTATTATCCTTTTTTTTATGTTCATTTTTTCTAGGACTAAAATTAGGGGCGAAAAAAAAACGACAAGACCAAGCTTAAAATAATATCTATTTTTATAATTTCAATTTATTCGTTATACTATAAAAAATTTCCTTTTATAATCAACGCCGTGAAAATTATATGATTTGGTTAAAGATAATTTGAAATGATGAACGATAAAGTCGAAGAAAATTTGATTTGAATTTCATAAAACTTTCTAAAAGGACAATAACTAATAAAGCCTGAAGTAAATTAGAAAATTGTCAATTATAATCGAGCAAAAAAAAAATATACATAATTTGCTATAAGGATTAGAAGAAACGACGTAGTATATCGAGGAGATTTGAATAAAACTGATCACCACCTAGTTTTCTTAGACGGAATGTTTCTAGTTTAATTTTCTCATAAGTGAAAGATAAGTACAAAAAATTCGCATGTGTGCAAAAAATAAGTTTTTAGCAAAAAAGAATGGATTTCTCAGAAACTAATTAATTCAGTCTCTTATTAGCCATTTTCCAGTTATCCTGCATTAAAAGAAGTGACTAGATAAACTCTCGACTTGGTCAAAGTTTTAAAAAATGAAGTATTTTTTATTTAAGTCCTAGTGCTGCTCCATTCTGGTAGTATTCCAGAGAAATATACTTTCACTTCTGCTTTTATCAAAAATTCAACAATTATTATTAAAATAGCAATCACTTTAACACAAAACACTTCAATTCCCAACATTTTTTTAATAAATTGTGAAAAAAAACTTGCAAAGGATACAAAATTTATGAATTATTGACATTCAACAAATCGTTATAAAAAAGAGGCAACCGACTATCATATATGCGTAAGAGAGAAATATGCAGATAAATGCTTCCACAAAATATGTCTATACATACGAGAACCACTTTTCCTGCGGTCCCTATTTTAAGGAGTTGGTATCTTCTCGCATAATTTAATCAATTCTTCTTAACTTAACAGCAGCCTCTAAAATTTCTTATAAATCCGACCATTTGTTTTGGACACAGTTATATTTTAGCCCAGAATAAAGAAGTTATGGTTTAACATTTCCGTTCAAAAATTAGTCAGTTCATCTTCTTATTAAAACTTATCTTTGCACTAATATTTTAAAAATAGAGTTAGTCCTTCTCAAGTTATTGATGCACGTAAAACAAAGTGACCCAATGGAAATAATCAATTCAGAATCCGAGGATTTCAAACCCAAAAAATTGAATTTTTGAAATAATTACAATAATTACTTATACTTTAGTTACTGTTTAAAAAAGTAAAAATATTCCTTTTCTTTTTTCCGGAAAATTTTAAATATGATAAATATTTACTCAGCCACAAAATAATTAAAAAAGATTGAAGATTTTCGGTTTAGAACCTTCCACACATATGATCATCTCCGCGTCTACCCAATTGGGATTTGAGTGCGTTTACTTTAATAACATCAGGTGAAGTGTTGAAAACACCTTTACCTAATATTTGTTTTTTTCTCGGCCTTTTTTTGTCGACATGTTATTTATATATCTTAATTTTTGTTTTTTTTTTAATCCAAACCTAAATTTTAGATTTGTATAAAGTCTGTCTTTTTATCATTGTAAATTATGAAAGATATTTTCATACTAATCCCAAATGGTACACAAAAAATGAATTAAAAGACTTGTGTATTTGTATATATTTAACATTCATAAAATATGTTCTGAACAGAAAATGCGGTTATTATCTAAAACACTGGATGGAACTGATGAAAAAGGCTTGTGTCCTTTAACCTTTAAAATATTACCGGGTTTTATTCATAGAAGAAAATTTCTTGTTTTCTAATCTTTTATAAGGAAGGAAAACTCCCTTATGTTTTTCTTTTACTCCTTTTTTCTTTTTTTTTTTCTTTTTGATGTGACTGTCAAATAGGTTAATATAAGGATGTTGGTTACATCCCTAATTTTTGGAAATCTTTCACAAAGCTTATTTCAAACTTTTATTTGCATAGGTGCTGTTTTGGTTGTTTTTCCGACAAAGCGAACATGGTATATTTAAATCATGAAGATAGGTACTTATAAGGTTATAGTCACACAGTATTTCTATATATACATATATGAAGTTATTGTTTATCTTAGGTGAACAGGAGAAACAACAAAATACTTTTGTATATATGCAAAGACATGGTATTTTAAGAAAGAGTTGAAGTAAGTGGTTTGTTAAAATGTTAACATGCGTATGTTTTTTTTTTTATATATATACTTTCTCTCCACTTTCTCTTCATATAAAAATTCTTTTAGTTTATTTTATTTTCTTTTTTGTAATTGAGTTGCCTCATTTTACTTAGATACATGATATGAAATCCTTTATTTTTCTTTTTCATAGAGCACAATTTTGCTTCTTTTGTATCCTAAAAATGTGTTTCCTTGGAAAGAAATTGAAGATTTTCATTTCTTTTGCTGTTTTTCTTAGGAAAATGTAGAAAAAGAAAGTAAGAAAAAAACTGATATAATGATAATAAGAAGAAAACATTTTCTTTTAAAAAAAATAAATATATGATTTTTGTCTTCTATGGAAAAATTTGTTATATACATTTTGCTTTAGGTTATGCGTTGCTCTAGGTTTTTTGAAGTGGAAAATTGTGTTTTAATTAATTGAAATGAGCCACCTTCTTGAAATATAATTTTCTAATGATTTTCTTGAATGAACAGTTTTCTTTTTCTTCTATACAGAGTGTCCTTATATTCAGAGTTTATAATCCTTAAAGAAGTGATTCTTGAGCGGGAAGTTTTGAGGGTTGTTAGCGTGGTTCATTCAAAATCCCGTAATAAGATGCAGAGTGTTGAAAAGAAAAATAAAGTCTTTAATCACATGCTAAATTTCTTACATTTGTAATCAAACAAAAACTTATGGATCCGATCTTTATCCTAAGTTTCATCAAAATTTTAGATCTACATATCGAGTCTAATGGTTTTGGTGACTCTAAATGTATGAAACTCTTTTTCTGAAGGCAAAGTATAGCGATTTTACCATAGTCTGGATATTTCTTTAAGGATTCATCTCAAAATTCGGGACACCCAGTATAATAAAAGTGCATTCAATGAATTCATTTTAAAGTATATAAAAAAGTTAATATATTGTGTTCTTCTGTAAAATATAGATTCTTTGGAAATAAAATAAAAATTTCTCCGAATTTATGATAGTAATTTCAAATAACTTAATTATACAATTTAATTCGAATATGTTTGCAGAAGATTAAATTAGAAACTTTTAATTGATTGAAGTTCAAAGTTCTAATAAATTACACGTAATTTTAGTTGAGTTTCAAACCGAATCAAAGATTTTGTAAGGAAAATTAGTATTCTTAATTTTAAAGATTTCAATTGGCTTCCATAGTTTGAGATTTAATTTTATGATTAAACGAAATTCTCGGGGTTGTTTTTTGTCACTTGACTTGATTTCAAAGTTCTGATAATCTGAAGTATTACGAGAAAACTTTTTTTTTAAAAAATATATAAAAATTTAATACTAAAAACTTATATGAAAGGATTATCAAGGATAAATGTCGGAATAGTAGACAACAATATAACATTTCATATGTAACTGACATTATGTGCAACTCCAACATTTGAATATGATGTGTTTTTCTTTAGGGATAAGATCTATTTTTTTATGTATTTTTCATAATCATATTTAGGAAAAGTTTTCTGGTTGGTGGTGACATTATGTTCTTTCTGTCACTTCATTTTTTGTATTGTTCTTTTATCAAAAATATCCAAACCAGAAGATACTTAATCTTAAATATTTTAGCTTTTCTTTTTCTAAAAAAAAAAGAAATATGTAAAAAAGTGAATATGTTTAACGGAAACAAACTAACCGATCAAGTATGTACCAAACTCTCTGTACATGCATTGTTAATGCAATATTTTCTTTAAGGAAATAAATTTTCTTTCCGGTTAGGTGTTGTTGTGTATTATAAAAGTTAGAAAATGTGGTTTTCACGTTTTTTATATAAATATATTTATACTATGAACATATTCTGAAGAGAATTCTTGATGGCGGCTATCACACTGACATTATTCTCATATTTTACATTTTATCTACTTAAATCTGTCTTATAGTTGATTTGCATTTTCTTGAAGACGAAGAAAAAAAAAGTCTTAACAAAAATTTATAATATTTTAAAGTGGTTAACATTAAAATTTTCCTTTTTAAAATAGAAAAGAAAAGTGTTATAATATAAAATCTAATCATTTATAATTATTTTTAAAATTTAAGTACTTTTATCTTTGGTCACGTAGAAAATACTTGAAGAAAATCATCCGCATTGCGGAATATTAAAAAGGAGAAAAACTTCATAAAGAGTAACTATAGACTTTTGTTTTCATAAATGTAATAATTTTTATACACGGTGGGACAATGAAGTTTCGGGACTTCTTCAATATCTTTCTTGCTAGAGCCGTCATCTCTTCTGAACAAACTCTCAATATTTTAGAGTTATCAGTTGGTAGTTATAAATTTTATGACACTTTGTTTATTAGTCAAATAATCAACTTCTTGAAATTGAATAATTAGATCTGTTATTAAATTTCATGGATAACTTGGCACAGCAACCACAGAAACTTAAAAGTTATCAAAGTCGAAAAATTGAATGGAAGCCAGAGAAACCCTATCGCTACAAGCCAGAAAACAAAAAACACAAAAAGTTTCATAAAAAGCAAAGAATTTGTTCCAACTGGTGATTTTTATTTTGAAGTTTTAAAAGTTTGATGACTAGAATACGTCGAGTTCGACGAATATAGTATCTTTAATTAGACAGCTAGTGTTTGTTAAATGATAATGCATCAAGTCATAATACGCTGATTGTTCCTAAATTTTTAGCATGATATCAAGTTTGTGTGTTAAGTCATTCACCGTATTCATCTTATTTAGCACCATGTGATTTGTTAATATTCTAAAAAATGAAAATTAAGTTGAAGGGATGCTTTTCGATGATTTTGAGACCATTCAAAGCCTTCTACACGTGTTTTGGGGGTTATACCACGAAGTGATCTTGAACACTCATTGGAATCACTATTAAATCGTTGTTAAAAAACACATTGAATCAGAATGGGACTACTTTGAGCAAGGAAATAGAGAAACTTGGAAAATGTTTCGCTTCATTTTTATAGCAACATTCTCGGAATTTTATTGTAACACAATGTATATAGTAAAATTCAGTTAATATTAAGTATCGAAACCGCGCGCAGAATTCAAGAAAGGCATCAGTTATTAACACTTTCCTTCAATTATATAACTATTTTCTTTTTCCAACTCATCGATTGTTAAAAATTAACTGGTTTATGTGTGCACTTCAATGTAGTTAAATTGCAATCAGTGTTGAAGTCACGTTTTGACATCGAATCAAGATAGATTTTTTTCTACACTATACTTGTTAAGTATTATATTCATTTAGAATTCTACATGAATTTCCAGACCATGTACGATGGCATCATATAAAAGAATTTCTAGTTTAAAACATTTCAACAATTTTTTCTTTATCGTAAGTTTCCTGACCTTAAATCGATATATGGGGAAGACATTCGGTTACAAAATAGTTCCGACTACGTTCAAAGAATATAATTTTTAAATAAATAAATTCTCAGACCAATGATATATGTATGTATATGTACACCTGTTAACATGTTCTAAATCTTAGCTGTTCCTTAAATACAAGTCAATTTTTCTCAATATTATTTTAGTTCTGAATATATATAGTTTATATCCCATACATTTCTTTATATCATATTAAATCGAAAGAATTTTCCTCAAGAACTTCAATTCTTCTCTATATAATACTAAAAGTGAATAGTATCAGGTGAAAATATTTAGAAAAATCCCTTATGTGAAACAAACTTTTATCCATTCACACTTAAGGCTTAACTATGTATATAGAGAAGTAAGGATTTCACAACGTTTTATTACATTTAAAGTATATACATGTACATTTTTGTTTTGTAAATTCTAAGTACTAGAAAAAAACGTATCAATACAAAAGATATACCAACAACTTTATACCTATATAGAAGAGTCCCGAAAGATGAATAAAACTTGAAACAGGATAACAAATAATAAGAGGACAAAGAAACAAAATCCATGTGGGAATTACAAAACATATCCATAATAGTTTCTTTCTTAAATCCTTCGGTATATAACATTGACAAGAATTCTCGAATTCCTGTTGAATATATTGTATATATATATATTCATTTGACCGCTTTGGGATAATTTGTGTTAAACTCTTTCCTTTGTCCCAACCAGATCATGTCAATAACCTTAATAAAAAGTAATATTGTATATTCCTGTACAATATCAAAAAAAGGACATTTTTCTTATATAAAACAACAAAAAATTCCCATGTAATTAGATTGTTCTCAATTGGGGAATACCCAATATGAAGTATGAACGTTCAAAAAGTTTTCTATACAGTATTTTGTTGTTAAAAACTTTTCATAAGTTGTTGAGATTTTCAACTATATAAAGTGAAAGCATTTGAATATACTTTTTTGATCTTGAATAATATATGAATTTTTCCCTTCTAGATTTCATGGTGTTTTATATCAAAGGATTTACTAAAGAAACTAATGAAAAACTTACATTTGATTTATTGAATTTTAACAATATTTGATAAATTCCATATATCATAAAAGATTCGGGTAAGTGTTGCCATCAAAAATACATGGTCAACTACTTTACAATGGAACATAATTCCTTTGGATTTTACAAACAAGATCTGTTTCCGTGGGTACATAATACAACAAAGTCTCTAACAAGTTGAATATACAAAAGGATATAAACTAGAAATTCGGTTACAAACAAAAAAAGGAATAATATAGATAAGGTTTAAGTGTATATTAGAGGATTCATCCCTATGCTTAAATTGAATATGAATTTTACAGTGAAAAATGAAATTTATGAGGCATTTTTGAAAAGCATCCTTTTATTCCCCATACATGCTTGCTCTTCCGTTAATAGTTTGTTTGGCGTTCCGGGACACAAAATTTTATATACATACTATATCAAGAGGAAGTCCTATTTTCTGAAAAAGCTAAGCTTTTATGCCTTGCAAAATCTATACGAGAAGGAGTATGAGCTTAAAACAACTATTTTTCATTGCTACACATGGTAACGAGTAGTATATGAAAATATCTGAATATGACTGTTTGTTGTCTACTTAAATTTCATATAGTTTATGAACATTGAAGTATGTCTCTTGGATAAAAATTTATGTGGACTTTACACTTGTAAAATTATAATAGAAAATAATGTAGGACTTTTTTTTTTGTTTTTTTAATTAATAGTATTCGGCGAAAAAAGTGGATGATAAATATACATAACGATTTTAGTATGTTACTAACTTCTTTGTTTAATTATTATTATTATTATTATTGAAAACAATTGACATAACCTAGTTATAGTGACTATAAATCCGAAAGAACTAAAACCCTAATAAAATCTGATTTTTTCGATAATGTTTGGTACAAAAATTTTATCTGAAATTGAATCAAGAATTATTTAGATTCGATCTGAAAATTTTATTCTTTTCTATAATAGTATCGTTTTTAGTTATATTACTTTAAATATAATTGAAAACTTAAATTTATATACTTTTGAATTAAAGTTTTTATCTCCTAATGAGATATGTATACAGAGTGTAACCCCACGACTCCATTAGACTTACTTCAAGACATATTTTCGGCCGGACTGACAAAAAGGTGCAATTTTTAGAGTCTCAATTAGACTTTTTTTCAATCCGACTGAAAATATGTCTTGAAATAAGTCCAATGGAGTCGTGTGATTAGCTTGTAAGACATATTCCTGGGTTAGTTTTATGAAAGAACTGTCGTAGAACCATTTCTGGACATTTTGAACCTGACAATTTTTATTTTGTAAGCGTTAACAGTACTGTATTGCCACAATCCGAAAGATTAATTTATTGACTTTTAGACAAGATTGAAAGAATTAAGTTTTGGGAATTTTTATAGAAGTTATTATCATTTATATAGTTCAATGCATGTTATCGTCACCGTATTACATCATAGGCAAGTACGGCAATTGCCTAAGGCACCAAATTGCACCAAATCTGCAAAATTAGTGGAATTCAGGAAGAGATAAATCCTAGTGTAAAGAATAATTTGAAAGATTTCTAAAAATACGTAAGATTTTAGTTCCCATTTTTATTATTTTTATTATAGAAGGACAGTTTCCAAACGCAAGGAGTACGGAATTCTCCATGAAAATCGCTCTGTAAAGTTTAAAAATAAGGGCTCTGAATATATACTATTATAATGCTAGTACATACTATGGTAACCATATCATAGTCTAAGAAAAATTTGTAAGTAAGTAGGTAGGACTACGGTAGCTATATTTCCGGACACGAATCTTCTTTAGTCTTATTGTGAACAAAATTGAAGAAGGTTTTGAAATACTAAAGATACGTGGTTTAATTGATGTATTTTTCGTTTAATCATTTTGTTTCTTTTTGGAATTAACAAATTGTATATAACCTGATTAGGTTCGATTTTTTGCTTCAAAAATTTAAGTTAATAGGCTTTAGATCAAGTTCATTGCACTCACAATAATAATAGTCTATAAAAACCAAGTTTATCCTTTGAATATACAAATTGGTAGCCTATAAATTCTATGAACTCAATCTCAATGGATTCTATAGTTGTGGAGACTATTGTAATCGAATAAAATGAATTCCAACACTTATATATTGTTCCGAAAATTTTTCAACCAGAAAAAAAGAAGAAGAAAAATAGAATTGTTGAAAATGAAATTCTTTTGTAGAAATTAAATATGTGAAAATTCCAGCATTTCTCTTTTTATTAAAGTTTTTCTTTCTTAAAGTCTCCATCATTTTTTTCTTGTTTTTCGATAACTTTAATTTTGTTATACGAAATAAATGAAAACAAGTTCATCTTGTCATGGGTTTTCCGTACAGTTTTCCCATGTAGCCATAAGTGTATCAAACTTAGAGGAAATCTTTAGGAGACAAATGCATGTACTGTTAGAGTTGATTTTCTTTTTATTTTCCAATGTGTCTATTTCAGACGGTTAGTACGTTGATTGTCTCCAACGTTTATTTTTGTTTATTTGAAACCAGTGACAATTCCTATTCTGATTCATGAAGTCACTACAAATTCGGTCACTTAATCGCTAAAAAATTATAAATTTTACTCCACAAAACTATCGTAACTAACTAATAAATATCAATGTTAATGTGGAGTATCGATTGGGGAACGAACTTTTTCCCCAATCTCCTTGGAAAAGTTGGCAATTTAAAATTAGCATTGGTGGTTTTTACATAGCCATAAGATAACCAGAATCACCCTGCTGGTCCTGATATGATTTGAACAGTCAATGTCTTGTGGGTGAGAAGACGAAAGTAGTATTTTGCAATGATTTATTGTATATGGCTATAAAAATTGTTTTAAAAAAGGATCAACATCAAAATTACTATCGAAATTTCAAATGGTTAACTGAAAAATTAGACTAGAAAATTGAAAACGTGAAATGATGATGTTAGAAACAAAATAACACTGTTCTCTAAATCAGTATTGATCGAATAAGGATCAACAAAGGCCATATAAAGAGCCTCAGTAATATTACTTTTTTTATGCCTTCAACATATGCTCGATTTATTAGAGTCATATTTTCTACTTGCTTAATATTTGAACTTATTAAAATATATTTTGAAGAAAGAAAAAATTCGACTAAAATGAAATACGAAAGATCTTAAAAAGACGTTATTTTCTTGGGTTTTATTTCATTTTGTTTATTAGGATTCGAATCCATCCGAAAAAAATATATCAAAAGAACGAATTTGTTTTCTATAAAATCCATGAATTTTGGGGGCGAACCACAACAAGGGAAATGAATGTTTATGTTTGTTATACGTTTTCCACGTCTAACCACCGATTTTTGAGGCTTTCTGGTATATTTTATTTGTTACCCTCTAAACTAAATCGGTTTGTTTTACTTTCCTGACAAAACAAATGTTTTTAGGGTAAAGTATTACATTCGTGAAAAACCCTAACTTTTTTTCTAGATGCGGTAGAAAGATATAATAAGTTCAAAATCTATTTCATCAAAAAAAAATTAGCTCTATGTCGATCCGTCCGTCCGTTTCTTTAAATCCGTAATAAAATCTAAACGACTGCTCACAGTTTGGATGCTGCACAGAATTCTAGATGATTTTAGTTTTTGTTCGAAATTTACCATATATATTTTTTGCCAAAAAAGTGCGGTGCAGTATAAACCACGAGGTTGGTTTCGACAAAATTGTTACAATTTATCTATTTGACCCTAACTTAGAACTGATTAGTTTTTGGGCTACATTCAAGTATGACAACAATGCCCAAAAGCACTTGTTTTTTTCCAAATATAAGCTTTTTTGTGCACTCGTTGTAAATACGAAACTCCCTGTCCAATTTTAATGAAATTTGCTCAATTCCGTACTAAAGTCCAACTCAGATGTGACTGAATTTTCAACGATTTTCATTTATAGCAACATTAATTACCAAAACAGTTTGTAAAAACATTTGCGTATTCAAAATTTGCGGTCCGAATTCAATGAAATTCTAATAATTTAGGTGTTTCCGATTTTCGTCAGAATTTAACTATGGCAACATTTTTTTGTATGCTTTATGGTAGTCAAACTACTGGACCGAATTCAATGAAAGGCACACACATGAAGTAATCGGATTTAAGGCAGGCTGGAAAATTTTGCACTGAATTCTGATGAAGACAAGACGGATGCGGAATAAAATAAAAATGCACTGGGAAAGTGGAGAAGCTTAGCTGGATGGACAGAGCGACACGAGAGCTGAGCTAGTTTTGAGATATTTAATGAGATTATCGGGAAAGGTCCATAATGATCAGGCCAGAATAGACTCATTGCTATGGTTTTCTTAGCTGACTTTTTCTTCTATGATCCCCAAAAAGAAAATCTGTTATACGATTTCGTATATTACAAAAGTCATAAAATGAAATCTTTTTTTCGTGGTTCGGATTAAACAAACCAATAATAAAAAGACCAAAAAATAATAATGGTTTATCAAAATGTTATAACTCTTTTCATTGCGTGTTTATAGTATGTACACATCCTGATGTTTTTTTACAGTCTTGTACCTCCACGTAATCCTTTTCATACATACTGATGTAAGGGCTTCTATCCTCTACGTATCTTTAAAAAAAATATGAATTAAATATGAAAACAACTCATTCCTTGTTCCTCCATTTTTTTCGGATAATAAAACTTTTATGCGGAATATAATTTTCTGTTAAACGGACAACAATGTCAAACGACCATTATTTACTCATAATCTCATCAAAATATTATAAATCAAAAATATGTGGTTTAGGAATTCCCTTTTTTTTTCTATTGTGGATAAAATTTCATAGGCTTTTTTCCATAAAGATGGAACAAATTTTTATGTAGTTCAAAGTGAGTGGAATGTTGTCCTTTTTTTCTTGTTGGTGGCATACAAAAGTTTATTAATTGTTAAGTGCTTCGTAAAGTGACTCATAAATTTCTCATCAAACAAAATTTTTATGTGCCTAAAAAGGAGAAAAACAAAAAATTGGAGCAGGTTTTGTATAGAGATTAATTTTTGGACAAATAACTTTTGGTTGTGATGTTGATCCTCATCCTAAATAATATAATATGTTTTCAGAAATATTTGAAAGGCTGGTTGGCTGTTGTAGGTATTAAGTATACAAGGAAAAAACACAAAACACAGAAAAGGTTAAGAGATCTCTCAAAAATCTATAAATTTTTTATGAAGTCGCGGAAAAATATATAGGCCCTCTTGTTTTTAGTTACCGAGGGGGGTAAAATTTTCATTTAGAACTTAAGTTGAACTTTATTAATAATGATGTTTACATAATAATGTTTTACGAGCAACAAAATTAGTCAAGTACATTCAATCCAATGAAAACAGTCTGAAGATTTAATTAAATAAATTCAATGAGATAACTTTTTAATATGTTATATTAGAAAAATAAGTAAATAAGTTTTATGTATGTGCATCTTGGTGTGTTACCGAAAGTTGTATTAGATTCAAGAAGTTTAAACTTCAACGTGTACATGAGAAAAATTCCAGTCAAGAATCTTAAAAAAAAACAAAGTACAAGAATTTCTATGGGACGAGCTTAAATAAATTACAAAATTATTCGCAGCTTTTTGATATGAAAATGTAAATGTAGACGCTTCTGGTTTAAGCAGCTCCCCATCGAGGCAGGATACACTTGGCGATCTGGTAACATAGAAATTGGTAATCGCAAAGGATATACTGCCTTTGCGTTCGCGATTTACTCTATCGGTAATCCTCGAAGAGTGTAGTCGCAAGGAGGTGAGTGAAACTGTTCCAGTGAGTGTGTTCAAGGATCGAGAAAAACCGGGTGTATTTCTACATGGGACACGACGGTGAGTTGGCCACCAAACATAAAGGAGAAGATTTAATTTTAGGTTAGTAAAAGCGTATGAAAATACTGATATTAACAAATAACGAATTATGAGTATCTATTTTGATTTATTTTATTTTTGTATATTTTATTCATATTATCAATCACTTACCTTGCAAGTATATGATCCTTCATCTAAACGATCCGTTTTAAGAATTCCTAATACTGATGTATAAATATTATCAGTTTCTGGTGGTAAAATAACAGTCCAAATATCTCTGAAAACGGGTAAACAAATTAAATATCTTTAAAAATTGGAAAATTCAATAAAAAAAAAGAAAATTTCATTAAATTAAAATTAAAGATAAAAACATTATCCTTTAAGGACTTCTCATATTTAAATAATCGTTTCACATAATATGAGTATATAAAATGTTCCATGTTGTTTTTTGTTCTGTTAGTATAAACATATGTCATTGATGTCAAGACATGTCTTATATATATTTTTATATGCCTTTTCAGAAATTTATTAGGCATATGGATTGCGCCCTTTATGCCTTCAAGGATTTCATGTTTATGAAAAAATAGAAAGAAATTTGAATTTTAATATACTTTAAATAAATAATGATTTATGGAATTTTCTTTAATATATATATTAGGATGTAAACTAGGAGGTGAAGGATGTTTTTATGAAAAGCAACATGTTTTTATTTTAAATAAAAACTGTATTTTATTTTAATCAAAATATTTTCCATCATTAGCTATGATCTTTGTCTATCTTTCAGGCAGGCTACCGATTCTGCGCTGGACGAATTGTTCGTCCTTCGAGACAATCCAGTTATCGAGTCATTTTCGCACTTCTTGAAGATTGAGCATATGTGTACCAGCAAGGCCATGGTGCATCAACCGAAATAAATGATAATCGGCGGGAGCAGTGTCTGTTGAATACAGCGGATGGAGTAGCATTTCCCAGAAAATTGCTTCCAACGTTTCCTGTATCAATTTATTCATGTTGTAAAATAACTTTAGCATGTCTACGAGCCCATTTTGGTCACTTTTACTTCAAAGCGTGATTCAATTTAATCAGTTGTTGTCTCTAAAGATAAGCAGAGTCCATTTTACTCGTTTGCAAAAGTTCATGGTAGATTACACTCTTATGGTCACATCAAATGCAGAGCAAAACCATCTTTCCATTGATATTTGCAGTTGATGTTGATGGGTGGTCGGGATCGCATCAAGATCTTTTGCGTTTGGGACTGTCATAAAAAGAATCCATTTTTCATCATTAGAAACTATTCATTACAAAAATGATTTTCTTTTGAACATTTCAGCATTATTTTATACCTGGCCGAACACATTACAAAGTCTCTTTTCCTTCAGTTCATATGGGATCCACTTTCTTTCCTTTTGAAGCTTTCCCATGGCATTTAAACGTTTGGAAATCGTCATCCGACTAACGTTGAATGGTCTTGCATTTTTTCACCATAAAATTTTTCCATCCATCGATGTGCTCCAACTGCATTTTCCTTCAAGTCAAACTCAGCATATCGAAAGCTCTCTCAAACACAATAGCTGTCACTTAAAATCATGATTTATGAGTAACGCTATCTCTTAGAAATCCTTCAAGTCATAGTTTACCTCCAAATACACATTAATATTTTAGGCGCATTTTTTTTTAAACCTTTCCAGGAAAATAAATGAAATTCGTCTTTCAAAAAATACTCGAATCTAAATGCCTATCATAGGTTCCCTATATTTAAATTAGTATCTCTAAAATTTATTAGTTTTTAAAGGATTTTAGAAAACAAAAAAAAAATTTTTTTTAACTTTAGAATTTTCTTATAACATACAAAATAAAAAAAAAACTCCCGATATTTTCTTTATAAACAAAAAGAAAAATTTACATCTTAAATTGAATAAATTAAAATAAAAAGGAACGCTTTATTTTGTTATCTTTTAACCCGAAATGTTTTTGTAGGTTTTCCTCTCAGTAGGCCAAAAACTTTGTTAGCAAATCGAATAGGAGGACTAAAACAAAAAAAAACATTCAGAAAACGTTTTTAATTCCGAATACCTTAAACAAAACTCTTGAAAAAAGATACAAAATGATTTAAAAAAGAGAAAAAATAACGAAGGATCCTTTTTTGGTATTTTTTAAAAAAAGGAAAGGGATCTGTTTTTATATTCAAAGTAAAAAAAAAAAAACGTAAGGATTTTTAATGATGAAGAATTCAATTGGAAAAACAAACCGAAAGTACGCGACACAAAAGAAAAATACGTTTGAATATTATCCAAATTTCCTGTTTTTGGAGGAACTACAAAGGAAACTTATCCAGAAATACAAAATTAATTTTCATAAATTAAAGAAGAGACTAAGTAACAAATGTTTTCAATGAAAATATAATTTATTTATTTCATTTCATTTTATTTCTGAAGGATGCCTAAAATTAATAAATAATAAAGCTGTACTCAGCTCGATACCGGGGTACATGGGCCTCGAAAGCAACATGAATGCAGATGCACTAGCCAGGATGGGTTAGATGGCAAACCCTATCGGACCGAAATTTATCCTTGGTTAGTCCATTACGATGCTCTATCAGAAACTGGATCTTGATTTAACATTAAACTTAATGGCGAAATCAATCCCTGTGAAAATTATTTTTAACAGAATCCGGTCCCTTCCGAGATTCATTATTGAAAAAGGACAAAAACAAGACCAGAGGGCTGGTGGGTTTCTTAATAGAGAACTACTTTTGCAAACACTTGTACACCATCGACATCATATCCGACCCAATCTGCCGCAAATGCGAAGCTGCCGAACACTTTCAATGTTTGCGCAAAAAAGATTCTTAGTAAATCCTACCTGTTTCTGTCGGATATGAAAGTTCAATCCATTCTCGACTACCTGATAAAGATAGGACTGTTTCCAGAAATTGAACGCACTGATACTCAATCTTAGAGAAAGCTAATGTTGAGGTAATAACTTCCGACAGTTGCTGTATTTTATTGGGAATTCTATCGGGCGCTAATTTACTTTCTCAAAAGAACGATTTTTTATTTTTATTTATAAAAAACAAAATTTTGATTTACGTCATCTACCATCAGATGTCGCTTAGTACATATTTTCTATCGATCGCTAATTTAGCGCCCAATTTTATTCGGCGCTAATTAAGAACATATAAATGTATGGTAAGCGCCGAGAGAATTCCCAATAAAATACAGCAAGTATTGGTTAAACCTCATCTATATAATTTCAGTACACCACACCATGTCCAGCCTGCTTCAGGGGGTACGATGAGCCGCAAGGCCTATGTACAGGATCTTCTCAATCCACCTCTAACAAAAAAAAAATATAAATAAAAAACTCCGACTAATGCCTGTGCATCTGATGAAAATATGATTAAAACACATTTTCCATAGCAATTAAGAATTTAATTAAAAACACTGTTGATAGTATAAAATTTCAATTAAAAATTTTTTTTTTTGTTATTAATCTGGTTTGAATTTACTTGTTCGTTTATTAGAGTAAAATATTCCAAAAAAAAAAAAAATAATTTTTCTGGGAATATATCAAAAATTTTCAGGATTCATTGATAAACATTTAAGGAAAATAAGAGAGAATTTTTAATGAATTCTCTGGAGTTTAAAAAGGGGGAAAACTAAAAGAAGAAAATATCCATATTTTTTTTTTTTTTTTTGGAAAATTAAAAGACCCAGATTTTCAGTAAAATGTCCCAAAGGAAATCAACTATTATTATGGAATAACGATACGCAGATAGTATATAAAGTAGTTATGCCAAAATAAAAATTGAAACAGGCAAAAATGGAATATAATATAAGAGAAGCTTAAAGGCCAAAAATGATTGAAATATTTACAACACGATAATATCCATTTACTCCTTGTTGACTTAAGTGTCATGTCCTTTACTGTATAACAATGTTTGTTGTTATTGTTCTTTTTGGAAGATATAATACCCATATTTCTTCAAAAAAAACAAGAAATATCAACAGAAAAAAACGTCTTTTTTTTGCTGACATCATGACATAACATTCATTTTCAGAGCCTTTTCCGATTCGTCTTATCATCCAATTTTCTTCTACACTACACTATACCATATATATTTTTAGTACAAAATGTATACAAATATTAGAAAGATAATAATTTTTTTTTGTTGTTGCTTGTTTTGGGTCCATCTTTAGGGATCTTTTCACTACAAAAAGCCCAGTTAAATTTATGTAAATAAATATACACAATATTATAATAGATATGTTTCTTTTATAAAGCTTTTCCGGTTCAAATAAAATATTCTGTAAGAATATCCTAAGAAGGAAAGAAATTACTTTTACAGAAAACAAATCAAGTTCTTTCTTACTTATATCAAATATAAATATCTAAGATTCTTGTTTTTCCTCTTGTTTTTGTACAATTTTATACATCAAGGGAATATCACACCTTTTTAGATCCACAAGAATCTGATCGATCTGACAATTGTTCAATTGGGAACAATTTATATTTTGATATAATATTCAAAAACTACGTAAAAATATGTACGAACAGTAGTAGTTTAGGAATTTCTTCAGAATTTTCTTTGATAACTATTATCCTGTTGATTCCTTTTCTGGATGGATTTTTTATTGTGAATTATCAAAACGAGATGATAGGGAAGAAAATTGGAGAAATTTTTGGTGATTTCACTTTGTTACAAGAAGGAAATTTTGAAAAGAACACTTCAAATTGGATTAAAGAATAGTCATTTCAAAAATATTCCTTTTTGAAGGATCTGAGAATTGAATTATTATATATTCATTTATTTCAAGTATTCCTATTTCGACCCATGAAGCATTTATAGAAAATAATTTAATTACGATTTTCGGTGCGATAAACTTCAAAAGCTTAATACAAGATCTTTTCCCAGCAACAAGACTTTTCAAAATCATTTGCAACCATTTTAACACTAATCTTGCTGATTGGCAAACTATAAGTTTATTATAAACTACACAAAACCAGAGAATAAACAATTACACCAATCAGAACAAAGTATAGTAAAAAAAAATTCACAGGTAGTTTTGGAAGGCAAAGCTTATCAGGAAGAGGGAGAATGATTTTTTTTTCAAAGCCTCGTGTTGAGCACAAACTCTTAAAACTCTTATTTTTTCTAGTATTTGTTCACTTGTATACAAATTTCAGCATGTATTTGTTTGTTTACAATTTGAAACTGTAAAATATAATCATATTTCTATGTGACCAATACATTCAATATATAGCTACCTATATTAGCAGTGGATAGAAAATTGTTTGAAAATTTTGCTCCCTTGCGATCTTTATTCGACTGGGATAAGAATTTCGGAAACTTTATAATTCCTTATACTTAGTTGATTTGGTGTCCTAAACTTAAAAATGCAATATTAGTTATTTCGTTAGTTATGTCACTTGTGGTTAAGTTTGACTAATTGATGGATAATTATCTATAGTATCAACCTCAGTATAATTACTTTATGGTTTTTAAGTTTAATCTACAACTTAACAACAGCACTTGTATAGAGAGCTTTTGAAATATAGTATATACCACAATTTCTATCATTATCCATTCTGTACATCCAAATTTATAATGTGTTTTGTGGTTTTGATATACCCGCTAAAAATATATAACGATATATCACAAATGCTATTATTAACAATTTCAATTTCATTTCTAATTAACCGCTCATTCGTATCTAAACTCTAATCATTTTTGAATCATTAAACAAAAAATAATAATAAAAAAATTTATTTTCATGAATTGGAATGTAATATTCCCAAATGGCATATTACTATTTGTTTTACATATGGGCTAACAATATAACAGCATGTCAGATATCCATAGTAGTATAGACTCTAAACCTCAGAACATAATATTTACATGTTTTACATAAAAACCTTGACAACTTCATTACAAATCTTATAAGCTTGAAGCAGAAAATTAATTTGTACCAAAATATCACAAGTTGCTGCAATATATTAGACTTCTTGGTCATCGTTTTATCAGGATATAACTAATTCAAGTAGTAGAGATACACATAGGGTATTCATGCCATGATTTAAGAAGAATATTACTATATGTAGTATATTGTATGTGCAACACCGAATACTAGGTTAATACCATTTCAAGTACGAAGCATAAATATGGTTTTGAAATTACATTTTTTTCTTAATTTTTTCAACTAGTTTGATAATTCTTTACTAATTGCCACGGATTTTTATTGGGGTTAACAACGCGAATCAAATGTTGTGGCTGTCAATGTTTAGTGATTAGAAAAACCCAAAATTGTATCGATGAATCAAACTATCTTTATACTATACAGCACATTTTATATCATAGTATACAGTCTCTAACTAGCAGTTAAGATCTATGTGCATCAAATATGTTATGAGCTGTAGTATTATAGTATTGATATGAAAGTATGAATACCATACGTCTACCTCAACTACAATATAATATGATGAACGCTATTCAATCACAGTCATCTAGTTTTTTTTTTTTGAATTAGATGTCATTGTATCCTTTTTATAATATACAAAGATAAGCTCAAATTTCCAATGTTTTTATGCAACACTTTTGTGCAACGTTCAAATGATTCGAGCAATTCCAAAATTCGGTATTCAAGGGTTTCTTGTGGTCAAAGATAAGGGATCTGATCTAATTTGTAGGGAAAACAAGGCGAGTTGGCTGACATAAGTCCAAATCGTTCTTTAAAATTGTTTATATTGATCCTTTTGATATACTAACAATGTCTACAAGGTTTCTTTGAGTTAATAGACGATTGAAAAGTACAAGCTCCTTGATTTTGTTGATGTTTTATCAGTAGTTGAGATTGGTAGCCTTCCGAGCGAGGTTCGTCTTTGATCTTGATAAACACTGATCACTGTAACATTTTTCTAACATTTTTAATGTGTACAAGAAATTTCGTTTTTTATACAAAATTTAATGTTAATTCTTTGTTCAATAGATTTAACCATATTAAAAATTAGCCGCAACAAATTTTGCACAATTACAAAAGACGCTGAAATTTTTAAACTAATGAAGTAAATATCTAGAAATTTCTATTAGCTGTTCACAACAGTCATACCAATCTATCAAATAAATATACACATTGATATTCATTGCGTGCGTATTTTTAAAAATGCAGTCTCATTTTTGTCCATAGTAGTATGTGATATTAGATGCACATTGGATGTGTTAGCTTTATTGTAACAAAAATTTGTTTTGGAGTGAAGATCTATGTATTCCAAAAGTTTTTCCTTACCCAAGCATACAAAGAGTATTAAATACTTTATTAAAAATATTTTTCATATTTTCCTAAAACATTCTAAACGCTGGAAAATGAAAACTCAAGATTTTATGATTTTCAATTAAAACGTAATTTTGTTTCTGTTATTTTTTTTCCCTGGTATTAAAATTCTTTATAAAACTTTATTTTTGGTATTAAATCTAAAAAATTTTTCAATTTACAAAAATGATATAAAATTTACAATCTTCAAAAATACTTGGCACGTTCTTTTTGGTATCACATTGAGATAATCACACAATACACCCGAAAAAACGCTGGAGAAAAATTACATAAACGTGAGTTTTCTATTTAATAATATAGAAAATAATATTTAAACAATTTCTTTATTTTTCTTTTCTTTTTGAAAATAAATTTTCTTTTAAAAGAGAAATGGTTCTACTATATTCTTAACCTCACTGATAAATTAAATGAGCCATATAGAATATATTTCTTTTAAAAATAATCAACATTAAAAAAGTTTTTTTTTGCGTTTAGAAAACTATGGAAAACAATGAACCATTTAAATGGAAATGAATATGACTTAAGCAATTAACCCTTTAATGTGGTTCTGGTGGTTTTTCTTTTAACAAAAAGGCTTGAATGACTTTTGTGTAATTTATTTTGTAAAGATCTATAAAATGAAGATAATCCTTGATATATAAAAGCTAAAGCAAGATAATAATGTTGAAATTATTGAATGTCTTTTACACTTAATCTAAATAATTAAAGCTTTTATATAGTAGATGTAAATTTATGTTATTTTTGTTGTGTTTGTTTTTATTGATACTACAAAAATCAATATTATTTTGTAGAAGTTTTTACATACCTTGTTGCTTTTGATGCATTCACAAATACACCATCTTTGTACCAATGAAATATCATTTTCGATGAACCCTGTGCGACACATGAAAGGATAATTTCAGATTCTTCTCGAATCGGTGATTTTTGATTTAATGTTATTGACTGTAAAAGATTGATTGATTTTGTTTTACAAGAAAATATATAAAAATTTTATGAAAAATTTATGATTATTAAATTCTAAAAATGGAAAAACAAACAAAATTGAAAGGAATATTATGTTTTCTCTTAAACCCTTTTAAACAAAAAATCCCCCGATGTTAAGGAAGTGTTTAATGTTACGGTTTAAACTTATTTTTTTTAGTATTTGCTGCATGACTGACTGTCGGTTTTGGGTAAATTATGGTCTTAAAGTCAATTCAGTACTTGTGGCATTCGTCTATGAACATTCAATATTTTAAACACTTCAGATACGCATCACATCGAATAAACGATGAATCGAATGTATATGCTGTCAAAGATATAAATGAGCACAAAAGAAAGCAAAACTTCAAGCAGTCCCCACCCAACATGAGCAACATGAGCAAACTATACTAGGTCCCATGGCAAGAGCTTAAAGCTACTAAAATTTCTCAAGATCCAATGTAGTTCACTCATGCCATTTGACATGTCAAACAAAAGCCATCCAGAACCCTACACATCCCTACACTCATTCATATCTTTGATGTTATCATCATCATTAGTGTCGGGAGGAGGTAGTAGCCTAGAGGGATATTAGGGGTAAATTAGTGAAAAATATTCGCTAATCCACGCTAATGTGGATACAGTAATTCATGTTCGTGTACAAATGTTTAGTTTGTAAAGCGGAGGATTTCATTTTCTTGTATTGAAGTATCTATATGTATATCTCTGCAATTCTGGGACCTATGCCTCATTCGATAGAATACGATGTCATTATGCCTTTTAAAAAGATTTTCTTTTTGAGGTAGGTAATTCGAGACTTCGCGAGTGTGGAGATATATGTATATTTCGGGTATTCTGAATCTTACAGATATGACCGATACCTCATTCGAAGAAGAACTTAATTATAAATTAAATAAAAAGTACTGCACTAATAAAAAGGAGCATAGTCGACATTAGTCGCTGGAAACAGAGACAACTCTAAATAATAATGTTGCTTCTTTGTGTAGCATTCCGTGACGAACAGTGGGAATGCCTCTATATGACATCTGTCAATCTTATGAAAAGAAATTTTTATTTAAATTCGGCACTTTTGTTAGGAACGCCTTATATAAACATTTGGTATGTACAACCATTATTCCTCCTACAGGCAATATCCTCTTGAGGATATAGCCAATATAGTTATGTGTAAACGAATTATTTGACAGGGAATTGTACGTGAATATTCAGTGGTGAACATTAATATATGTAAGTAATTTAATCAAGAAATTATATATTTTAATGATCATAAATAAATAACATTATATACCTGAATATCTAGCATAGGAATTTCTTCAACTAGATGAAAATTTGATACTAATGTAATATTTCCCAATCGTCCACGTTCAACTGTTCTATAAATGATTTCACGAACTTTATCTGAATCACTTTTAATTCCGATAAAATGAAATGAAATATTTAGGCCATCATTCCTGTTGAAAGAAAAACGCGAATCAAAACCAATCAAAGAATTCGAACAAGAAATATATTAATAGGAAATTCTTTATACTCCAGAAAAAAATATACTTACGAATCCGCGATCAATTCCAGATCATTGATTTTTGTAATATTAAAATTTCTTAAAATTCGATTCATCTGAAATAGAAAGCAAAATAGAAATTATGAAATAAATTTCAATATAATAAAACTATTTTCTTTTGATGACATTTAAATGAAAATATCACAAAAAATTTCTCTACGACTATTGAAATAGTCTACTCAACACCCTCCTAAATTGTATATAAAACAAGAAAACCTGGTAGGAAAATGATAGTGTCATCTTTTGTACTAAATCATTTCATTTTTTTTTTCTATCAAAGACTAGATGACTTTTAACCTAAAGATTTTCTGTCAAAATCTTCGCTTTCTTCTTCATATGTTATTTTATTGAGAAAGCTTTCACCCATGTCCAACTTCCCACATAAAATAAGCTTTCAGTTTCATTAATATAAGATTTTCGACCATATATATATATATTACAATGGATTTCTTCTTTTTCGCGTAGGTTACGTTATCAAACCTTTCCTTAAATTATATATCCTTTTTTTACCAAAGCACCCGCATGAAAAACATTATTTTCCCTTCCATAGTCGTCGTATCCTGGAATTTTAGGTATGTTTGTTTTTATCTTCTTCGTTTTTGTTTTTTTTTTTTTTTACCTGAGCTTGATTTCTTTCTTTTCCTTTTCCTTGTGATATAAATCCATTCGATTCCATTTTCAGGTGTAAGACTCTATATAGGATATCTCATGGGAGCAAAATTTCCGCTTCTTTTCAATATTTCAAAGTTGAACGATTGCGTGCAATCTTCTCTATGGGTTCCATTCTCTTTCCCAATTGTATATGTGTTATGGGTAACATTTTTGGATCGTTTATTATATTTCCTGGTTTTGTTTTTTGGGCTTTATTCTTCCTTCTTCCTTGTTTTTTTCCTTGTTTCTTTCTCTTTGGTATGGAAATAAAAGATATGACTTCTAGAAATATATCTGTTTCGGATTTCAAAGAAATTCATGACACAAAAAAAAGAAAATGCGTGTATGTTTTCTCAAGATAGGATGTTTTTAAATAGGCTCAAACCTTTTGAATAATTGTGCGTACAAATTGATATTTCCTTTTTTGATATTTTATTTAATAACAAAAATGCATTTTATTATTTTATATAATTGGGTATAAAATTGAATCTCAGGAATTCTTTTAAGTTTCCTTTTTTTTTAAAGAAGATTTTATCTTCAAAACAATTTCCTATGTATAAGAATCCAATGAAAATCAAATAAATGGAATAAAATAAATATAAATTTTTGTGAATATTATCCGGAAATAAAAAGTATAAGAAAGATCTTTGTTCCGGTTTATGAATCAGAACTGAACTAAAAGGCCTGAGGGTCATAAGAATGTTTGTAAAAAAAAGGTAATATCCATATGGGAGTTGACTCTATTATTTAATATATATATCTATATATTCATTCAATGATTTCCTTTTTTTTGGAAATTTGTTCCTGTTTCTGAGTTTTTCTTCTTTTTTTTCCTGGATATCTCCTTTTTTTGTTGTTGGTGGTATTTTTATCCTTAAAAATATTCAGTTCGTTCGTTGTGTTGTGTTTTTTTTTTTTTGGTTGTCAGTTCTCCACTTTAATAAAAGGGCCAGTCACGTTCTGGAAAAATGAGTAAGCCAACAATGTGTCAGAAGTTTGTTCTTTACTTTTTTACTATATTGTTATATACCATATATATATTTTCTTTTTTTGGATTTTTTTTTCTGCTCTGGTACATTATTGTACTTACCTTGTTCTCTACTATATATCGTAAAAAGAAATGTCCATCATAGCAGTAAATGTAAACACATCCTCTTTTTTCCTTTTTTTAGATGTAAATTACAAAAATTTCTCGAGAATAGAAAAATGTTAAAATGAAGGTGAATGTATTCTAACGACATTGTGAAATTGGCTTTTCAGGTATTTATATTATACTAGTAGTAAATGTAGATAAACGTGTACATGAGAAAAAAAATGAAGGAAAACAAATGAAAAGAAAATTACTCAATGTGTTGTCACGTAATTCTGGAAAACAAATTTTCCTGTTAGTTTTTCATAATTTAATATTTACTTATATAACTGACTCTTTAAAATTGTTTTTTGGGTACCTAAACCTTAACCATAATAGTTTCCGCATTAATCAAAATTTTGGTGTCGATAAATTTTGCAATTTATTTTCATAATCGAAAATTCCAAAATTAGGTATATTTTATTAGAAATCAATATTATTTGATTTAATATTTTCAAGGTATAGGGTGTCCAAATTTTACCTTCCGAATTAAATTTCCCACCATTTATGCCAATTTTCATTGCCAGTTTTCCTATAGTGACAGATATCAAGTAAAAATTTTCCGAGTAGTTGTGGCTTAGTCATCATGTCCACCGAAAAATGCACATTTTTTGCGAAAACTCATTACCAAAATTATTACAATGCGGTTAATGTTAATGAGCATCGACGCAGGACAATGCTAACAGATTGTTTGTGGTATAAATTAGAAGGTATGGATGTCCAGAACATGTAGTTTCAATGGGACGGTGCGACTTGCTAAACACTGAATATTTTAAGGGAGAGATTTGGCGACGAATAATTTCTCGAAAAGCTGACGTTAAGTGACCCCTAGGTCGTGCGAATATTTGATTTCTCGATTCGATGCTGTGAAATACCAAATTTCTATTATCTCGACAAAGACTTTCAAGATTTTTTGGCGATTCGATCAATCGAAAATTATAACATTTAAAGTGTTTTATTATTAAATTAAATCGGAATATAAAATTTGTACATCCCATATAAGAATTTACTGCCTATTTAATATATATGGGTTCCTTAAATATTCTGTTTTCTAGCACTTTTTCGGAACACTTTGTACATATATTTATTCCTTAAATCGAAAATCATTCAAATAAAATTCTCAACGGAATCATTTGGATAAATATTTAAGAAAGGATACAAAAAAAAATCAGGAAAAAATCAATGCCGAAAAAAGGGCTTTTCGTAATACATTATCAAATACGAAATTTTGATGAATGATATAAGTGTTTCGTGTTGTTGCTTCCCAAAATATTATAACCACATATTATATATTGCAGAGGTTGCCAATTTCGCTGTATTTATGATGGACTATTTTGTCGTGATCTACCTACTAAAATCTATTAAACCAACATAGTATTTTATTAATAATACTAATAAAAAGTCTGTTATCCAACGGAACTACAAAAATCAAAATCGGTAGGAAAATAAGAAATTGGCTACAGAGCCATTCTCTGCCCATTATATGTTTTATTACACTGTCGGTTTTTTTGTTAGCATTTGTACGGCAGTGATGTCAGCTAATACCCTTCCCAGTATCTGCTGACAAGTTTGTCAGTGCACTGGTAAATGAAAATGAAATGAAAATGGAATTGAGTAACTCCAAAACGGTTTGACCGATTTTGACAAAAAGTACTGTATTTTGTACGTTGGATCGATATATACGCATATACCAAATTTTGTTGAGCTCTTTCCAAGTTATATAGAGGCACGGAAGCGGAGGTGCAGTATCACTCTTGCATTTTTTGTATTACGATTTATTGGTTGAAAAGTAGCCATATATTAGATATGATCGACAAAAAATAACTTCCCGATCGATCGATCGAGTGTGATCGATTTGTTGGCCATTCCTGATATATTGTACATAAATTCTAATATACAGCATTTGTTCAATCATCTATAACCCCTTCCCAAAAAAAAAAGGCAGAAAAAGAAAATCGAACGTACAAACACTAAATCACTAACATATATACTATGATTCCATTTCGGGTATAAATTTTATTGGAATTTATATCATATTGATGGTATAGAATCCTTATCAAATATTATATAATATGTGTCTACTTGTATATACACTTTTTCATAGCATTAAATCACAGATAAGATAATATTCCTTGTGTTTGATTACATTTTCATTCCAGGTACTTTCATAGCCTATACCTATAACAAATTATTATAGCATATATATACGAGTATGCTCTTCTCGAAAATTAATTTCTATATAATTTATAATAACTAAATGATTTTTAGTGATAGGAATTAATCACATATATCCTCTTCGAAACTCTATATAAAAGAGATTCTATGATATAGAAATTTTAGTTTCCTCATCAATGGATGTCTCTAATTTTGCAAGAAAGATTTCATATACATATATTGTATTTTGTTGGTCCTTGATATTTGTATATAAGTTTTCAAGTTAATATGTTAAAGTTTAATCAACGTTAAGTAATTAATTAAACATAATAATATGTTCGGTTGACCACTTATTTGATGAGGATTATATTTAGAAAATGAAATCATTTAGAAAAAATTCTATATCATTTATAATAAAAAAAAAACACTTGACTTTTGTTTTATAAATGAGTATAGTTAATTAGTTTTTAGACAATTTTTAAATTAATGAAACCTGCATCTGGCTGTCACTCTAATAATCTGTGTGTCTTCTGGTGGTGTTGGCACATTACTGGACATTGGTCGCTTTTAACTATTGGTTAGTGTTTACAGCAAGGCTGTCCAACCCGCAACCCGCGGGCCGCATGCGGCCCAAAGTAAGTCTCAATGCGGCCCGAAAATATTCAAAGTTACTGAAGCATGTCCATTTTTCTGAAGAATGATTTGTGTGTTTATGATCTCGTGCTACAGCTGCCAAGTGACAAACAACAGAAACAGGACCAGGACAGAAAGCTCTTTCGTTATATAGTAAATTCTCTTTCTGTTTGTATTGCTCACTCAGCTACACTGTTCTGTTGTTTGTCACCTAGTGGGTTAACTGAAGAATGAAATATACTAAGTGTAAAATTAGAACCAACATGTTGGATGGACACATTGAGAATTGCCTGAGAATTGCAACCACGTCACATATTGACGGTTTAGTTTCTCAACTTCAATGCCAAGTATCACATTCGTTTTATGATATGGATTTATACATAGTAAAATACTTGCGGCCCAAAACACCATGTCTTCTTCCAATGCGGCCCAGGGAAACAAAAAGGTTGGACACCCTTGGTTTACAGCCATCCATTCCAGTCTTAACAATCTCCTCACCAGCCTACTTGGAATTGTTACGAATTGTTTCCCGCTGCACGTGACGAACATAAGCACGGTGTTTGTGACCTCATATTTGACAAACATTTTAGGTCAGTCCACAATTTCAGATCTTGCCAACCTTGTATCGGTTTGTAGACATACAGATTGGTGTGATAAAGAGCTTTTGAGAATTAAATTAAAATGAATCGCATATTTTCCCTAATCACCTTGAAGTCACCAATTTAAAGTTAGCTATTTAGCGATGAATATGGTGACTTTTAAATAGCCGATAACTAGACTTAACCAGCAGATATGTTGTTAATTTAATTAAAGTTTTAACTTTTGACATATTTTTACATTATACTGAAGTTTATCAAGTTTTCCTTATAGTATCATCAAAAAGCATACGAAAAATAGAGTTCTCAACTTGGTCGCATTTGCAGTCTGCAAAACATTCCATATCATTAATAGTATTTGTTAAAGAAAAGCTATGTGTGATATAAAAATGCATGTATTTACAGTCTTTTTCAGAAATACTATTAACGAGGAGGCATGGTTTGCAAGGCTACGATGGTGCCCAAAATTTAAACACCAATAATTTTCTTCTCCTTTTCTCTGTGGTATAACAAAATACCATAATTTCACAATAAAATCGCTTTAAGTAAAATATTTTCTCTGAAAATTAAATTTATAGCAAAATACGAAAAGGTGAAAATTAATTACCTTACTCTTAAGTTTAAATTAGATAAATAAAAAAAAAGTGTTAAATTTAAATCAACACAAAATTATTAGCAAGTCTTAATTAAAAACTGAAGAAAAAAAAAAACGGCAAAAATGTGAGAAAATCATTTAGCATTTCTTTAACGAATACTGTTTTTTTACGATTCATTGTCGCACTAATTGAAGTTACCTTATTATAGTCTAAAAATAGGCTACACCAATAAGTATCTCGACAATCTACATCGCTTGAGTAGGCGGAAGATATAGCATTCCTTTCGTTTTTTTATACAATACTATACAAACTCGGTACCAGTTTCACGTTTCCATTATCTCTTGATGTGATATATAAGATTAAAATAGATACAAATTTTTTGGGTGGTGGTAATCTAAAGAAGGATGATTTTAAAGTTAAAACGTGTCAATGAGTCAACTGAATAGACATAGATCTACACAAAATAAATAATAATGAGGCACAAATTTAAGTAGCTCGCTGGTGGTGTTGGGAAGATCTACAGCGGTTGGACATACAACAAAACAGTGATATATACATATATATATATAGAAGAAAATTGTATACATTTAATTAGTATTTAATTAGTTTATAAGTGTAACAAGATTTAAGCATGAAACTAATTTAATAATGACGTGAGAATTTATCTGTAGGTTAAAGATGAATATATTTTTTTTGGTGACTAGTTTAGATACAAATTTCGTTTGGTATAGTTTCAATTTATTGATCCTAGTGATAAGGTCAAGTGTATAGTGTCTGGAAAACATTATTTAATTTAATTGAAAATTATATGTTATTAAAATGCCTGGAGTGGTATTTTTAATTGTAGTTCCAACAGCAAATTTTGAAAGAGAACTTATAAATGGTATATAATTAAAATTATATATATATAGTTATAAGAATTAGATCCATTTAATTTTCTTATATATATTCAGTAAAAACATGAAATCTTAATTAAGAAGGATGTTTATAGTATTCATTTTTGTGGGCTTTTAAGGGCATAGAATAAATAAATACCATTAAAATTGAAACAAAATAGAAAATATTGCGTAATTCAGCAAAAATTATTGAAAGTTTTCGAAATATGAAATTAATTATAAAATTCTAATAAAAACTAGTCCTCTCAAGAGTCTTGTTTGAAGTGATAGACTTATATTTTTCATCCATTTTACAAAATAAATTTCTTTAATTTATATGAATTCTTTTTGAACATATTTTTAACTTTATTACTACTGAAAAGAAATTGCCATGTTTCAAACTTATATCTATAAATAACTCTTCTGTATTTATTTTTTGGAAACCTCCAATTTATAGGATGAATATCATGGCAACTGTTTTCATATCAACGACCTCAGAAGTTAGTTTATTTTTCTTCTAAAATGAAGAAATATTATGCTTTTAAAATATCTTTAATTCAATTTTTTCATAATTTCATAAATTGGGCTGTATATCAATATTTTTGATATTTCTATCCTTCTAAGAAATTACTCCTCCATGTGTGATAAACTAACAAATTTAGATCAAATTAAATCTAATAATAAATATAAGCTTATAAAATCATATATCTTTAGGTTATATTATTAAAAAGAAAGTGTATTTTCTAACTCTTGGGATAACCTTAAAATCATTAATATAGATTCGCTTAATCTCTCCAAGAGAAATAAAATAATTTTGTCATCTATTTATCCTGGATACTGGATAGTATTAAGTTTGATGTCATTTTTCACCAAAAAAAAAAACAACATATATGACCAAAATGTATAACCTTATATCTTTAACCAATATTCCAAACGTCACATTCAGAAATCAACCATTAATAATCATCTTGAAGTCATCGTTTTTAACAAGGTATATATGGGATATTTACTATATATAAAAAGACTAGAATGAAATCGACTCAATTCGTATATATTGAAATAAAATTTAAAGAAGATGAATAGATCTAAAACTATTCCTGGTTTTTAGCTATTTCTAAAATACCCAAAAAGAAAAAAAGAAAACTTCACCTTACACAAGTATCACCTATTTTGGAATACACTATTTTGATGAAAAACTAATTTTTTGACGAAAAATAAATATATACTACACTTAAATATATATATAGATTTTTGTTTTTTTCCTGTCAGAACAACGATGGGATAACAATGAACTTCTTCCGCAACCATTACAATCTGATGTAAAAACGAAATCAACCAGAACAATAGGTATTACCGATGATATTAGTAGTGGTAGTCGTGGTGATGGTGGTGATGTCAGTAATATCCATGGTCATATTGGAGGTAACAACCTGAACATCAATCTTCCCGACAACAATGCTGCTATTCTCCGACTAGAGGTCGAATTACGTGACAAGAATGCACCAAAACAACGACGTGGTGGTGGAATTGTTTGTGCAAAATCTAAAGCACGTACACAAAATGGTGATATCGGACATAAGGACAATATCAACTTGATGGTACCAATGGAAACGGTATTTATTATATCAAAAAGTTTTTGTTCCTTTTTGGAAAAACGAATCTACTAAAAATTTGTTTCTTCAAATTTCTGTTTGTTTTTTGTAAAAGTTTTAAACTTTTCACAAATTAACACATTTTTATTTCTAATTTTAACTAAAAATTCACTCAATTTTCATCTTGTTGTTTTTTTGTTTCTTGTTGGGAAAAAATGAAAATAGAAAAAAGTTCTCGGGAAATTTTATTTCAAGAAAAATTTCTACTTTAAGTTTTTGATAAGATCTTTATTTGAGTTCTTTAAGTAATTGTTAGAATAGATTAGAAATTAATATTTATTATTTTTAGACGTGATAAAAAATTTTCTTTCAATTTTCTTTTATTAAGGATTTTTTGGCAGGACGAGGGGTTTCACTTTTAATGGACGAAATTTTTTAATTTGAAGAAATAAACTTAAATAATTAATAATAAAAGAAAAGGGAAAGTTACAAATTTTTTTTTTAATTAAAACTAGAGCTTTTTTTATACAAGCTTAAACAATTTTTAGATTTATTAAATTCTAATTGTTTTAGCATGTAAATTAAAGATTTATTAGTTAGTTATTCAGGAAATCCCTTTTCGTAAAGATAAGATCACAAAAAAAAAATAGTATTACATAAATTCCAATTTCTTGAATATAAATAAATCTTGATTTTTCCTTTTTCTTTTCAAAGGATAAGAAAATAAAAGAAATAACATTTTCTTCGAATATAAATTGAAAATTAAGATAAAAATAGTTTTCATAAAATCGTAATTAAATCGAATTTATGAATTATGTATTTTAATAATTACGAAGATTTCTTGTTTGTCATCCTTTTAGGATAACATATGGAGGAGTGATAATCATTCGTTTATATTGCAGTATATTTCTAGGAAAGAATCTACGACTTTTCTTGATAAAAGAAAAATCGTGAACTTTCCTTAAAAACAAAAAATACGAAACATTAAATCAATTTTTAAAAAAAGAAGAAATTGTGACGGTTTATGAGTTTTCTAAATAGGAAGATCATGAAAAATTACGAAAGAAATCACATACAAATGATCACTGTTGTTTTGACATTTCCTGTAGTAAGTTCCAGGAATAAATACGTTTCGGGAAGTACGTTTCCATGTATGATTGAGCAAAGTTCTAGATTTCCACAATGAGTATATAAGGTGGAAACATCGCTGGAACAATACAGTTGAAGTCAAACTTCGAAAGTGACTATTTCTGGTTACTGAATTTTTTGTTGTGATAATTAAATTTTAGTTGTGACAACTGAAAAATTAGTTGTGACAACTGAAACTTCAGTTATCACAACTAGCTAAGTGCTTTATGATTTTTTTGCGTGTAACATAATATTAGGAGATAACATATGATTCTAATGATTAACGTGTTGTTTTTTATGAGAAAATCCTTTAAGTCATATGTTTCCTCCAAACAAATTCTCTAGAAAACGCTACAACATGAAAATATTAAGTTATAAATCTTTTTGTTGAAACGAAATTGAAATGATTTTACAATCAATTTTCGAGCTGTTTATAATTTTGAAAGTAATTTCCATCACTATTTTTGATTTATATACTTGTATATATCTTTTAAAGAAAAATTGTTTATTTTATATTGAATGTCAAAATTATCTTTGATTTATCAAGACTGGATTGATTGATATGAAAAAAGGAAAGGTATTCTCCCCTTCATTCATTGATTTACTTTTCCTTTTTTTGATAATTTAAATTTTCATTAATCATACAAACTGTTATTGATCCTAGAGAGTTGTCAATAACATATTTCTATCCTATGGTGGAGTACGAATAGAGTAGGTATATTAAGATTGTGTCATTACTATTGTATAGCATAGAGGAAAACAGTGGCGGATTTAACCTTTTTGGGCTCAGAACTATATATTTTTTTATATCCCTCCTCCCTACACAAGTTTTTAAGAAAAATACAAAATAGCTTTTTGATCCTTTTTTATATTCTACTCGACTCTAAATATAAACCACTAGTATTAGTTATTAAAAACTGAGTTATAAAGCCGTCACTAACTAATTATAGTCAAAGAGCTAAATCAATGTTTGTTTCCATATTGAATTCATGGATTATGTGGCGAATATTTTCCAAGTTTTGGGTATTTTCTTCTAGATATTATAAAATTATTTTATTAACCTTTAATTCAGTGGTTGCCTTCTATTTTTCAATACAAAGTACCTACAAATTCGAGACCCTGAAGCCTAAACTTCATTAGCTTCCATGTAGATCTACCGGTGGCAACGTACTATGGATGCGTAGTGAATTAAAACCTATTTCAATGCTACCATGCCCATAAAGTGTATATTTATACCCAATAATTCCTAGATTCATTGATTGATTTTAATGCAATTTTAAATGGTCATCTTTAACTCGATTTTGTATCGCATTGTCTTCTTATTGGTTTTTCGTATTTAATTTCTACACCGTAAAAGACCAATAATCGGGTCATTTAACTCGTAGGACTATAGATTTGTTTTAATTTCTACCATAAGAGTATTAAAAAATCATGAAAATTAAAATTCTGTGATTTGTTTCAAATAAACTAAGGTAAAAATTAGTAAATATGTATATAACTAAGAGCTATGATATTTCTCAAGTCACATATTTTAATATTGTCGGAAATTTACATTTAATAATGAGAAATATCACATTAAATTTGATCTATTCGTGATTAATCATCTTCATCCTTAAGGATATTATATATTATTTTATTGTACAAATAAAGATATTCAATATATTCAAATTTGTTAAACCAAAATGTTAATATTGAACAATAAATAAATGCATTTCAATCGAATTTTAAACAAGGTTGAAGGACTAGTCAATATTTTACTCTAACTACATTTACAATAGATCAATTTCTTGTTGGGTCTAAAGTTTAATCGAGGATATTTGTATAAGTTTCAACAAACATTTCGATATACAAATGGTTAAGTCTTATGCAAATAAATTTAAATTTTTATATAAAAATAAAATTTTAACAAAAATATTAAGTTATTAATTTTTATATTGTTTAGTTGTTAAAAAGTTCATAAAACTTTGAACTGAACTTTTATTTGTTCCCTGTTTTTTATGGTTAAATTGTATAAGTAAATTAAATGCATATTTGGGGGTTTGTTTTCCTCCTATGCAGGGACGGAAACCATTGAAAATTTTACCATTGTATGTTTCATAGTTTTTCAAAAATATATCCAATGTTTTTGGGTGAGATATCTTTTTGAAATGGAAATGTTTCTGGGGGGTTTCATGATAGCACTAAAAAAATCAATTTGAATTTTAAATTTTATGAGCTGGACTATCCCATGTTTGCTTTAGTACCATTTAAGATGATTTTTTACATGTAGAAACGTTCTACCCAAGACCAGAGCAAGTTCGAAATAAAACGAGCAAGAGCAGGATCAAGTTTTAATTCAAATGTTGATAACACTGCTTAGCAGCCATTTTGAAGTGAAATGCAACTTCACAAAACTTATTTCCAGCCAAAATAAAAAATAATAATTCCACCAAGATTTAAGTTTTAATCGTTCCAAAAAAAAAAATGGTAACTAACTCACTTTACACGCAAAAAAAGTAAACTCACTTCTGGACCAGGACTTACACTTGGTATGAAATTAGAATAGGATTTGTGTAGTTGTTGCTTTTGCTTTCAATGTAAAAATTTGACTAAGTAGCAAATAAAACGTAGCAATTATCATCATTAGTGTTGAGGAAGTAGGTAAAAAGAAAGTTATAGAAAGAAAATTATAGAACAAAGTTGGAAAATCATGCGCGTTACAACCGATATAATTTAAGGAATCAGTTGTTATTTGGTCTTTTATTTAAAGTCAGTTACATAGTCAAGTCTAATCATTTTGCTAATAAGGTATGATTATAAAAAATCACACAAACGTACTATTGTTATAATTTTGGTTTTCATAATTTGAGCCTGCCATTTTTCGTCGTGGTTTGGTTTTTTTCAAATAATCAATGATTTGCGTTTTATAGAATGGTTCAAAACGTTTCCCGTCCCTGCACTAAGCAAAAAAAAAAGAATGTATATTCTGTTAGTGACAACTATTTTAAATGAAAATTTAGTTCATGTTGATAAAATAATTAAATTTTTGGGCAATGTCAGTCACATATATTATATCTTTCACCATAAATATAATTTTCCATTTATCCCACACTAATCATATGACAATATTTTGTTCATTAATATTTTCATTATTATTGCTAATATGTGTTCTATACATAAATTCTAAAACATATATGATCTTTAAATGTTAAATATTTTCGAAATTTACGTGACATTTAAAATTTTCTATCTTCAGGTCTTGGAAGAACTTTTATCAAAGCTTACAATTGAACATGTTACATGGTCAAGTGATAAAAAGGGTAACTATTATCATGTGGTATTTCCAATACAATCTGGTGAACCATGTGAAACAACACTTCATTGTTTAACAGAATTGGGAATTGGTAGAAAATTAAATTCCAGTGTAAGGTAAAAGTTTATTTGATTATGCAAAAAATTTTTGGTAAACCAAAATTTCAAATTTTTAACTCATCGAACAAAAGAAAAACTAAATATTTGCGAACATTTTCTTTTACATATATAAATATTTTTCTTTTCTTTATTTTTTGGGATGGAACAAATTTTCATTATGCAGTATTTTACCATGCAGTGTTACTTATGATGCCATCACAGAATTAACTAAAGATGAATATAGGTGAGAAAATTATCGTTCAAGTTAATATTAGTCCATTCTCATTCCTATTTTATTGTCATATATTATATCGTATAAATGGGAATTTTGTATTATAATTTTCAATATTGTTTAAAAAGATTCACCTTTTGTTCATTATATATTCATATATATTCATATATACCATATTCTTGGTTAGCATTGTTTTTAGTTTTTCCAGGACTGGCTACAGCGTTAGTTTTGTTGCTTTTTACATCCTATTGTATAGTATATTGTATTATAGTGGAAGGACTTGCTTGATCTTTCTGTGTATATTGTTTGAAAACATTCTCTATTCTATAGTTTTAGAATTTTTGAATATGTAACTAACTATTTTATGTACACATTTTATTATATTCTGTTTATTTTTAACACATAAATTCCTTCTGTTTTATATTTATTATGTATGATAAAGTTAGTATAGTGATAAACGAATCTATAGCAAATTTTACTTTAAGCTTGAAGCTTTTTTAACTATACTATATAACTTAATATAGTGTTAGCTTTCGAAAGGATTTTAACATTGGTGATCTATATACTTTTTGTTATATAGTTGTTCACAAATACTTTTTTTTTTAACATTCCTAATTAAGTTGCCTATTAAAACGATTTTCATTTATTATAGTAATTTTAGAAAATTCTCATACATTTAGTTGTTATATTGAAATATGTTATTAGCTAAAATATATACTTGGATATTTAAAATAGAATTATGTTGTATGGATTTTAATGATGATTACATTTTTCATCATGTTAGAATTATGTTATATTTGAATTTATAGTTAATTATGCTTTTACGAATAAACAAAAATAATAATAATAGCTAGTTTTATGTACTTGGGAGGTGTTTTTTTTTTTTGTAGAATATTTGTGTTCAAATATTTATAATGTATTGAATATTTTTTACATTATAAAATGTTTAGAATTCTCCAAAAATAACTTATTAATAATTATAATAAATTGTTTGTTGTTTAAATTTTAAAATTTTCCACCAATAAATTGAATAAACACACATTTCTTCATCAATCTTCTAACATGTTTATTCTTGTGACTTGTGACTGAAAAATTATGACATTAAATTTTTTGCTGTAATTATGATTGCTGAAAAAATTCGTATTCTAACAGTGGAGTCATAATTTTGTACCAAAATATGAATTTTTGACTGTCTAAATTGTTACTATTCAAGTTGTCATAGTTAATTGAGATATACTTTGAAAGTGGTTATACTATAGGTGTAACACTTTTTGTGTATTTAAAAAATAGAAATAGAAATTTTAATAATTTCAGCTTTTCCATTTACCAATTAAATCATTTAGGAAAACACCTAAAATTTCGTTATGCTGCAAATTATTTTCGATCAGATAACTTATGATCTTTTTTTTATGACAGTTGTAAGTTATGACCGAATACGAATTAGTCTTTAAAAAAAAATGTTATGATTGTGACGTCATACTATGATAATTATAACTTGTTATGATTGCGTTAAAAATAGATGTGTAATTATTCGTCATAATTATTGTGATCCAATATTTCCAATTTATTTAGAGAATTTCTATAGGTATTTTATCGAATTCGATTATGAATGATATTTTTTATTATTATTCTAATTAAATAAAATCCATTTTATGAAATAAAAAACTGTCAAGGAATTATTTCTTGTAATCCAAGTTATAAAACTTTAGTTTTCTTTTACAAAAATTTTTAATTTAAACAATTATTCTTTATTTTAAAAAGCGAGATGCTACTATATAACTCCGAAATCCTGATCACTTTAAATTCAATCTGTTCTAAATGTTAATCCAGTAAAATATTCTTGTTAAATTCAATTGTAAAAAAGTATCTTTTCATTTACTAGTATTTCCCTTTTAACATTAATACTTTACACTGAGAGAAAAAATATGATAAGTTTATTTCCAATTCAACTACTTATTAGTCATTATTCTTTCTAATCATAAGTTAAATGCTATGGCATATATATTCATTATAATAGACTGAAAAAAATGTTAAAGTCACCATGATTTGAACTTTAGATAACTCGATAATTCGCATAAGACTCTAGTCACTGAACTAGTGTCATCAACTGTTCTACCAATTCAGTTTCGTCCCCACTATTTAACTAAACTCATACACAATACAAATTTTACATTTTCTTACAATTGTAAGATTAAAATATAGCAGGAATCTGAATTATTTGACCGGTAGTTAGAAAGCATTGTAGAACCACGTACCAGACATTAGTATGGTATACGTAGATCTACTGGATCACTAATAAATGTTTATTTATTTGGACGAACCAACTTTGACGTCCTCACAAACGATCAGATATGTATGTCATCTCCGATTAAACAATTAAGACTAATATCCATTACATGTTCGACCGCTATTATCACCGAACTTGGCTGCCTTCTCTTTCTTAGAGAACAGTATTTACCTGCCATTTTGGTTATGTGTATGAGATGGGTTTTTAACTTGTGTCATATAACCGAACAGGGTCTTTTCATTCTGCAGCATGTTGTTTTGTAACCAAATCTTTTGAGTTCGAACTCCGGCAGTTAGTATTTCTAACAATTTATACAATTATAAGATACAATATATTTATTTGAAATGACATTTTCAAACGTAGCTTTTCTTTAACAAAAATTTAATATGTTGTTGTGTTTTGTGATTTTTTTATCAGTGTACAAAGTCTGTTTTTATATTAAATAAGAGTCAATTTTAAAATTCATATAAATACATTGTAATTATCTACAATTCTTATACATTCCTGTCTTTTTTCACACAAATTTTCATGTTTAATTCGGTTTTAATTAAGATGCAATTTTATTTTCTTTAACTCGTTGAGAGTATAAAATGAAAGAAAATTCAAATTTCATTTTGTAGTTGGAAGAAAATTTTACAAATTAACATTTCATTAAAAAAAATATACTTTTAAAATGTATAAATTTTCTACTAAATAAGTTTTTTGATGATATATAGTACATTTTCTACTGCAAAGTTTTTCATATAAATTACAAAATATTTAAATTGTTAATACAAGTTTTTAGTAGATTTTATAACAAAAAACAAGCTATAGTGCGCAAACCACTATGGGAACTTCTATACATATCGATCAAATTATTTCATATAACAATTTATGATTTATATTGTACAAAAATTTCGAAATTTTGTCCGAGCATCCAAAGTTATGCTCCAAATTTCATACAAAAAAATCCGAATTTTGTTCGACAGCTACCCGAAGTTGTAATCGGATTTAATTGATTTTTGGACACAATTGTTCTTTCATTGAAAATGTGTCTCATGCCAATTTTCATTGAAATCAGTCCGTAAATAATGTTACAATACCCTGTAATGTAAAAACATAAAGAACCGAACTTTTCTTCGACCGTTACCCGAAGTTTTAGTCTGATCAAACCCAACTTCTGATAGAATGATTCTCAAGAGGAAAAAACCGCTCTTATTTTCATGGAAATTGCTTCAAAAATACGGCCGCATTCTTGTGCACGACGGGCAGACCGGTAGACCGACCGACAGACAGACAGACAGACAGACAGACAGACATACAGACAAACAGACAGACAGACAGACGACAGCAGACATTGGATAAAAATGATTGCAAATGATTTAGAATCTTATAAAACGTGGAAATTTGAGAAAAAAACATTTTTTTTTCGATCATGATTCCAATAACTTAGATACTTCGTACAGAAGTTAAAAATACCAGGAAAATTCTAGTAATTAAGTCATTTCGTAGAGCTTAGAACTACTTGGAAATGAAAAGTGAAAAATTTCCTTGAAATCAAATTTGAAAATACTAGAAATTTATGTTAAAATTTATTTAAATAAATTTCTGTTGAATTTTCCAAAATACAAATCGGAAAACTCCACATGCATGTGTTTTAGTCAATATTTATATAAAAATATTGTTTTTTAGTACATAAAAAAAACATATAAATGTTTTGAAAATATAAAATTTAACACGTTCAGATTTTATGCATCAACAAAATCTATGTTTTTTGGAAATTCTCATATGTCCAAATGTGTGAGAATTTGTGTACATATTTTATGAAGTATTTTCACAATCCCTTGTAAAGTTCATAAATTCCCAAACATATTTGATTATATAGTTTATTTACGTTTCACAGAAATTTTGATAAGTATTAAAATGAAAATGCATATAGTCTTGTTGTGTATTCTTCATTTTCAATATGAAAATTTTGATGACACGAAAACTTTATGGAAAATTTTTGGAAAGTTTAAACTAGAATTTGTTTTTCTTTTCTATGTCAATAATATTTTCATAATCCTTTATGAAGTTTAGATAAACAAAGGATCAGATGTTAATAGTTATGTAATTTCTATAAACAAAATACAATATTTAATATTAATTAATCTAATCCGAAACAAGATTCTCGTTAATTTAGAACTATATACGTAAATTTGCATTTAAAATATTATCATATTTTGTGTGACAAAAGATTATGGTTTTGATTCTTGTTAAATTATTGAAATTTATTTTCTTTTCTTTTGCAGTAGTGAAGACGGTGAAGAACTATCAAAATGGAACAATTTTGTGGAATCGATAAAATCAAAGTTAACCGTAAAACAGGTGGTTGATGGAGTTCGTGCTGGTGGTTCAATATCATTTGATTATATCCTTTTAATAGTGACAGCAGAGTGAGTAGTATAAACTTTTGCTATAAGAAAAACCATACTTATAGGTTTTTTGATGCCCTATGGTAGAGATGGGACAGAAAAACTGTCAAAACTAACATTATTTGAAAGTTTTTTCTTCATAACTTTGTTTCTTCTTTTCAAAATTTCTTCCAATTTGCAGGTAACCTAGACCCTGATAGTAAAAGTCCAATCTGTGAATTTTAAATCGGTGTATTAGTTTTTAAAGTACATCAAAAAAACTTTATAAAGAGGGTTATTTTCTCCTAAGATTATTTCTTTCTCCACTATCCTTGGACCGATTTGACTGAAATTTAGAATCGTATCGTCTATTTATGTAATTAACCTATGTAAATCATTTATACATAATTGATTCACAAATTTACCAGTTAAATCCAGAAAACCGTAAAAAAATGACAAAACTCTCTGGTCACCCTGGTTTTTCCTTCATAATTTTGCTGGATCCATTTTGCTGAAATGCTATACCAAATGAAGTTAATAATAAGCAACTCACATTGTAAATTTCATCAAAATAGCATAAAGCATTTTTGAGTTATCTTGTATACGAACGGACGGACATGCATAAATCGATATACCTTTTGATTCCCGACACAACCTTTCTACTACGATTATTTCGATGTGTTACAAATGGAGTGACAAAACTTATATACCGTCTGGTAGTACCTACCATAGGGCATAACTAGGAAGAATACATTTTTCCTTATCTTGTTTATCAAGAAAATGGATATAAATAAGAAAACTTTTTTGAATTTAAATTAAACTTTTTCTTTTTCTTCTTTTATAAAAATTGATATAGTTCACTTGCGGCTTTGGGACTTGTTGAAAACAATGCACCAAATATTGTTGCAGCAATGCTTGTATCACCGCTTATGGGCCCAGTTATGTCTATAACATTTGGTACGATTATCTCAGATCGTGAACTAGTGGTAAGTGTTTTTTTTAAAAATATCAATTTTTCAGAAGATTCACAGATATATGTATATATTTATTGATACTAAAGGATAAAATGCCGTTTTATTATTGAAGGATAAAAAAAAATGTACAATGCCAATATTTTTTGATCTAATAAAAAGCTGGAATTTTTTTTATGTTGGCAGAGAAAATGCATTTCAATTGATTCTAGATTTTTTGGTTGCAATTTGAAGGGAGCTTTTTTAAAGGATATTTTTGACACGTCTATCGCTTATCGATTTTCATATATCATGTTTTTTTTTTCTTCTAGAAGAATAAAATGATTTATTATCGACAAGTTTTTCTCGGTTATTTTGGCATTTGGCACTTTAATTTAAAATGTATAGAATTTTCACTCTAATTGAAAATGCTGTGAAGAAAATTCATTTTTATGAATGATTTCATATTTATATCAATTTCTTCTTTTTTTTGACTTATTCAATAAATCAATAATATTATTCGTTATCTAAAATGAATATTTATGTTTCTAGGGTTGATTATATAAGACTTTTATATAAGTTATGTCCTCTAGAATCTTTGTATTAAATCATGGATATTTCCATTAAAAAAAGAAAATTTTATTTTTATCTGAGTAACATATTTTCCATTTAAGAATTTCATCTAAAAAAAAAAAGAAAATTGAGACAGTGACAAACATTTTAAAATGACGCACAAAAGTTCAACGTACAAATTTCACCCGAAATGAAATAAATGTCACGCGAAATTTATTTCGAAAATAATGTAAGCTTATATTTTGACATGATAACAATTTATATATACGCTTATATTATAAGGAATTACTCCTCTTAAACATTGGTTTTGCTTTCCTACGTAAATATTGTATATCTTTAATATTAAAAAAGAAAAAAAACAGAAAGCTTTAACTTCAATAATTTAAAAAAGTTTTCTTCTTGATACCCGAAAAGACTTTAAATTTTAGTACTATTAACCCTTTTTTCAAAGTTCACCAGATGTGCTCCATGGATTTCAGACGATACTGATCTGAATGATATATTTTCCCTTTTTTTGTTCTGGATAACATTCAACTAAAGTGGTTCGGCATTTTTGTATTATTAATCTTTCTCCTTGGTCTGGAAAACTATTATATTAATCGAAAGAATGGAAATATGATCGATGTTATCAATAATATGATTAAATTCATTTCGTTATAGATCATTAAATATTTTCAATAATTTTAGATTACTTTGGAAGAAAAGAGGCGAAAAGAAAATATTTTTGCTAGAAATTTTATTTTTTCTTTAGGAAATTTTGAAAAACCAAAAAAAAGAAAATATGTTTCTATAAATAATCGACTTGTTCGATTTTTCATAGAAACTGATTGGGTTTTGAGTGAAACTGGAACTGGTTACTTTCAGGCCAAACTATAACTGAGCCCTATAACACTTCAGATATATGTTTAAAGCAAGAAATCACATATTATCATTCATAAGGGAACATCGACTATAGTATAAAGTGATATTATTAACATTAGCGTTGAGGGAGGAGTGAAAAGGAATGCAAGGCAGACAGTATCAACAGGCTGGAATCCGTTCAACGTAGGTTTTTACGTTTTGCTTTGCGGAACTTACCATGGAATGATCCTTCATTTTTGCCACCTTATAGTGATAGTCTGAAATTGTTTTTCATTCTCTGGAAAAGCGGCTAGAAGTGGCAGATGTAATTTTCGTTCATCAAATTTTTAATACTGCCATTGACGCCCTCAATATTTTATGCAAAATGCACCGAAATTCTAACATTTCGTCGTTGAGATCCGTGGACTTGTTTAAAATCAGTTTCCATCGGACGGACTATGGAAAGAATGAATCGGTCTCCCGAATGCTGAACATGGTAAATGCCAATGCACAAGTTTTTGACTTTTGCGTCAGTAAATAAGAACTGAGGAAACCTTTATATAATTCCTAATAATCAATGACTTTATTATGTATTAATTTCTACCCTTAGGCTCAATTTGAGCTGTGACTATCACTATGATAATACCAACTGGGAACTAAAGAGAAATAAGACATGTTCCACTGAACTCGTATCCAATATCTTCTTTGAAAATGAATATATTTTTATTGAGTAAAACCATTGTAAATAAAAATCAGGGCGGCAACAAAATGTCGTATAATTATAAAAGTGAACGTAAGGTCACTCGTCAGTTTTCACATCTTCTTACGAAGTAATTTTACTATGTGATTATCCTGTCGTTCTAGTCTGATTATAATGATGGTATTACACAAACAATTGATGAAATTTTCGAAGGAAAATGAAAGTAGGTTATTTTACATGCGTATACTAAATTTTGTGAATGCACGCTAACTCCAGAATGGTCTACTCAATTTTCTTCAAATTTGCTACAAAGTTACGTTCTAATCAGATGATGAACTGATTCGATATTGTTTAAAAACGCTGGGTGTATGGCCATACTAGATATTTCTTTTTATAGAAATATATTTTAGAAAGTTGGAAATACTAAAATATTTCCTAACCACCCAAAAAGCGTAAAAATTTGGTTTAAAAAGCATGAATTGAATTTTAAAAAGAATATTATTCCTATTTTTTTTTTGTCTCTAAGAAAAGTTAATAAAATCATTCTCATTCTTTTATTCAGGCAAAATTTTGATGTTCACATTAGTACCAACCATAAGTACAATAAATTCTTATATTTTATATTTCTAAGAAAGTTTACTTTTACGCAAAAACAAACCAAAAAAGAATATGAAAAGAAGTCCTATTTTACTTCGTACTGGCATCATTTTTTCTTTTTAACAACTTGAATTTTACCCGAATGGAATATCTTACATCTTTTTACTTTCCATTAAAATATAGTATATCATTCGATTCACTCATACTATTCTTAATTTGGAAAATTCCAAAGATATGAAAAATCTAAAAAAAATTACTCCCACTATAAAAAAAAGAAAGAAAATCCATTTGGTTGGATACAAAATTTCCTTCGTCATTCATTCAAAAATTTTCTTTTTTTTGCCATTCGTGGGTGAAGCTTTGTTCTTGATTATTAAATTTTTATTGCAGAAAGTTGGCTTCATATGCTTGGCATTAGGAATGTTCATTTCCCTGTTATTCGGTTTTATATTTGGTCTAATTTTGGGTACTACCAAAATGCCATGGGGTTCACAAGATTGGCCAACGGAAGAAATGAAAGGAAGGTAAGTGGGAATTATTTTTTCAAAGAACTTTTTGTGAAAATATGAAATTGTAGTGTATATATGTGTTATGCAAAGAAAAAGAAAATTTTTATATAATTTCCTATTTTATTTGGTATATGGTATATTTTTCTTCGTACTTTTCCTGAAGTAATAATCATAAAGGTATATAAATAATAACGTCGAGGAAGACGAAAAAAAAAGGAAATTCTTTATATTAGATATAAGAAGAAAAAAAAGAAAAGTTTTCTTTTTTTTTATTGTTATATCTTTCGTTAAATTTGAATTGCTTAAATCGTAAAATTAAAAGAAATTGAGCGTTGTTATTTTTTCTGGGTCGTGGTGAAATTGATGAGTTCATTGCATTTATTTTTTTTTACACAACCAAAACGCAACAATAAAAATAAATAGTATTTTAAAATGAATAACTAAAATTTCTTCGGGTTTTATTATTATAATATTCAAGGAATTTGTTTCCAGAAAAGAAGTTTCTTTGGCTCGAAAAATATTGGTATAATAACGTTTTACTCGTGTCGCATAGATAAAGAGATGAGACCAGTTAATATTTAAATTTGGAAGGCATGGTTTATTCTATAAAAATATTTATAAAATATTCACTTAGTTAGCATACTTAACGATCGATGAGTTAGCGTTTTTATAGCAATAATAATTTTTTAGTACGACAAATAGAATTTCATCAGAAAAGAGAGTAATTAATCTAGAAAACGATATAAAACTAGAAATTGACTATATTTAAAAACGAATTCCTGGACTCCTTTAATATTGTAAATACTAGAATTATGTAGGATAAATTTTCTATCAGGAATTTTTAAATTCATAATATTAGATATTAGATCTAATGCAAATGTTGTGTTTGTACAGGACGTTTTGATTATTTAGTTTAATATTTCATAATTGATCTTATAGCACGTATTTGTGGTCTTTCTAATGTACTGAACAAAAACATTTTCAATTTCTATGTCCGATAACGTAAAAGGTAATTTTAGAAAGTAGAATTTTCAGTCAAATGAAAATGTTCGAAAAGGTAGTGAAAAAACCATAATTCGGGAAATAAAAGAACGGATCCACGACGTATTCACGGTTTAGAACTTCGATTGCAATACCTCTCTAGGGTGAAATAGGAACTTGGTTGAATTTGTTTACAATATTATGCTCTAGACAGATCTCTGATTTTACAATAATTATTTTTTAATCATACTTCTGGAGGACCCATGACACATCTTCTTTTTTCAATATGGACATTATTCTCGTCATTCCAAAAGGTTCAAAAAATTACTATTTTGGTTATAATTTTCAAAATAGAATGTTTATTCAATAAAATAAATTTTTTAAATTGTTTTAGTAAATTTTAAGGAATTTTTAGAATAATAAACATTTTTCCCCATTTTAAGTTTATGTGAAAGAAGAAAACATGCCAAAATCACATGATATTTTTAAAATGTTCAAATGTAGATGGCCCTGTAAACAGTGTGAAGAAACAATTTAGGACCTAACAATAATGATGCTTGAAGTAGATACTTAAAATTGATCATTATTACGTAAATAAAGGTCATTATCGAGTTTTAATGACCGATTGGGCAATAATGAGCATTAAAATCGGAGATCTGTCTAGGATATTAGACTATTGAATAATCTTTTTTTTTACACAAATATTGAACTAGCTACATCACTGGCATGATCATCAAATAATTGCCAGATAAACTTGATCTTTTCTTTATAAATCATCATTCTTATATGATTTTCATATTATTTCAAAATCTTTAAAATAAAAACAAAACAAATTTACCAACTTTTAGTTTAATTGAAATCCAAAAAAGAAACCTTTTAAAGTGGTATATGTTATAAAAAATATATCTCTCTACTTGAAAATTCATATAGTATGCAATTAAAAACAATTTCCATTTTTAAATACATATTTATAGAGAGCTCTAGTTTATATTAGTGGCAATTATTATAATTAAAAAATTATACACAATTAAAATATTTACGAATAATTTGCCGTCATTTAATTAATTAAAAGAAATATTAAATAAAAACGACAAAATAAACAAAGTAAAAAAAAAAGAAAAATTATAATAAAATTTCTTTTTTACGTGTTTTAATTATATTTCTGATGAAAATTTCTCATAATTAAATAAATTTTGTATTCGAAAATGAGTTCTGGGAAAAAATGTTCATTTAAAAAACGAAAAAATACAAAAAAGAAGTATTTTAAATATAATTAAAATTAAAATAATATCAAGTTCTTAGTAACATATGAATTTTTTGATATTAATTTTACAAAAAAAAAGTGATTAAGTAATATATAAAATATTATGAGTGAAATTAAAATGGAATATTTACTTTTTAGCTCTTATAAAAATACATACGAATTATTTTTCGACAATTTTTTTACTTAAAATTTATTCTTTTTATTTAATAAAAGTTATTTTATTCCTATATAAACGTTACCACATCATAGCCAGAAGTTATCAAAGGTAATGCATAGAGTTTTTCTTTGATATTTCTCATTCAAAAGTATTGGTCAAAATATAGTGCATGAGAAATTTTCCATTTGAATTTTAAAAACTCGGAATAAATTAGGTTAGTAATGTTATATTACTTTCTCGTACATAACATGAAAAGATAGAATTCAAATAGGTACTACAAACTATTTAAAAAAAAATGAAATTTCTTATTTACCATAATAAGGTTAATAGTAGTTGCAAAGATATAAATTAGTAAAGATATGTTAGATTCTAAAAAGCTTTTATTTAACATGAGTAAATGACATAAGATCTTACCGTGAAACTTTTAAGGAACTTAAAACTCACGCCATAAGACCTAATGTAATTTACTTATATTAAATTAAAGCTTTTTTGAACATATCTTCTCTTTATATATACCATATCTTTGGTAGATGCACATTTGGAGTATTCATACCTTTGTGTCTGTACTAATGCATAGTTCGTACCATGATATAGAAAAGCATTGGCACCCATTAAACATACGTAGGTAGTCTGAAAACCTCTCGCCTAACACATCGATAACGTTACAAACTGGCAAACCATAATTGTTTTAAAAAGAGTCACCTTCGTTGTAAACCCATGTCAAATTTTATTTTGATTTATCAAGTCATTCGTCATTCATTTTTTTCAAAATAGTAATAATTGAATATCCTACAGTGATTAATTCGTTACTTTGGATGATTTAAAACCGACAAAAATTCATCGGGAATTGTTAAAACTGTATAAATATGCATCACCTTCACTTCCCACTGTGAAAAAATAGGCAACTCTTTTTTAATCTGGTCGTACAAGACTCGAAGATGATCCAACGAAGGTCGTCCAAAAAGCGTATCAGCAACAGAAAACATACAAAAAAGTACAGGATGCGATTTTGGAAATTCTACGAGTGACTGATAGCTGAAATCATAGGCATCTCACGTACATCACATCTTCGCTGAAGTTTTAGGTTTTAAAAAGCTTTGTCCAAATGTGTGTCGCAATTGTTAAAAATGGAAGAAAAACACATTCAAACCCGACTTTTTCAACAACATTTGGAACGTTTTAAAAAGGATAAAAAGGATTTTGTACGTCGATTTGTTACTATGGGCGAAACTTGGGTCTACGACTATGATTGTAAGTCTAAACAAGGTCTTAAAAAGTGGTGTGAACCTAGTACTTCAGTGCCAAACAACCAAGGACGTCCAGGTTGACCAAAATTTTTTGCCATACAAAAATAGAACATATTTCATGGCATTAGCTAGACCGACAAATGTTCAGACTGCCCTCGTAGCATTAAATTTACTTCCATCGATAAGATTTTGCGTTTTTTAATCACTGTTTCAATTCACTATTTTCCTGTTAAATAAAAAGGCACAACAATCAGTAAAGAATATTATCTGAGGAAAGCTTAAACCACGTACATTTTCGGATTTTTAAACCATGCTTCGTACTTGAAATAGTATTAAGTGAGTGACACATATCTGGTATACTCGCTGATAGTCTTAAACCATGGCGTGAATACCCTATATGTGCTTTTAGTATAAGGTCTGATTAGGTTTTGAATAAAATTAGAATATTTTTTGTTAAGAGTATAAAAATAATGAGAAGCTGGAAGAACGGGGAAAACAGATTTCATACTAAAACGTTTCTTTTTAAAACAACTACTTTATGTTATTGTTTTCATATATTTAGTAGTCTGTTAAGCCTAGAACTCGTCAAATATAACTAAATATAATTACAACTGCTTATTTACTATGTTTGACAATAGGGGGTAGAAAATCTACTGGGAAACTCACCTTATCTAGTATATTTTCTCTTTATTATAATTTTACTTTTCTTTCATTTAATATTTATATTATTATTTATATAATTTGAAAAATTCAAGTCACGTTTATTTTTATTCTTTTATATATATCCAGAGGCAATGCTCGGTCATTATGGATGGGTGTATTATGGGCATTAACATCTGGAACAGGAGTGGCTGTAGCATTATTACAAGGTTCTGCCGGACCTTTAATTGGTGTCGCAATTTCAGCATCTCTTTTGCCACCAGTTGTTAATTGTGTAAGTATATATCACTTATATACCATATAAAAAAAAAAGAAATATTAACAAAATGTATATGTAGAACTAACCAAGCCACACAACTATATTTACATAATTTTATTAGATCTTCTATATATTAAGAGTTCATGTTAAATTTCTTTAATATTCTTTGATATTAAACATCATTTTAGATTTCTCTGTAATTTGTAACGAAATTATACAATTTCTATACTTTAGATATTTAATTAAAAAAAAAAAAACAGTTTCTTTAATTCATGTAAAAAACATCATGAATGTAATTACTGGAAAATTCCTTTAAATAAGCTTTTTTTCACAGTGGATTAAACGTTTTATTCAAAATACCCTTAACCATGTCAGAATAGTCAATTAAATACGATTAACAGACGACAGACAGGCGTGTTAAACTGTCCTCATATTGTTTCTGTTCCAGCAATTATTATTACTATTATTATTTTGTTGTATTTATATATTTTTTTTGTTAGAAAAAGCAAAGACTATGTATATACTATATAGCAGGGACGAAGGGTTCATATCGTATATTGAGGGAAATGAATATTGCCGTAGGAAAATTCAACTAGAAAATTTAAAATTTAATTTTCTTTTTAATTCATTCTCAATCTGTTCCTAGTGCGGGAAACAGAATGACGGATCCAGGACGGATTCACGTTTTTGATTTTTCAGATTGTATTAAGCATAGCACGTCGTGGATTCGTCTACATTCCAAATTCGGAAATCAGTCGTGAATCCGTCATTCTGTTTGGACCTTAAGAATTAGAAATTATGAACAGATTGAGAATGATGCAAGAAATTAGCATCAAGCATCAGGCATTAATACAGAAAATCCATTCTCAATCTGTCCTTAATTTCAAAACAAGGAATTCTCTTCTCAAATAATCATCTATGTTATGTTTTACAAAGATTAACTTTGTTCTTTGGATTATAAGACATACTTGAACTCATTATTTTTTATATTGAATCGCTGTTGAAACAAGAACTTTTACCAAAAGTATACGGCCAGAACTGAGCTTTTAATAAGCAATTCGTTGCATATAAATTGAGAATATGAACGAGGAGAATCCAAATGCTTCATTTCACAAGAAAGTAAATTATGTATCATAAGTGCAGAATATTGAACAATCACCCACAAGATTATTTAAAATACAAGTCTTTGTACTATATTTTCTATATTGGCTGATATGACAAAAAATAGTTTCAATACGCCTCAAAATATGCAATTTCCTGCAAATTTACGGAAATTTAAAAATTTCTGAAAGTTTTCTGGTCTCATACGGTAGTCCTAGGAAATAATTCTGGTTTTTATCTCATCTCATCCGTCACGGGAGATATTACTAGTTCTTTATAATTCTAGCTTAAAGTGCTTCTATTCAACAAAAACTCACGCTTCGTCACTGGTATATAGTTACCCAAAAAACTATTATTATAACATTCCCCTTTATATTCTTGGAAGGCAGAGTGATTAATGACATCCATAAGTAGTCATTTAATTAGTACTAAACGAATAGTATAGAATCCTTTTTTTTAAATAGGTTTTCATATAACTATATACATATATGAATGTGTATTTCGAGGTGTTCTGATAAACCGGAAGCTCTAAAGAGTTTTGAGCTTTTTGACAGACAATAGTAGATTCTCGAGAATGTACCATTTGTATATCATTTTTCATCTTAGCATGACATAACTACATTATACTTGGTTGATGGTAAAATTATGATATGAAGGTCTTCACTTTGACCCCACAGAATTCTTAAACTGATGGTTTTAGCTTCAACATTTCTAGAATGATGTTTCATGCTTGCTTTTATTTCTTGTCTTGTTTTAGGAGATTTTCTTTTGCCATTTATTATATATCTCATGCTGTTTTCTATTCCCTTTAGAAGACATCACAAGAATTTTGATAAATGATTAAAACACTATTTCGTAATCTATGGACGCGGGAAACTTTTAGTTTAAAATAACAAATCAAAAATATACTAAAATCAAAATGTTTTTCTTTTTGTGATAAATATGAAAGTTTTTTTCCTGTTTTTTAATGATCATCAAGAAAGCCTATACAAGAATTGCTACTCTAGAAAGCTCAAAAGTTCTATATGAGTTTTAGGAAAATATTGATTTTCTTTAAAATGTGTTACACAAAAATTGATGAATATTTTTAAATTAAAGAAAATGATGAGAAAATTTTTCTTCTCCAGTATTTAGCTTACGATGTAAAAGTTCTAAAATTTATTTTCGTAAATTATTAAATAATAGCAAGAAAAAGTACTTATTACCCGTAGATTTCTTTTTGAAATCAAAGAAATGAATTCAATTTGCGTTTTTGATTGTGACATGGAAACTCTGACGTGGAAAATGTAAAATTATTAAGGCATATATCACGTTATTGTTTTTTTAAATAATTTCACGGATTCAAATGAACTCTAAGATTGTTCGGAATTCTTGTATCGTGGAATAATAAGTGGCATAAAATTTAGCATTCTCAGTCAACATTTTGTAGAAACGAACGCGAAGAGAAGTTACAAATTTTTGTTTCTGAGAAACGAAAAGGACTTGCTTTAAAAATTGGTATAAGAATACCTAATTTTTCCTGAAAAATAAAAACGCCTAATATTTGTGGCGAATGATAGTAACGAGTTTTTCAATAAGAACTTTTTTTAAAAATTTTAAGCTAAACACTTCTTTCGGATGAAAGTTCTAAATGTATTTATTAAAATACAGTTGTAGAGACTCTACAATTTGTGAATAGAAAACAATATCTGGTAAATGTCTAGCACAGCTACGTTTGCAAACATCGATTCTTTTGACAAAATTTTCGTTAACATTTCTTCATAAGTGTGGCTCTATCTCATGAATTATGGTCCAATGATACCGCCTGCCCCATAAAGCATATCAAACTGTGATACGAGATGAATACAATGATAGTTCAATAATTGCTCCTAGAATTTCAGAAGCCTAAACGCGACAATGTTGCTTATTAACGTGGCTATTCAAATGAAAATAAATTCCGCCAGAAAAGATGACTATTTTACGAAATGTGTTTTTCACAGATCTCCCATTTTCATAACGGATTTGAATTATTTTTGTGGGATTTTCGAGCGAAATTGAATTCATTATAAAAAAATTTTGATCTTCTACTGCAATTACTATATGTTCAAAAACTGAATGACAGAACTGTCATTATAAGTAAATACAATCCTATTGTAAATTCTCATTGAAAAACCCTTTTTATTGTTATGATCAGACGTGGAATCATGTAAGTTGATTTCCATCAAATCGTATCGAGAAAGCATAGGAATTAGAATGTATTCTCGATACGATTTACTATGAATCGAATTGCATGATTCCACTCCAGATTTTTCATCAAAAATATTTATATCATAGACCTGAATGTCTTCTATTTACGACCTCATTTTCTAAGAAAGAGAATATATAGGCTATTACTTTAATATTGATAAATTGCATAATATCAATTAATAAGAAAGTATAAATTCCATTTCGCAGCACTGTTAAAATTAGTTCCTTAACATTTCAATTATTCTTCTTACCATAGTGTAGGCAAAGAAAAATAAATACATGAAGAACCGAGCCTGGAGTTGAACTAGAGTCTCGTCAGCTTCTAGAAACGAGGTCTTTACCAACTCGACCATTCGACACTGTATTTATCGATCTGTTCATTTGCCATTTCTAACCAAACATTATTCAAACAATACAACTGTTATTCGAAATATAACAATTATTCTATAACCGTTCAATTGTCTATACCAATCATTTGTATTAACAACTTATTATGAAACTTATACTCCTACAATAGTAATATCATTTCATTATAATCATCTAAAAAGGTTTTGAAACATTGAAAATCATTGAAAATATTATAAATTATAAATGCAAATACACAAAGTTGTCGTAGTTAGATTAATTAAAACAAATGAGGTAAACCCTTATACAAGCTGATGATATCCATTTTGTTTTTTTCTGTATGAAGTATGTCTACATTTCCAGACATAAAATCACTTCCAAGGAAAAAAGGGAAAAATAGAAAATCCCACTCGCAAAATTGTTAAACGAAGCAAAATGTTAAAATATAATTTGACTAAAAAAGAAAAAGGTATAAATGTATAATAAAAAGGAAAACTCTTCATCGGGATATATACCTTTGATTTTTTCTTTTTTTTAATATATGTAAATGAATGAAAAATGAACATCAGTAATGAAACAACATTGAATATATGTATATTCACTCCAGGTACTATATAGTATATAGTATATAGTATAGTATATAGTATGTTCCTTAACGAATCTAATAAACTTTTATCCCCAAAAAAAAACTGTCAAAAATATATATCCTTTTCTGAATTGCTCGTTATATTCATTTCAAAATGGAATAAGATCCTTAAAAATCTTCATATTTCATATTGTTATATATGAATATCTAAGTACATATCTTTTATGTTGCAATTTCTTTAAGATTTCATAAAGAACGCATTTATTTAAAAATTTTTAATTCAATAAGAATTTTGAATTCAAATATTACTTTAAAAAAAAAAACTGAATTAAACATTTTAATTTATATACTTAGTCTTAAGATTTAAGATTAAGTCTGTGTAGTTTTTCTTATCTTAACTAATTATTATGCAATTTTATGTAAAATAAGTTTCTAGAATTAAAATTTATGCATACAAAAAAAAAAAAAGGAAAATATATTATAGTCAAATATTTTAATAAAATTGCATTAAATTTTAAGATATGAAATGTTTTTATGCATTTTTTTTTTAATTTTACATAAATTTTCTAGCATTTAAATTATTCCAAGATAGATTTTTCTTTTTTAATCAAACATAGAAGTGAATTAATTTGATGAGCAAAAGTACTTTCAGTTATCTTAAGTAAATATTTTCACAATAAAGTATCCCCGAAACTTTATTATCAGAAAAAAATAAATTCACGCCTTATAAATTCCTTATGAACCCGACACAGCTTTCTTATAATGTTCGAATAAGAAGGGAAAATATTTGTGTATGGTTAACCACTCAACTTTCTTAAACGAAATATTTCAAGTTTAAATTCTTCATCAATTACGTTTAGGGCAGTCATAACAAATTATGACTATCATAATATGACGTCTCAATCATTATTTTTTTTTTTTTTTAAAGGCTAATTCGTATTCTGACCCGGTCATAACTTACAACTGTCATAAAGAATGCTAGAATACGAATTTCTCTCAGCAGTCATAATTTTAGCCGGAATATTATTGACATAAGTTTTTCTGGCTGTAAATCAAGAATAGGTATATTAACACTTAAATAACAGCATATTATTTCCAGCAGTTTTACTCTAAGGTCGGTGATTTTCTCGTTTGGAAATGAAAATGCAGGGATAGATAGGTTTCTCAGAAAACCTCGAAATCATAGATTTCGATACGTAAAACCATGTAAATCAATAACAAACTAAAATGTGCATAAGTCAGTCATTTATCTCAACTTGAAAAACATAAAAATAACGAGACTTGGTAATGAAATCCGTAATTAACAGTTCTATTTGATTTTTGGTTAAATCTTTATAGACCTCCTCATATTGAATTAAGGACTTATTAAAATCTCACTGGAATCAGAGAACTCGTTCAATATTCGGGTCATTTTTCATAGAAAATAATTACCTATTTTTCGTCCTAATTCAAGCCCTACACGAATGACTTTTGCTCTGAATACAACTAGTTCAGACTTTTGTTCATCCGGATCATTATCACGATTATTTGTTTCGTTAATCATGTTAACTAAGTCATTCTCATCTCATCGTCTGCCATTAGTTCTAAAATATTTTCCGCAGCTAAATCCTCGAAAACTTTTCCTTTCATTGTATGCGCCAACTCTCTTATCTGAGAATATTCATGGTAATCTAGAACTCTTACGTTCAACTGCATTTGGTCATACTTTTTTACAACAGGCATTGAGCAATGTTTGCTTTATCTCAGTATATGATACTCCAACATGCTTAACACAATTTAAATTTTTTCCAAGCATCCATAATTGAAAGAGGTCGATTGTTTTCCATTTGTCCTAAAATATACCTAAAGGTATTGATAACTTAATGTACAATACCTTAAAAGACGAAATTATTATCCCTTGATCTAGCGGCTGCAATAAAGAAGTCGTATTCTTGGGTAGAAATAGAACTTGCACATTTTTATGTTGTATATTTTGAGGAGACAACAGACAACCACTTCTTACTTAAATACCTTTTGACGTCTTGGACAAAAAATTGTTGCAACCATTCATTGTGAAAAATATAACCATGTTGTTTAAAAACGGCGGTATTTTAAAACCCGTGTAAAAGCGAAATCGCGCAAATAAAGTACCATGTAGATCGAGGAATAGGCGTATTTATCTTCCTTTAAATTTATTTTTTTTCTAACTGTTACAAGTGTATTTATCAAAATTATTAACTTAAATAAAATACTAAAATATTTAACTTTATTTAAGAATAAATTTTGAAGAAAATTTTCAAAAATACTTATTCGCTGAGTTTACCCGAAAAAAAAGTCCTTAAAGGATAAGATGTCGAAAAAATTAATTGTTGTGGGTATAAGAATGGATTTATGAACACACCAAAAAACAAAAAACAAAAAAAGGAACTCTTCAACAAGAAATTAAGAACCATTAAAACAGAAACAGCTTGTTGTAACTCAATCTTGATGAGAAAATTATTCTCCTATATACACTATATATACAAATTTCCGAAAAAAAAGACTTCTTAATTATCCTTTGAGTTAATTTTCTTTCCATATTATTTTTAAAGAAAATCTTCCTGTTTTGAATTTCTGATATTAGTCTAAGAACGAACGAAAAAAAAAACTCCTACATGGTGATATCTTATGGTATTTTCTGTCTTGTTGTAAGAATATTCATTTTGATCCTTTTCAAATCCTTGTCTTCTTAGTGTTAGTCAATATAATGGGCATATATATAGTGAAACAGGATAAGATGCGATGAAAAAAAAAAGAAAGGAAAAATAATATTAAATTTAGACAAATATATTTCGCTTGAAATAGATGGATGAACGAGTTCTATTTAATCCTGGCATATTTTTTCTGATTTTTCTTATCGCTGGGTATCAAATTTTAATATAATAAAACAATTTTTTCGAAATTAAATTCTTTAAAGCAATCTAATTTTCTTATAAAATAAAATTATTTCAACATAACTTTGTAGCCAAATGAAAATATGTACTATGAAAATCTTAGAAGTCTGGATTTAACTGCAAGTACTAGCTATGAGCAGAATAACTTGTAAAACTCTTATAAAACTCTGAATTGACATCCTTTTCGTGCCGGACAAAATGCATCTTAAAATTATTATACGGTCCTTGAGGTCCGTGGAAATATTCAAAATTATCCAGCATAAAAGTGAGTACGGTAGCAACAAACCGATTTCTCAAATGCTGAAGTCAGTTAGCGATAATACTAAGATGTTTGAACTTTCCTTGAGCAAAAGACAACTAAAAAACCTCCTTTAACAATTTTTTCATAGACTCTTAAAGGAACAATTTTGATCGAATAATTGCATTGTTACTGTGAAATAGCCATAGCTCTGCAAGCACAGGTATTAAACAGTATGTATGTTAAAATACAGCCTCTGGAATTCTCCAAAAGATTCATTACGTTTATTAATTCAAAGTTTATTAGGTGCTATTTTCATTTATATCTGTTATTGATTAAATTCAACGTATTTTCCTTTAAGTTTTATTCAAACTTAATACAATATGAAACATCGAAATCAAATACGGTGTGATCATTATTGGAATATGTCCAAAAAAAACAAAATCCTAAACAAGTTAGCCTAAAACAAATCGAAATGTTCCAAAAATTTCCATTAAAACCGCAAAATACATCACATATACCCAAAAATGGTGAACATTTTAGTTTCGCCCCAATTCATTGAATTCGAATTGACGATACCTATACATTATTTTTGGTGTAAATCCCTAATCAATAGTTTCGTTTGTATACACTTTTCTTTTTTATGTAGCACTAAATTTCTATATCACAAATCAATATGAAAGGAAAATGGTCTTGTTCAAATTCGGATTGGCCAATCTAAAATCCATTGTATTATATCGAATGGACAATAGAAGTATAAAATTCAAAAAAAAAGAAATAGAAAATTCTTATATAAATAACTACGGTATAAAAGAAAATGTAATGTTTTTTTGAATAATTGTGTTTATTTACAATTTTCTAGACTTGAATTTTCCATTGAGACGCGAATAAAAGATGAAAATTTTATTGCTATTTTCATTTTTTAAAAGTTCTATTCATTTATTCTTTTTTCAATGATGAAAATTGTTTTGATCTTTTTCCATATATCAGGATAACAACAGACTCTGTAATCGCATAGACTTTATGGTCTCTTTAGAATGTCGTCTTTAAAGCTTGTTGAAGTTTATAAATGTTTATAAATGAAAATCTTTGATTTTCACAACAAAAGTATTTATTGGCATGGAGAGCGACTTTATTCTTCAAAATATTTATATAGAGTAAAGTCTCCTTAAAGCGGTCATTTTGACTAGACAAATCGATTCAGGTTTTAATTCAAATAATACGAATCATTTAATGATAAAAATATTTTGTAACTAAGGAATACCTAGTTACCTGTATTTTTTTTGTGAATCTTCTGAATGAAAAATTTCGTCCTTTTCTTCAAAATTAAGCCCAAAATATATAATTCTACTTTTCGATTTTTCGTCTTTACAGATTTATTTTTCTTTTTTTCTACGACGTAAAACAAATACACAACCAATATATTGGAAAAATGCTTTTTTCCATATAAATTATTCTATATTATTTTCCAAAGATATCCTATTTCGTCCTTTCTAAAATGTATTCTAATATAATTCTTAATTTTAATCTTTAACAGTTAAGTTCAATTAAATTAAAAAAGGAGATTAAGACTTATATTGATCAAATAATTTTCTATGTTCCTTATTATCCTTTTTGGATAAAATTTTATTACTAAGATCTAAGCATAGAATTAATTTTAGTTTAATTAGACATTTGTTTGTCGGTATTATGTACTTTTTGGTCGGTTTTTATAGTGTCCTTTTGCCGATCCTCACTAAATTAAATAAGCTTTATCTAAGAAATGAGTTTTCTAAATTTCAATACAATCGGTTAAGAAGTTTCCAAGAGGAAAAGAAGTCCCCGATTTCTTAAATAATCATGTGTCGCCCGACCTCCTTCTCAGATCAATACATAATGGAATAGGCATCTGCAGTCAAGTCAATACATTACTCTCAATTACTCAAATATGAAAATTGTTTTTTTTCCTCCTAACTACACTTCATTGGTACAGCCTCTAGACCAAGGAATCATTCAAACTTTGAAAATCCACTATATACGCCAATTTTTTCAAACCATTTTCAACAGATTAGAAAATGATGAAGGAAAAACTCTTCTTCAAGTATGGAAAGAATTTTCTATTTTAGATTGCATTCGAACTGTCTTTATCAGCTTGCACAAAAAATTAAACCGCCAACACTTAATGCATTTTGGAGGCCTCTTTTACCTAAAATGGTTTAAAAGGAAAATGATATTACATCTCCACTTACAGAAATAGTAAACATTGCTTCTGCTTTGAGCAGCGAAGGATTTGCAGATATAAACCGTGAAGATGTGGAAGAACTACTTCGGGTGGAATTATTTGGTGAATCTACCTCAAATGCATTTGTGGAAGAAAACACGGATAACTTGATACTTTGAGAATGCAGTTTTCACATGCATAGGTCTGATTTATTTATTTCTGAGATTCCATATAATGCGATACGAATTCATTTAATTTATATTAATTGTGAGTTTCTTATACCGCGGTTTCCATAGAACGCGGTAGTGGTTTCTATATAACGCGGTATCAATAATCGCGTTTTAGGAGACTTGACTGTATTTCTTACCTATCTCATGAATTATGGTCCAATGATACCGCCTGCCCCATAAAGCATATCAAACTGTGATACGAGATGAATACAATGATAGTTCAATAATTGCTCCTAGAATTTCAGAAGCCTAAACGCGACAATGTTGCTTATTAACGTGGCTATTCAAATGAAAATAAATTCCGCCAGAAAAGATGACTATTTTACGAAATGTGTTTTTCACAGATCTCCCATTTTCATAACGGATTTGAATTATTTTTGTGGGATTTTCGAGCGAAATTGAATTCATTATAAAAAAATTTTGATCTTCTACTGCAATTACTATATGTTCAAAAACTGAATGACAGAACTGTCATTATAAGTAAATACAATCCTATTGTAAATTCTCATTGAAAAACCCTTTTTATTGTTATGATCAGACGTGGAATCATGTAAGTTGATTTCCATCAAATCGTATCGAGAAAGCATAGGAATTAGAATGTATTCTCGATACGATTTACTATGAATCGAATTGCATGATTCCACTCCAGATTTTTCATCAAAAATATTTATATCATAGACCTGAATGTCTTCTATTTACGACCTCATTTTCTAAGAAAGAGAATATATAGGCTATTACTTTAATATTGATAAATTGCATAATATCAATTAATAAGAAAGTATAAATTCCATTTCGCAGCACTGTTAAAATTAGTTCCTTAACATTTCAATTATTCTTCTTACCATAGTGTAGGCAAAGAAAAATAAATACATGAAGAACCGAGCCTGGAGTTGAACTAGAGTCTCGTCAGCTTCTAGAAACGAGGTCTTTACCAACTCGACCATTCGACACTGTATTTATCGATCTGTTCATTTGCCATTTCTAACCAAACATTATTCAAACAATACAACTGTTATTCGAAATATAACAATTATTCTATAACCGTTCAATTGTCTATACCAATCATTTGTATTAACAACTTATTATGAAACTTATACTCCTACAATAGTAATATCATTTCATTATAATCATCTAAAAAGGTTTTGAAACATTGAAAATCATTGAAAATATTATAAATTATAAATGCAAATACACAAAGTTGTCGTAGTTAGATTAATTAAAACAAATGAGGTAAACCCTTATACAAGCTGATGATATCCATTTTGTTTTTTTCTGTATGAAGTATGTCTACATTTCCAGACATAAAATCACTTCCAAGGAAAAAAGGGAAAAATAGAAAATCCCACTCGCAAAATTGTTAAACGAAGCAAAATGTTAAAATATAATTTGACTAAAAAAGAAAAAGGTATAAATGTATAATAAAAAGGAAAACTCTTCATCGGGATATATACCTTTGATTTTTTCTTTTTTTTAATATATGTAAATGAATGAAAAATGAACATCAGTAATGAAACAACATTGAATATATGTATATTCACTCCAGGTACTATATAGTATATAGTATATAGTATAGTATATAGTATGTTCCTTAACGAATCTAATAAACTTTTATCCCCAAAAAAAAACTGTCAAAAATATATATCCTTTTCTGAATTGCTCGTTATATTCATTTCAAAATGGAATAAGATCCTTAAAAATCTTCATATTTCATATTGTTATATATGAATATCTAAGTACATATCTTTTATGTTGCAATTTCTTTAAGATTTCATAAAGAACGCATTTATTTAAAAATTTTTAATTCAATAAGAATTTTGAATTCAAATATTACTTTAAAAAAAAAAACTGAATTAAACATTTTAATTTATATACTTAGTCTTAAGATTTAAGATTAAGTCTGTGTAGTTTTTCTTATCTTAACTAATTATTATGCAATTTTATGTAAAATAAGTTTCTAGAATTAAAATTTATGCATACAAAAAAAAAAAAAGGAAAATATATTATAGTCAAATATTTTAATAAAATTGCATTAAATTTTAAGATATGAAATGTTTTTATGCATTTTTTTTTTAATTTTACATAAATTTTCTAGCATTTAAATTATTCCAAGATAGATTTTTCTTTTTTAATCAAACATAGAAGTGAATTAATTTGATGAGCAAAAGTACTTTCAGTTATCTTAAGTAAATATTTTCACAATAAAGTATCCCCGAAACTTTATTATCAGAAAAAAATAAATTCACGCCTTATAAATTCCTTATGAACCCGACACAGCTTTCTTATAATGTTCGAATAAGAAGGGAAAATATTTGTGTATGGTTAACCACTCAACTTTCTTAAACGAAATATTTCAAGTTTAAATTCTTCATCAATTACGTTTAGGGCAGTCATAACAAATTATGACTATCATAATATGACGTCTCAATCATTATTTTTTTTTTTTTTTAAAGGCTAATTCGTATTCTGACCCGGTCATAACTTACAACTGTCATAAAGAATGCTAGAATACGAATTTCTCTCAGCAGTCATAATTTTAGCCGGAATATTATTGACATAAGTTTTTCTGGCTGTAAATCAAGAATAGGTATATTAACACTTAAATAACAGCATATTATTTCCAGCAGTTTTACTCTAAGGTCGGTGATTTTCTCGTTTGGAAATGAAAATGCAAATAAATATAGGAAATTAAAAATTTACATCAAAATTTTTTCTTACCGAGACATGGAATTACTTTGAGTACATGTCACCTGATAATCCCTAAGGTGGAGCCTTTTTTGAAGCACGAGAAATCTTGTGGCCGGTCTTTTACGTCTCAGCATTGAAACATGAGAAATCTCGTGTTAAGCTAAAATTGAGGGACATCTGGTTGATTATTCCCAGCCAAAAACTAATCGGCTCCACCTTTTATTATAATTTACCATTGTACCAAATTTTAATAAAACTAACTGATTCATTTTAAAGTTGACATTTTCGCCCAAAAGTTAATCAATTGTTCCTGCCATAACATGTACTAACTTCCTTATTACCCAAGCCTAATCAATAAATTTTGTGATGGCTATGTAACGACAACGACCAACAATTCTATTCTCTAGTACAACTTCTGTACAACATATGTGCGAGCCTTATTATAGACAGTTTTCTAGGATATTGTCCTATTTTTTAAGATCAGCAATGTAACCACGCACAAACTGAGGGGACGCTATATATGCAGCCACATAGATATTATTACGAAAATAGTAAATTTTGGGCATATTACAATATGTACCCACTTACTTATACTTTAGATAAAGTCTTAGAAAGTAAGAAAATCAATCTTCCGATAAGAAATATGTTTTTTGTTTTTTTTTTTTCTTTTAAATAGAATTCCTAAAATTACAATATTATATTTAAGAGTTGAAGCCTCTGGTTAGAACAATATGTAGATTATATCCAAAAATATCTTCATTTTCCATATTATTAACATTCAACAAAAAAAAAAAAGAAAAGAAAAGAAGCAAAGAAAAACTATATATGCATACTAATATAGTTTTGACCGCATAAATCTTTTACATTGACTTTCATTCCATAATAGTCATATATCCTTTCTATAATATACATCCTATATATATATATTTTCTTTTTATATTTCATATATAATATCATAAAATTTTAGGGATTATTTTGGGCTCTAGCATGCATATGGCTTATTTATCCAGATATAAAGATTCCTCATTTAAAGGGTGAACCTTATGTTGGAAATTCAAGTTATGAGTTCATCTATACAAATTATCTACCAACTGAATTTCTTATAAGTGGTATAGTTTCGGGATTATTAACAGTTGTAAACGTGATTTGTATATTTATAACAGCTATAATTGTGCTGAAAATTAAAGAAGTTGCATCACCATATACATCAAGTCCTGATTTAAGACGGTAAGTGATTTTATTTAAACCATTTTTTTAATATGTTTTCGTGGAAAATTTATTACTATTAGAAAATACTTCCATTTTATTTTTTCTTTAATACCGACAAAAAAGGATCATGTATAATAATTTTTGGTATATATTCATTTAGAGACGATAATTTCAAATCTTCAGGAAAAATATATTTTATTGATTTTCGACAGACCTAATACGATGAAAATAAAATCGATTTTTTTTTTTTGGATTTGGAAAATTATTGAGGCAATAAAAGTATTATTGAGAAAATTTATTGTTTTCAATAATAATTAAAAGTTTATTTTCAAGAAGAATTTAATATGAAGAAAATCAATAAATAGATAGTTTAAATATTTCCATTAAAAAAAAAGATGAACATTTAATCCTTAAACGTTGAAAATCCTTAGAAAATAAATTAATTTCATTTACGTTGAATGCATTTTAAATTGGAATTCTTCATTCTTCATCGAATATAAAAATGATCTAGTCTAGTAATACTAATATACACCTATCTCACGATTTACACTGAAGATAGGTTTCTCAGAAAACCTCGAAATCATAGATTTCGATACGTAAAACCATGTAAATCAATAACAAACTAAAATGTGCATAAGTCAGTCATTTATCTCAACTTGAAAAACATAAAAATAACGAGACTTGGTAATGAAATCCGTAATTAACAGTTCTATTTGATTTTTGGTTAAATCTTTATAGACCTCCTCATATTGAATTAAGGACTTATTAAAATCTCACTGGAATCAGAGAACTCGTTCAATATTCGGGTCATTTTTCATAGAAAATAATTACCTATTTTTCGTCCTAATTCAAGCCCTACACGAATGACTTTTGCTCTGAATACAACTAGTTCAGACTTTTGTTCATCCGGATCATTATCACGATTATTTGTTTCGTTAATCATGTTAACTAAGTCATTCTCATCTCATCGTCTGCCATTAGTTCTAAAATATTTTCCGCAGCTAAATCCTCGAAAACTTTTCCTTTCATTGTATGCGCCAACTCTCTTATCTGAGAATATTCATGGTAATCTAGAACTCTTACGTTCAACTGCATTTGGTCATACTTTTTTACAACAGGCATTGAGCAATGTTTGCTTTATCTCAGTATATGATACTCCAACATGCTTAACACAATTTAAATTTTTTCCAAGCATCCATAATTGAAAGAGGTCGATTGTTTTCCATTTGTCCTAAAATATACCTAAAGGTATTGATAACTTAATGTACAATACCTTAAAAGACGAAATTATTATCCCTTGATCTAGCGGCTGCAATAAAGAAGTCGTATTCTTGGGTAGAAATAGAACTTGCACATTTTTATGTTGTATATTTTGAGGAGACAACAGACAACCACTTCTTACTTAAATACCTTTTGACGTCTTGGACAAAAAATTGTTGCAACCATTCATTGTGAAAAATATAACCATGTTGTTTAAAAACGGCGGTATTTTAAAACCCGTGTAAAAGCGAAATCGCGCAAATAAAGTACCATGTAGATCGAGGAATAGGCGTATTTATCTTCCTTTAAATTTATTTTTTTTCTAACTGTTACAAGTGTATTTATCAAAATTATTAACTTAAATAAAATACTAAAATATTTAACTTTATTTAAGAATAAATTTTGAAGAAAATTTTCAAAAATACTTATTCGCTGAGTTTACCCGAAAAAAAAGTCCTTAAAGGATAAGATGTCGAAAAAATTAATTGTTGTGGGTATAAGAATGGATTTATGAACACACCAAAAAACAAAAAACAAAAAAAGGAACTCTTCAACAAGAAATTAAGAACCATTAAAACAGAAACAGCTTGTTGTAACTCAATCTTGATGAGAAAATTATTCTCCTATATACACTATATATACAAATTTCCGAAAAAAAAGACTTCTTAATTATCCTTTGAGTTAATTTTCTTTCCATATTATTTTTAAAGAAAATCTTCCTGTTTTGAATTTCTGATATTAGTCTAAGAACGAACGAAAAAAAAAACTCCTACATGGTGATATCTTATGGTATTTTCTGTCTTGTTGTAAGAATATTCATTTTGATCCTTTTCAAATCCTTGTCTTCTTAGTGTTAGTCAATATAATGGGCATATATATAGTGAAACAGGATAAGATGCGATGAAAAAAAAAAGAAAGGAAAAATAATATTAAATTTAGACAAATATATTTCGCTTGAAATAGATGGATGAACGAGTTCTATTTAATCCTGGCATATTTTTTCTGATTTTTCTTATCGCTGGGTATCAAATTTTAATATAATAAAACAATTTTTTCGAAATTAAATTCTTTAAAGCAATCTAATTTTCTTATAAAATAAAATTATTTCAACATAACTTTGTAGCCAAATGAAAATATGTACTATGAAAATCTTAGAAGTCTGGATTTAACTGCAAGTACTAGCTATGAGCAGAATAACTTGTAAAACTCTTATAAAACTCTGAATTGACATCCTTTTCGTGCCGGACAAAATGCATCTTAAAATTATTATACGGTCCTTGAGGTCCGTGGAAATATTCAAAATTATCCAGCATAAAAGTGAGTACGGTAGCAACAAACCGATTTCTCAAATGCTGAAGTCAGTTAGCGATAATACTAAGATGTTTGAACTTTCCTTGAGCAAAAGACAACTAAAAAACCTCCTTTAACAATTTTTTCATAGACTCTTAAAGGAACAATTTTGATCGAATAATTGCATTGTTACTGTGAAATAGCCATAGCTCTGCAAGCACAGGTATTAAACAGTATGTATGTTAAAATACAGCCTCTGGAATTCTCCAAAAGATTCATTACGTTTATTAATTCAAAGTTTATTAGGTGCTATTTTCATTTATATCTGTTATTGATTAAATTCAACGTATTTTCCTTTAAGTTTTATTCAAACTTAATACAATATGAAACATCGAAATCAAATACGGTGTGATCATTATTGGAATATGTCCAAAAAAAACAAAATCCTAAACAAGTTAGCCTAAAACAAATCGAAATGTTCCAAAAATTTCCATTAAAACCGCAAAATACATCACATATACCCAAAAATGGTGAACATTTTAGTTTCGCCCCAATTCATTGAATTCGAATTGACGATACCTATACATTATTTTTGGTGTAAATCCCTAATCAATAGTTTCGTTTGTATACACTTTTCTTTTTTATGTAGCACTAAATTTCTATATCACAAATCAATATGAAAGGAAAATGGTCTTGTTCAAATTCGGATTGGCCAATCTAAAATCCATTGTATTATATCGAATGGACAATAGAAGTATAAAATTCAAAAAAAAAGAAATAGAAAATTCTTATATAAATAACTACGGTATAAAAGAAAATGTAATGTTTTTTTGAATAATTGTGTTTATTTACAATTTTCTAGACTTGAATTTTCCATTGAGACGCGAATAAAAGATGAAAATTTTATTGCTATTTTCATTTTTTAAAAGTTCTATTCATTTATTCTTTTTTCAATGATGAAAATTGTTTTGATCTTTTTCCATATATCAGGATAACAACAGACTCTGTAATCGCATAGACTTTATGGTCTCTTTAGAATGTCGTCTTTAAAGCTTGTTGAAGTTTATAAATGTTTATAAATGAAAATCTTTGATTTTCACAACAAAAGTATTTATTGGCATGGAGAGCGACTTTATTCTTCAAAATATTTATATAGAGTAAAGTCTCCTTAAAGCGGTCATTTTGACTAGACAAATCGATTCAGGTTTTAATTCAAATAATACGAATCATTTAATGATAAAAATATTTTGTAACTAAGGAATACCTAGTTACCTGTATTTTTTTTGTGAATCTTCTGAATGAAAAATTTCGTCCTTTTCTTCAAAATTAAGCCCAAAATATATAATTCTACTTTTCGATTTTTCGTCTTTACAGATTTATTTTTCTTTTTTTCTACGACGTAAAACAAATACACAACCAATATATTGGAAAAATGCTTTTTTCCATATAAATTATTCTATATTATTTTCCAAAGATATCCTATTTCGTCCTTTCTAAAATGTATTCTAATATAATTCTTAATTTTAATCTTTAACAGTTAAGTTCAATTAAATTAAAAAAGGAGATTAAGACTTATATTGATCAAATAATTTTCTATGTTCCTTATTATCCTTTTTGGATAAAATTTTATTACTAAGATCTAAGCATAGAATTAATTTTAGTTTAATTAGACATTTGTTTGTCGGTATTATGTACTTTTTGGTCGGTTTTTATAGTGTCCTTTTGCCGATCCTCACTAAATTAAATAAGCTTTATCTAAGAAATGAGTTTTCTAAATTTCAATACAATCGGTTAAGAAGTTTCCAAGAGGAAAAGAAGTCCCCGATTTCTTAAATAATCATGTGTCGCCCGACCTCCTTCTCAGATCAATACATAATGGAATAGGCATCTGCAGTCAAGTCAATACATTACTCTCAATTACTCAAATATGAAAATTGTTTTTTTTCCTCCTAACTACACTTCATTGGTACAGCCTCTAGACCAAGGAATCATTCAAACTTTGAAAATCCACTATATACGCCAATTTTTTCAAACCATTTTCAACAGATTAGAAAATGATGAAGGAAAAACTCTTCTTCAAGTATGGAAAGAATTTTCTATTTTAGATTGCATTCGAACTGTCTTTATCAGCTTGCACAAAAAATTAAACCGCCAACACTTAATGCATTTTGGAGGCCTCTTTTACCTAAAATGGTTTAAAAGGAAAATGATATTACATCTCCACTTACAGAAATAGTAAACATTGCTTCTGCTTTGAGCAGCGAAGGATTTGCAGATATAAACCGTGAAGATGTGGAAGAACTACTTCGGGTGGAATTATTTGGTGAATCTACCTCAAATGCATTTGTGGAAGAAAACACGGATAACTTGATACTTTGAGAATGCAGTTTTCACATGCATAGGTCTGATTTATTTATTTCTGAGATTCCATATAATGCGATACGAATTCATTTAATTTATATTAATTGTGAGTTTCTTATACCGCGGTTTCCATAGAACGCGGTAGTGGTTTCTATATAACGCGGTATCAATAATCGCGTTTTAGGAGACTTGACTGTATTTCTTACCGCCAACCAGCTGCCCAACTTTCAAGTGCATCAAGTAACGCGTTCAAGAGGTGCCGTGTAAACTAAATTGATAGGGACAAGCAGACGAGCTTACATTTTCTAAAAATAGGTTTTTGAGCTCATGGCATCTCAAAACGTGAAAATCCATTAAAATCTAGATGTCCTAATTTTTTGTCATCGCAAGGCAAGGGTGTTTTTCATTCATGGGAGAAGAAACCAGAAATGGTATTTTTTAGGCTTTCAAAATTTCTGGTCAGAAGTATTCATTGATCCCTAAAAACACAGTAATATAATACGAATCTGTTATTGAATAAGCTAGCATATATGTATGCCAAGGATGTACTGCAGAATAGCGTATTTAGTTTAATTTTCCATGGCGCAGCAATTAAAAAGTCTATGTTGTACAATTGATAAATAAATTATTCGCTATTTTACTTCTTCAAAGAGTCCGGACACTGATGGCTCTTCCCTAGAAATTTTTAATAGAAAAAAATTATTTCCCAGCCAACCTTCTCATTCTAAAAAAAATCTATATGTAAATTTACTGGACTATATTACATTGGGAAAATTTATGATGAAAACATGTCAGGAAAAACCGAAATTTTTTCGAGAAAACCAAACAAAAAATTCTTGGAACCCAAGATCATCAAAATGAAATCTCTAATATTTATTCTAGTTCAATTTTGATGTCATGATTTTAATATATATTTTGGTATTTTGAATTGGATCCAAAATAAGAGAGAAATTTAAAAACATGTCATAACGCCATCATACATAATCATGAAATTTAAATATCTTAAATATTACCACCCACAACTCAATAAAAAAAAAAAACGAAAAACATTGCCTACAATATAAAAATTAATAGTTATTATAATATGAAAAAAGAAAAACATAAGAATTTTCCTATTCCCTGTGTTAGAATTTTAAGATGAATAGGAAATTTTCATTTCTTAAGAAAAATTTTTATTGTCATTAAAATCTAGAGATTCAAAAGCAACAACAGAAAAAAAAAAGAAAAACCTCTTCTTCCAATTATATTGTTTTTCTTTTTTTTTTATTCTTTTCTTTTATGATGAAAATTATAAGAAAGTCATATCATCATATTTTTCTCTCTCTCAAAAAAAAAGGAAGGAAAACTCTTTAAAAATTTTCTTAAACAATAAATAAGAAATTGTGATTATTCATGATTATTTCAATAATTTTATAAGGAAAAAAAAAAGGATTTTTCCTATAAAAAAAAAAAAATTTTCATATATTTTCTTTGCTTTTCTTTTAGAACTTTTGAAGTAAAAATGGAAAATAAAAAACGATCTTCAAAATATAATAAAAGCTTTTGTTTTGTAGATTTCTCTTTTAATCCTGATTTTCTTTTTCTTTTGTTTAATTTTTATCATCCTTTCTCTCGTTAACCACCACGTTAAATTCAAACTCCTTCCAAAATCACCATAACGAAAGTGTCTTGCGTAAAAAAATATCTTAAAAATTTTATGTTTTAAATATCTACTAAATAAAAAAAAAAAAAACAGGAAAAAAACAGGTCATAGTATAATCATAGACCACTTCTCATAACTTGTTATGGTTTTTATATGCTATAAGGAAGAAATTATAGAAACGTGACTTGAGTTCTTGTTGGTTATCCTGTTTTTTTTGGTTGAGAACTTAACGATACGATTATTATGCGTGCTTTTTCCTCCAACAGGAGAAGAAGAAAAATGAAAACATAAACTTCTATTTAGTATGTAGAAGTGTTAACCAGTTTTAAATTTTAGGTATCCTTTTTTTTCATGAAATATGATACAAGAAAAAAATATGAGATATACTAAGAATGAAAGCTAATGAAACGCACCTTTAGAAATGTCTTATGAGGATAAAAAATTGTTATCGTATATAAGAAATTGGAAGTATAGTTAACAAATATTCATAAAAACCAATTTTAACCGCTGATTTTGTAACCTCATCGAAAATTTTTGACAATTTCGGTTCTAATTAATGGCTAATAAATTTGGAATGCAAAAGATAACAGTCAAGAAAGATTAAACATTCTAAAGATTATAAATTATGAAATTGAACATTCGTTTTGTGATGTAAGGTATTGAAAAATATCTTTTCCAGAATGGAGATCACAGGTGAACTGTTTGGTTTTGGCAGGCTCGTGAAACCCATATAGACATATTCTGGGATATTCTCAAATCGTATTTCTATGTAGCCATAACTTCACAGACAGAAAGTTCTGTAAGCAAGTTACATAAACGCGTAAATTATACTATTCTAAATCTGTATCTATTTCGACCTCGTAAAATCTATTCGTCGTCTTCGAAGTAAATAAGAATTTTTGCGGAAATATTGATTTACTTTCATTTTAACTTCAATTTTCCTTTTATTAATACAGAATTTGGAATAGTATTTCACTTATTAAAGATTTCCGATATTTCAAACCCAATCGTAAAGATACAGACGATTTGACAGGAACTTACAGAGCAGTTACTTAGTCATATGATTTAATAATACCAATTTAGGCATTAATCGGATCTTTATGGTTACAGAGCGAATTTACAATTTATAAATAGCAGCCTTAATAATTTAACTGTTTTTCTTTTGGTTGTTTTCCATACCTCTAACGCCAGGTATTATACTATCCTGTATATACTAAGTTTTTGTTGTCATCTTCTGAATCCTGAACTGCCAGAAAAATCTTAAGAATTGAAATCACTTTTAATATATTGCCTTTTTAATTTTTCTGTAACATAATTTTATATTTTTATGAATTTCTTTCCATTGGTTTAAAAAGTTTGCCTTTTTGTCCAAACTTAAAAAAATTATTTAAAATTGTTTAAGGGCCTACACCTACCTAGACTGCCGCAAAAAAACCTGTAAATTCAGATTGATATTTTCTAAGAAAATATTAATGGAAATATTTGTTACCAAGAGATTAAAGGAATGAAAATTAGAAAAAAAAAATTGAAAAAAAAATGTGGATGCCTGCAGGTGATGTCATTTTTTTCAAGTTTTTGGGCGGAGGAAACACTCCAGTTCAAGGGATTCATCTAAAGCTAAAAACGGGTTGTTTAAGTCAATAAGAGGCTGACAGGTAAAATAGCGATGACTTGGCCATTTTTTTGGAATTGTTCAAAACAGAAGATCGATTTTAAAAAAGTAAGATCGGCAGCGACTCCTCAATTCTTTTCACTTTATTTGGCGAATATTATGATTACCAGACTTCGTTTAGAATTCGGTAAATTCGTCAAATCTATAAATACCGGAGAGAAATTTTCAGGATATATTCCTTAAACTTGAGACTTTGGGAGCGTGTGAAAATATTGAAATTAGTTATAATTTCTAGGCAGATATAGCTTCTTGAAATTTGAAATATGGCCCTTGAACTTGCTTAACTCAGAATTCTATATATTCATCAAAACTAAAGATATCGATTTGAAATTTTCAGGATATATTCTTAAAACTTAAAAGCTTTCAGAAAACGTAAAATTGAGAAAATTGTTTTGTTTTTTGTTTTAGGTAGAATGCTATTAGTTCAAATAATTTTGAGATTTCTGGAAATTCAGTGTAATAAATTCTAATTTTAATTTTAGTTTATAGAATGGAAAATACAAAACCAAAAGAAATTATATTTATTCCAGAAACAGTATAACATTCCTCGGGTGTCATTTTTTCGTTTTTCATTTAAGATGCCGTTAAATAACTCAATTACAGGTATTTTCTCATTTTGAATATGCCAGAACCATATAATATAGTATATCTAAAATAATAACATTTTCATTTCACAATTTTCCTGTGAAATTCATCTTAAAACCCATCATTTGAAAAACGTATTTTTTTATTTTGTCCTTACGCATTTTATACGTAGAACGTTTCTTATTATATGGTTGCTTTGGTTTTTAAAGGTGTGAAACGTTCTGTAACGAAAGTCAAAGCAGAAAAAAAAACAAACTATATACAAGAAAAAATTTGCCCCGTCTGTTCGAAATCATCTTCAACATTTCTTTCTACTTATATAAATGTCTCTCGCAACCACCCACAACCATATATTACACTACTTATTCCATCTTTCTATTCAGATAAACCCGTAGCCCTTATTTCTATAGGATTTTTTTTCTTTTTTTTTTCGGGGTAAAAAGTGAAAAATAATTTGAAGAAAAGATGAAAATTCAGGTTTTTGCCTTTTTTTTTTCTTCTCTCACCTGCCCAAGAAGAATACGAAGAAAAGAACCTTTATTGGTGGAGTTTCTTTTGTTAGCCTTTCATTTCCAAAGTAATTTTCCTATTTTTCCTTAACATATATGTAATAGGGTGTATACTTTACGTTTTTTTTTTTTTCATGTTCTAATATTTATTTTACTGTTGAAGAAAAGATGACAAGCCGCATTAGATCTTATAATATAATGTTTTTTGAGGTTGAATAAAAGAAAAATACTTCACATTCATTCGATTCCGTATACTAGGTAGGACTTTTAGAAAATTCTACATACGTTACTTTGGAAAGTTGTTTCAAAAAAAAAAATTCTCCCTTTTTGACTTGGGTGTTGATTGTATAGTGTAACAAAAAAAAATACAAAATTGGAAGATATATCATCTTCCACGACTTCGGGTGTTTTCTTAACAACCCTTAAAAAATTTCTCATAATAAAAAGACAACCACTTTTTTTAATGTCCTATGGTAAGGCACTACCAGAGGGTATATTAGTTTTGTCACTACATTTATAACGCATGAGAATAATCATCAGAGAAAGGTTACAAAGATGTGTAGTCATATCGATTTATGCATGTTCGTCTGTCCTTCCGTATACAAGATAACTCTAAAACCCGTTATCCGATTTTGATGAAATTCACAATATGAGTTAGCTATACCTTAACTCGATTTGGTATTAAATTTCAGCATGATCAATCTAGGGGGACCGAAGTTATTAACCCAAAACTAGGGTGACCAGAAGGTTTTGGCTTTTTTTTTATGGTTTCAGATATAATCCAAAAATTTGTGGAGCAATTTTATTTAAATTCTTTACATGGGTTGACTACATAAGTAGGCGATAATATGTTAAATTTCAGTAGAATCAGTCCAAGGATATTGAAGACAGAAATAGTCGTATGAGAACATATTTCCGTTCCCGAAACTAATATACCGATTTGAATAAAATTTGTAGACGATGCGAATTAGAACAAACTTAAAAAGGAGAAACAAAGTTATGAAAAATACTTTAAATATTATTAGTTTCGGATGTTTTTCTGTTCCATTCCCACGATAGGGTATCAAAAAATCGACTGTAGGCCGATTTTCAGTTACTAGAGATTTTTTTAGTTATCTTCCTTCTCAAATTCTCTAGAATTTTCATTTTTTCTATTTTCCATTTTCAGGTTCTGGGAAACTGACATACGAACTGTTAGAAAAACAAATCGTTCTACGATCCGTCGAAAAACGACAACTAAAGGGCGAATGTTGGCGTAAGTGTTTATACTTTATTATACATATTTTCAACATAAAAACATATATTTATAATATTATTTCGTAGCATAGAAAATTATATTCATATCAACCAACCACCAAATACAGGTCATAAAGTTTGAATTGAAGAATTTAAAGAATTAAATTTCTTTATAAATTCTTAAATTAGAACTCGATTTAGTGGAAAAGAAATATGTCACCAGGCAGGATGTAATCTCTTGTAGAATTTATATCATATATATTGTATTTTCTGTACTTGAAAAGTCAATTTGAATCATATTTATATAATATTATAATTTGAGCATTAAAACATTTTCTTTTTTTTCCCTCCCCTCAAGATACGAAGGCTTAAATGAACCGAAAAGTCGTGAACTCGAACAAGCTTTAGAGCAAGCTTTAAAAGAAGCTGTTGATGATGAAACATTCCGTAAAGTTAAAAGAATGAGTTATTCAAGTAATGCAGCTGGAGAAGTAAGTAAATTTATATTTTTAGCATAGAAAAATCATATTCAGTCTGAATCAAGTTTCATTCTTAATGCTTTTAACTAGCATTAAGAATGTAGGACGTCGTTTATGGGAACATAAAGTATATCATATGGCACTTAACATAAAAACATAGTAGTTATTGTTCTTAAGTTTAAAATTTGCAATTTTAATTACACTCATATTATGTATTCAGAAGAAGAAAAAAAGTTTAAATATACATAATTTTCTAATTAAACTAAAAATATGTATGACACCATATTTTTTTCTCACTCTTTAGATAAAATACTCTAATTTAGTGACCCAAAATTTATTAAAAAAATTTCCTTTTTCTTTTTTTTTTGAACCAAAAACCATATAAAAAAGTTTCAATTAAAATTAATATATTCCATAAACAGATGTGTTCCCTCATAAAAATAAGGGAAATTTCTATTTAAGAATCATAAAAAAAAACAAGGAACAAGGATTTTGTCGCTCATATTTTGCGACAGGTGCCTTTTGTTTATCTATTTTTCTAGCTTCTAATCAAATACTTTCTTCCACAAAACAAATAAAGAAAACTAAAAAAAATTGTATATATTAGAAACATATATTAAATCAATAAAAAAAACCCCCACCCTAAAACCTAACAACCCACTTTTCTAATTAATAACTAATTTTCATCTTCTTTTAATTAAAAACTTTTAAGCTAACACAACGTTTACCAATTAACATAAATGGAAATGATATTATAAATGGTGGACAAAATGAAATGACATCAATAAGAAATTCCAAATTAAATGCTGATATTCAGGCATTAGATAAGCTTTTATCATCTTTATTAGAACAACAACAACAGCAGGAAAAATCTACTCCTACTAGAAAATTATCAACAAAATTGAATCGTTGGCGTCCATTATCACGATCAGTAAAAAGTTTCATAACTGGTAAAAATTCGTCTGATCATGATGGACAACGAAATGATCGTGGTGATGATCGAAAACCTGGTGGTAGTATAAAATTACCAAAATTTCAAACAAATTCAAATGAAAATAATTTAAATATGCCAATTATGCAACATACATCATTAATGCCAACAATTTTAGAACAAAATCAATCACAATTGAATACCACTAATAATTTGAAAAGAAAATCTAATTTAAATGTTGATATTGAAGATGTAGGCAGACATGGAGGACATGTAAGTGGTATTCGTGGAATCTTAAATACAATTGCAAATGCACCACAACGTTTTAGTCAAAGCATTACTACACAAGATGAAGAAAATACCAATCTAACTAGAAATATTTTAGATTAGATTCAAAGAGTTAGATTTCAAAGAGTTACTACTTTTTTTTGTTTTTGAATTGATATCATTTACTTAATCAAGCATTTTAGATATAATTATATGATTATCCTTTTGAATAAATTCCAATTTAAATTTAATACCGATTAATTTCTGTTTCCGTATTTTTTTAATTTGATTTGAGAAAATATATATCAAAGTTTCAGATTATTGGGAATTTCTTAGAATAAGCTTTCGTTTTTCGTGATAGAATTGATTGACGAAGAAATGATATATCCTGCCGCTGACATAAAACAAGAAGAAAATAAGATGGGATTTCCCATATTATTTCTATTAAAATTACGTCTTTTTTTTGTTGTTTTTTTAAATCAAAAAGAAAAGAATGTATTTACATTACCACGTTCAAATAATATGAAAACAAGTTCAACAAATTCAATGTTTGTACGTGAAACTTAAAAAAAAAACAAAAATTCCAAGAGCACCATGTTCACCGAATTCCACTACGAAAGAAAATTTGCTAAAGGATTTAAAGGCTATCGACTTCAAACACTGCTTTTAACAGTGCAGAACATGTTGTTGAAAATGTCATCAGGAGGAGATTACTTTGAAGACGGTTAAATAAATTAAAAAAACAAAAAACAAATATCTTCCACGAAATATTATGGGAACCTTTTATAGAAGTGTATAAAAGGCGAATGTTGTGTGAATATGATAAAATATGTACGACTAACTATAACAAATAAAATGGTAATGGAACAGAAATCTGAACCAACTCCTTAGGTTTTAAGTGGTTGTGTATTTGGCGTATCGTTTGGCGTATCACTTCTATTATTTGCCTCTAAAGTTACCTATCACATTATTCTTTTCTAAATCGCAGAAAAATTAGCGAGGCTTCGGTGGGCAGGACACGTTATCCAGTCTAATAATAACAACCCTTGTAAACGAGTCTTAAACACCGTCCTAGAAGGAAGAAGACGAGCCGGCAGACCGAAATTGCGATGGATTAATGTTGTTAATCAAGATGTTGTGAAAATCAGAGCAACAACCTGGAGGACAGCTGCGAGAAACAGAGATTCCTGGCGAAGCAGACTTGAGGAGGCCAAGACTCGTACAGGGTTTTAGCGCCACTGATGATGATGATGATGATGATGATGAATCGTAGATGAATTGGTTTTTGGAAAATCAACTCCGAATTATTTACATTTATTACTTTCCCTGAATAAGTTCCAGTAATTTTCGAACACAGTCGTTTATACATATATATACCGAATTTAGAAAAAAGAAAATTAATTACATCAGTTGAGAAAAGAAAAGGATAAATTTATTAAAATAAATTAATGTTAATCAAATAAATTAAAATGTTTTCATTGGAGAATAAAATCACATAGAATTTTGAATTTTGAGGTAATTTATAAATTACGAAAAGATGATATTTTCTCAAAGCTTTTGAAATCGATTTAAAGAAGGTTAATTATCCTGTTAAATTATTTCACACGAAAATAGAAAAGGATTATATTGATTATAAAATGGATTTAATTAAAGATAAATTTATATACGCGAAAAACAATGAAAATTATTATAGTTGATGGATTTTTTGTCTTTTTTCTGTCTTTTGACTTGGAAACAATTGAATTTAGTACATTGATGAACAGAAGATTATCAACGAAATTAAATCTTATGAAATAATTGATATGAATTATTCTACTATTGTTTTGAAGATGGCGTTAAATTTTTGTGATAATCACAGATCTATTGAATATATTTGACACAGAATATAAAAGGAAATTGATTGATCAAATTATAGACAGATAGGTATATAAGAGGATAGATAGACAGATGAACAGATTGTCAGATATACAAGTATACAGACAGATATACAAAGATATATAGATAGAGATACAGTATTCAAACTATGAACTGAAGAGTAATTAGACGTGATCCGCTGACCTCTTATCTAATAGGTTCTGTGAAAATTAAGGAAACAAAAAATTTATATTTATTTCTGTTGCACTAATGTGTAATCTAAAGAAAAATGATAAATAGGTAAGGAGAAGAAGGTTTTTATTTAACTCATATGTTTTCTTATTGAGAAAAGCAACATATGTAAATAAAAATCAGGGCGGCAACAAAATGTCGTACAATTCCAAAAATAAACGCAATGTTACTCGTCGGTCTTCATATTTTCTTAGAAAGTCATTTAAGTGTATACTATACTGCGCTACTGATCTGGTAGATATGACTATGGATATATATTTGTACCTGAGTGGTAAAAGGTGGTATTTCAAATTTTTTAGAAAAATCGAGCTAATGTCTTTTCTCAGATATTGATATTGATATTATATAATATGGAGTCCTTCCATATTAAATAATAACAAAATAATTTTCATAGAGTTTAAAAGTTGTTTATTTCTATATATGTACGTTTATATGTATGTAGGGTGGCCATTAGATATGATTCATGTAGATGTTATGCCTACATGATCATGTCCGACTAAGAAAAGAGCTAGTACAAATATGAGTCATGTGGATAACATCCCTACATGACGATCAATATGTTTAAACTAGGACTAGGGCAAACAATAGTGAGGCAGATAAGATGCCTGCATGATATTGGTATAATAAAAAGAAGAGAAGAAACGAAAACCACGATCTTGAATAAGGTAGTCTAGATTCGATCGTGGTCAGGAAAATTAGAAATAAAAAAGAAGTTTTGTTTATTGCAATAACGTGTTTTACTTTATCCCTATCCTTTTTCCTACATATTCATATATCATAAGGTCCAAGCGTAATATAAACTTTTCTATCATAAAACAATATCACTAAATATACTTAATTTAAAATATATAGACAGATATACACAAGGACAGATCTGGACATGCCTGGATATATAGGTAAGTAAACTACTATGATGATTACATATACAAAGATTTTACAATTTATTTGATTGCTTTCAGCATACTTCTGATAGTGTCAATAAGCTCATAGACTGATCTATACTCATAGAAGAGCTACTCAGGCATTCAGATTGACAGTTTATCACCAATATTTTTATATAAACTTCTCTTCAAGTTCATTATAAACTTCACAAAACTGTGTAATAAGTTACAGATGAAAATTTTTGAAAAATGCAAATTGCAGAAACTCTGTAAACAAAAGTTTATAGATTGCTAATAAGATAGGGATGGCTATCATAAATCTTGTAGCCAAAAAATTTTAAAGAAAACCACAAAAACTTAATCTAACATAATGGGAAACTTCCCTTTTTTTTCATAGAACAACAACAATAACAAATAATGAAGAATACACTTTATATATTATATTATGTTGGCCCGGGAAAGCTCTAGCACTTTGTTTTTTCTTTTTCATGAACCTTCAAAGTTAGTATTATTTCTTATGTTTTTCGCTTTTCTACTGGATTTTCAATTAAGATAAAAATGAAAAAGAATACAGAAAAACTTTTTTGTTTTTATGGTGGGTGATTGTTTACTCTTTCCAAGATTACCGACGAAAAAAAGAAAAACGTTATCATAATTATTTGAAATTTATTGCGGTATTTTGTTGAAATTAATGAGAAACGACTGCAATTGAAAATAAGTGTGCTATATAAAGAAAATCATGCAAATAAGAAGCTTTTTTTTTTATTAGAAAATATTGTCTTTTAGCAGTTTTTTCCGTTTTAAAATAGAAAGTAAATTTAAATGGCATTGTTTTTCACGTAGATTTAGTACAAAAATTAATTTAAAACCAAAAAACCTTTAAACATTTTTCTTCGCTATTTGTCTAGAATGAAAAAACAAATAAAAATTATTTTAGTCTATCGAGAGGCTTTTTATTTAAACAGTCTGAAGTTATTTTTCTAAGAAAACGATCTATATCGTTTTTCTTTTTTCTTATCTTAGACTAAATAGCATTCAAATTGTCTGTTTCGATATATTATAGAAATATTCAAAATTTCAATGAAAATAGAAAGTTTTCGGAATATTTTCTTTTTGAAAATGAAAATTTTAAAGGCAAAAGATTCAGTAACAGATTGGCAGAATACAGCTTTAAGTAGAAGAACTTTTTATACCAAAAATTTGACTAAAAACTCTTGATATAATTTAATATTTATTTACTAGATCTTATACTATTTTTATAAGCCTTATACCTACTGGGTGCTTCGTATCAAGATTGTAATCCTTTAAGGAGTGATTTCAAACTTCTAATTTAGTTGCTTTATGACGAATCCTTTAGGTATATAAAAGTTATCAGTTTTGTTTATGGGTATACTGCTCGGAAAGGCTTTTGCCTTAGAATAGCTTATATCTAAGTTTTTTTTTTTCTTAAAATGCACCAAACACTCATTCTTTACATCTTAAATTTCAATTTCTTGCCGGAATTTTTCTCAATTTTTAATTGAATAAAGAATTTAGTATTAGTTGCTTTTATTTTATCCCAAAAAAATCAAGAACAGATAGATTAACATTCAGTTAATTAGTGGTGGCAGCAGAAGTACGTGCTTAGGACATCAAAGAAAAGGACCGGGTACAACGCGGAATTTTTTGATGATAAATATGTATAGTGGAATCAAAAACAGCATTCTCCAATGTAAAAGTATTGGAAAATAATTTTTTTGTTAACCAAATTTCATGAAACTTAGAATTTATATTCTGGACAGACTATCCTAAAAGATACGAAATGTTTTCACTCAATCAATAGGTTAGTGGGTAAGATGGAGCAACAAAAAAAAAAAAAATGAATAAATCAATTAATATCACAACAAAAAATAAAGTTGTAAAATTTCGACAACTGAAATTTGGTTGCCACAACTAAGTTTTCAGTTTTCACAATTAACATTCAGGTAGCACAACAAAATATTCAGTTGTCAGAACTTGGCAAAAAGTTTTATGATTTGTTGGGTGTATATTTTCACAAAAAAGAAAAATTAGAAAATTTCCCTTAGTTTTTCGCTCATCAGTTTAAGAATTTTTTTTTTGTTTTTATTCGTCAAAATCTTTTAAGTGGTTAGGGCTTCTGAACGTCTTGAAGTGGCCCTGTAACAAATTTAAATTATCCTCGAGGAGTTTACCTAAAAATTGATGGTTGTTTATTATGTTTTCGATTACTTTAATAAATCACTAGGAAATTTCCTTAAGTCATACTCTAATCTTGATTTGATCAAATTTCTAAGTAATTTTTAAAATGCCATCAAAAGAAAATCTTCCAACTTATATTAGGTTAGTAGTCATATATAATTGTTTTAAAAGGATAAGGATATGCACTTACATGTTTTTCCAGAATATTTTGTGGATTATTTTCATTTGGACGTCTTTCGATTTTCTCTGAAGAGCGTGATAATGTCGATGGTATTGTTAAATTAGTACCTAACCTAATTGTTATTTCATAACGAGTCTGTTCACCATTTCGATCTAAAAATAAAACAAGAAATAGAAAATAAAATTCATTATTTAAAAATTATTTTTTAAAGAAAAAAAGGAAAAAGAGGCAATGAAAATTGATAATAAATCAAATAGAGACGGTGTCGGTATTGTTTTAATATATTTCTTTCCTTTAAAAAAAAAATCACAAGAAATTCACCTTTAAAATAAGCTTTCCTTTTTTTTTGTATGTTATATGTAACTGGGTTGATATTAAACCGCCTCCAAAAACAATACAGAACAACCCAACTAACTTCAGGAAAAATTCAATTTTCCTATTTTAAGGCAATGTTTACCAAATTTTCTTTCATTTTTTTTTCTTTTTGCTTTGTTTTGTTTTGTTTGTTTTTCCTTTACTGCTTTTAGTTGTTTATATTTAGCTTGAAATTTTCTTTTTTTTAAGTATGTAAATATGTGTGCCTACATGGGAATTTTTCTCATACCCAAAAATATTTTCACACATGAATATTTGGGAGATTGAATGAGGAGGGAGTTGATGTAGAAATCCTCCAAATAAAATGAAGGAACCGGAAAAGATTCAATGTTATTGTTTTGCCATGAAAAAAAAGAAAAAAAAACGTATACAATATAAGAGAGGACCTCCGACAAAACTCAACCATTCCTTGTTCAAGGAAAAAAGAAATACACGCATAGGCTTTGATTTTGTCTTTTTATCCTGTTTTTTTTTTTTCTTCTCCTTCTTCTGTTGTATAACTTTGGTGGAGATTGAATTAAATTTTCTCGATTTGAAAAAGGAAAAGCCTTTTCAAATATTTCTATATATTTTAAGAAAATTTAACATAATGGAAACAAACTGAATATATATATGTGTATATAAATGTATGCGAAGATGGTACAATGATAGCATACAAAATTATTCGCTCCAATTAAATTTTCTTTCCAGAAAAGCGCAAAAAAAATATAAGAAAATGAAATCGTTATATTTTTGGATAAGAATGAAAGAAAATTTCTATTTCGTTAAAAATTTTCTGTAATATCCGTGTATGAAGGAAAGAATTTTGATAGAAATACAATTTTCTTGAATTTTCTTTCAATTTTCTTGTGATTTTTCTTTCTAGAAGAAAATAAACGCGAAAAAAAGTAAGTTGCCCTTTTCTATATAAAGAAAAATTTTATGAAAATATGTTCAGAATTTGATTTTCTAATAATAAGAAAATGAAAATGACTAAAGTATGTACTTAGAAGAATTTTACCTTATTCGAAATGAAATGAAATATAAAGATTTGTTTTGATTTAATTTAGAAAATTTCAAGCACCTAAAATTTGTTTCTTTTCTTAAGGTAAACTTACACTGAATTCGACAAAAGACGTAAGTGCACTAAGCCACATTTAAATAATGCAAAAACATATATGAAAAAGAAATAAATACACACAATTAAATTAGTCAACCCATACCCATGGAGCACATTTGACGTATGTCAACTTAGCAACTATTCTATACTATGATATAAAGTGTTGTTAAATCTTATATATGCCAAATGTGCTGATTGGGCACCATACGGCTGAATTATAATAGGAAAAGCCAAGCATAGACGAATTTACGAATATGTAGTAATCTTCACGAATCGTATGCTGTAATTTGAAATTTCGACTCTAACTAATTCTGTGCCCACTGATAATGTGTGTTATTCATGTGACTTAGGTTAGGCATATTTGTGTTTAGTTGTTTTGCCCGATTCACTGTGAGTTCAGCTCTCGGCTCAAATTTTCATTCAAAAAATTCTTTAGAAAATGTACAATAATTTCGATGTTCTTTAAATAATTTTACCATTTGAAAGGAAATACATGGACAATTTGCAACTATGGTAATCTTATCTTCGTAGTCAAGATAAATGCAGAACGTGTGAATCGATTTTGATTAAATTTTAGTATATTGATAGGTTCTAGTAAAACTGTAACTCAATTTTAGATGAAAATAGAAAACTGAAAATGGTTAATTTTGAACTAAAATGTGGTAAGTTCACATTTTTTTTCTAGTCCTTAAAAACTCAAACATAAATATTTTTTATATTTTATTAGAACTTTCAAAGCTTAAATTTATGATTTCAATAGGTTCGTTTTTTCACATTGCTCTGTTTTGGATCAAACCAGACTATGAAAAAAGCGACAACGAGCAAGAACAACAAAAAACCTTAGGTATTGGTAGCATATATTCAAACCAAAGAAGATCACAATGCGTAAATAAATTGTGTTGTAGTTGAAAATTAAGAAAATGGAAATTTCTAGAAAGTGCGAATCAATTTGGAAGGTTTCTCAATTTATACTTGTTCAAAAAAAACTTGTCATACTCCTCAGGAAGACAACATTCAATTATCAAAAGATACAAAATAGTCATCTATTGACAAAAAAGGGAAAATGGTCCAAGTAAAAGCAGGTGTACGTTGTTGTTGTATTCAATGTAAAATTTGCTCTGCTCTGGAGGAATTCGTGAAAAAAATGCACATAGTAGTAGTAGTCTTTATAAATTGCATGGATTAAATGCAAAAACCTTTTTTCAATTTAACATGAAAGTGTGAAACCCTACACTTTTATTTATTTTATTTATAAGTATTTTTCTTTCTCGTTTTCAGTTTTAGCTTTATGGAAAACAAATACGAATTCAAAAGCCTCTTCATACTGCCAATCAATTAGGAAAATCAACCAGAATAATATATAGTCAATATTTATGAGCTTTCAAAATATAATTGATTATGTATCAGCGCTTAAAAAATGTGTTCTTCAAGTATGTATGGCTTTTTTTTTAAAGTTATATTTTTTATATTGATTATGGCAGATACTACCATATTATTTTTGTCAGTATATTTCTAGTGTAGTAAATAATTATCAATGCTATAGTTGTGTAGAGATTCAAGAGCCATATCGGGTTATGCATGTCCGTCCGTCTGTTCATATACAACATAACACAAAAACGCGTTATCCGATTTTAATGGTTACAATGTGGATTCTATTCCTCTCAAGTCGATTTCGTATTACATTTCAACCAATAATTGGTCAGGATGAATTAAGTTATAAAACAAGAAACTGTGTGGCCACAAAGTTTTATGGCTCTTTTTTAGTTTTTCAGATTTAATTGAAAAATTTGGGCAGCAATTACATTTGAGATGCTGAAATAAATAGACGATGGCTATGTTAAATTTCAGTGAAATTAATGCAAGGATCAAGTTAAGTTTAGTTAGTTTATAGTTATAAAGTTTTTTCAATGTTCTTTAAAAACTAATATATCGATTTGAATATAATTTGTAGAAGATAGCTCCAGGCTTCTTGTGCATTAGAACGAATTTAAAGAAGAAGAAACGAAGTTATGGAGAAAACATTATTAGTTTTGGTTGCATCTTTCTTAGAGTTAATTCATTGAACTTGTTGAATTTGTTAACTACACACCTCATTTCTAGCATAGAGCATCGAAAAATCGACTATAGCCCGACTTTAAATTTCCATATTGAAGTTTAAATAAAGTAGATTTTTACATAACCGATCTATGCAAGAATATTCAAAAAAAAAAACACGGAAATAATAACAAAACTTGAAACAAAATAATGAAATGAAGTAGATAAAGTTAGTTCAGTTTAAACTTTTAGAAAATTTTAAAATAATATCCCAAAAATATTTATAACGAAAATCTCTGAATTAATATTTTCCTGAAATTTGTTTAAAATATTTTCTTATTGTCCTTTTCTAAAATTATACATTCCATAAGATTTTATGACCTTAACAAGATAGAGGCTTAACCCACGACATTTAGAATAATTCCTTTAAAAGGAAAAATTGGAAACTTTTTTTTTGAAGCTTTTGTGAAAAAGATTTCCTTTGGACATATATCTTTCTCAACAATCAAATGGTAAAAATTCAAAAAATTATACGACTATTAATATAGGAGAAATTCCGACCCAGATTCGCTACAACAAATATCCAATAATGTCTATTTTATTTTCACGGGACTATAAAACTTTTTAGATAAATTGAAAATATTAAGTTTTTAGCTTGTAGACGTTTGGTTTTAGGGATTAGCTGTATGCAAAGAATATACATTTTTTTACTAATATACTGAAGAAAAAGAATAGAGAAAATATAGTGACTCAATGGCTCAAGTCGCTAGGACCTCTTGTTGCTAATAACTGATAAAGTACGGGTTTTTGGCTTTCCCTGTCTCAAATTTATTCATCTTTACATAAGAGTTTAATTCTGATTAGGTACTTTAATTAAATTTCCGTCAGATAGATGGCGAGGTGATGTGTAATTTTAAGATTTAATATTATTATATTTAATATATTAAAATAAATGTTTTATCATAAATTTTAAATATAAAAAAGTTTAATATAATAAATTTTATGCTAGAGAAAAAAAATCATAATAAAACAACGAAAAAACAAAAAAAATTTTAATTGCTAGACGTGAGTTTGCATAATTAATATAAAATTATTATAAATTTATTACTAAATGGGATAAAATTTATGTAATAAAGTATCTATCTAGAAAAGTATCTAGAATTTCACTTTAAAATAAGCGTGGATTATATTTGAAAATAATTTCCCATCGATTTCATGAAAATCTTTTCTGAAAACTCTTAATTTTGTTAAGAAAATAAAGTTAATTCATAAAAAAAAAACACAAAATAAAGTTTTCGAAAAGAAGATCATTTTATAACAAGAACTTTAATTAAAAAGTAAATCTTATAGATTACTATTTTGATTTTAAAAACTTATCAGTTTTAATAATATTTTCAAAGTTTTCAGCTTTTTTTAAAGTGAAAATGTGCGAAATTTATAGTTTTCTTAAATACGAGCTTATGAATAGTATGAATTTCACAATAAAGAAACTTCTAAGCTTGTTTATTCTGCATTTATATCAATAATGATTTGAATGATGGCAGTTCTTGTCGTAATTCTTGGCATTAAAGTATTTAGAAAGAAACTTGTCTGTTGTTCGGTAACTAATAAATGGAATTGTAACTAATTATTTTCTACAATTTTCTATGTTATTTTATGTTATGTTAATTTCCACATATTTCGAAAATGATTTCTAAAATGTTTTCAAATATCATATTTTGTAAAAATTCTTTTACGGGATATTTTAGGTTTAGAAAACGTACAAGATTTTCGGACATTTCTAGTACATTAGTATTCGAAGTTTGAATATGTCATTTAATTATCAATATCTCAATAAAATTAATTTTTTCAAATTGTATTTTAGTCAATTTTAAGGAATTTTTAGAATAATAACCATTTTTCCTCCTTTTAAGTTTATGTGAAAGAAGAAAACATGTCAAAATCAGATGAAATTTTTAAAATATTCAAATGTAGATGGCCCTGTTAAAAATGTGAGGAAAAAGTTTAGGACCTCTTTCCGATTTCATTTGAAAATTAAAAAAATAATGATGCTTGAAATAGATACCTACAATTGATCATTTTCGTGCTTTAATAACCGATTGGGCAATAATGATCATTAAAATCGGAGATCTGTCTAGAATATTACATAACATAACATAACAGAATGTGTGCAGAATAGGCCTAAATGTCAATACAAAGCTGAGCTTTATTTTATAGAATCGGTTCTTAAACTATGGATCGCGAAGCAAAATGCTGGGATGGCGAAAAGGACGAAAAGTCAAACACTTGAATTTCAGTTTATATTTTATTTCACAATATTCGTACGAGTTTTCAATGAATCTTTCCAATGTTCTTCTTGTCAGTTTTTAATGACAAAAGATTTATATTTTAATCATAAGATTTTAAAGCTATTAATCTATGTTGAACTTGATCTTCAAAATTCATCCTTGTTCTGAGAAAAAATTCCATACCAGACAAACAAGGTTATCTATGTATCTTCTTTAAGGTATTATTTAAGCTTTCTTTTTTTTCGATATCAAACTTTACACGTGTCGAGTAAGTAAAACCATATTAAATGTTCAAAATTCACTCAAAAATTACACGCTTCAAAAATAAAAAAGAAGAGAATTAATGTTTTTGCAAGAAGACCTTTCGAAAATCCTTTCAATTAGATGATATAATACCGGGAAAATAGTGTACCTACATTGGAGAAAATCTATATATGATATTAAATATGATTGATATGACTGTTCAGTTTTTTTTCTGTATTTATAGACGAAAGGTATATGCTCATATATTATTATATTGTTCATAACTTAAAGAGATATTTTGCCCTTATCAAATATATTTTTCCCAAATTTTTTTTTTTTCTTTGTTTTTGTGCTTGTTTGTGAATCCTAATCATCCTTTCTTTTTCGGGAGCTAAACTTCAATCAAGCAGAAGTTTTATTGAATAATAACCATCATCTACTTGAAAGAAAGTAACGTCTGGTATGAATGATGAAATCCGATCGATCGATTACTAACAAAAAAAAAAAAAATACCAAGAAAATAAAACGCCATCATATAATCCTTAAAAATGAAAACACACATCAATGAAGCAATGTTTCGTGTATATTTATGGTTTGATAATAAAGTTCCGGGACTTCTTTAATATCTCTGCAACTATAGTCGTCATCTTTTGGTGAGTATCATTTCTTAACAAACTCGATCAAAATTATTGTTATCGGTTGATATTTATCAATCAAAAAACTCACTTGTTGAAATAAAATCATGGCACAAAGAGCTATGTTATTAAATTTCACGAAAAACTTGGGGCAATAGTAGCAAAAACGTACAAAGTAATGCATATATACTATGATGTTACTTTTTTATCAAAGCTAAAGACTTCTGAGTGACATAAATGATTTTTAGAAGAAATGTTATTACCACAATCCAACAAAAAAAGAAAAAAAAAATACAAAAAGTTGCATCAAAAATCAAAAGAATTCACTCCAACTTGTCCAACAGTTATTGGTGATTTAAATTTTGAAATTTTGAATATCTAAAATTCGTCCAGTTCAACAAAAATATCCTGAATTAGACATTTTGTATTTGTTAATGTACGGCCACATAGGTTCTGTCGGTGAAGACATTTACATTTTCTCTAGTTTGTCAGTTAATTCACAAATACAAATACTAATCTTCTTCAAAATTGAAAAAATAAATCATGGCCTTCTTTTTCTTTCTTCTATCGTATCCTGCTTGTAAGGAACTCGGCTTTATGGCCACTTCCATTTAATTACACGCGTATATTTATTGTTGCTCTCATCTTCGAAAGCGCGCGAAGTAAGCGTAGAGCTTACGTGGCCGCACACTTACACAATAATCCACCAAGCACAATTCACTGATTCTTCGTCAATTTTTAGCATGAAATCAAGTCTGTGTCTTGAATCATTTATTCTATTCACCGGATTCAGCACTAAGCGATTTCTCACTATTCCTTAAAATAAAAATGAAGTTAAAAGGATGATTTTTTCGATGACATTGAGACAATTCATAAGGTTTGTACACGTGCTTCGGAGACAATACCAGAAAATGAGTTTAACACTTCTCCCTATTAATCACTTGTTAATAAAGAAAAATATTGTTTCGCTTCAGTTTTTTTAGTAGTAACATTCACAGAACTTTATTGTCACCACATGTACATATGTAATGGGAAAAATAAATGTGCCGAATTTTGTTGTCGACATTTCCTTCCTGATAACATGCTATAACACCCATTCTTATGGGTGGTAAATCAATGAAGAAACATTTCACCTTTCATTTATTGAATAAATTTCTTTTTTTCTTCATTTTTTCTTCCTTGATAAGGGCTTTATAGTATATTTTATTTTAAGCGATGAAAATTTGATTTTTTCTAAAAAAAGAAAATGTTAATTTTCTATTAGAATAAGTTCTTGGATTAAATCAAACGAAATATTCAAATTAGATTTAGTTTAATTGGTTTTTTTTTTGAGGATAGAAGTTTGTAGTAATTACCATACTCGTAAAATATAGTTCTTAGTAATTAAGGCTTTTCAATTTCATCCTATATAACATTTTTCAAGTTTTGTATCAAAGAAAAATTCTCAAAGCTTTTTTTGCCTTTATTTTTTTATGCAAAAGACTATAGTACTAATTGGAATATTATTGAAAACAATTCAAATTACAATATTCAAAAGGTTTACAATTTTTTTACTCAAACAAAAGTTAATAATTAAAGCTTTCAAGCTGAAGAGCAATTGTTCTAAAGGATTCTTAATCAATCAAAATATCGTTTTGTATCATTTTTTTAATGATTTTATCTATTTTTCTTTATCAAAATAAAAAAGAAAACAAATTGAATTATTTCATTTTATTTAAATGTATTTAAAAAAGAAGATAAAAGCTTTTAACGAAATTATATATTCGATAGAAAAAAAGGAGTTCACTTACTTGATAAAATCCCAGCAGGAGTTAAAATCTCTTTATTATTATTGTATTTATTATTCGAATTGTTGCATTTACATGGATTATTTATTGTTGTAATACTGTTTAAATTCTCGGTGAATAAGCATTTCTGATGGCAATCTAATGTGCTGTCAGGCGAACAACCTATAACATAGAAAAAGAAACGCTTGATAAAAATGAAAACTACAAACTATATACAATATAATAGAGCTTAACTATAGAATTGTGCTTAAAAAAAATAAAAGAAAACTATAGATCCTTTAATAAAACGTGGAAAAGCAAGAAAAATAAAGAATCATTTGGGTGGAAAATTGGAATATACCATATTCTTGTTTGTTGGGAATTTCTTTCTTTTTTTTTGGTTTTTCATCGGTTTTACAGTGTTTGCAATCTTATATATTATTGTGGATAACCTATCACATTGCAATTTATGTATGTGCGAATATTTACATATACTATGTATATTTTATCTATGTTAAATTTGTGTCACATACTCGAATGCAATTTCATATATTTTGCATATCGTTATTTTCTGTTTTTGTTTTTGTTTATAAAGGATATGTTTGACTGCCTTAAGTATTTCAAATTCTATTCTACTATTTATTGATAGGGTAGAATAAAAGTTACTGAAAAGTTCTTTATACATTTGTGTCAATTCCTTGATAATATCAGGACAAAACTGGGTTAAGGAACTTAAGAATTGATTGGAAAGAAACTGTTGACACTTGAAGTTTTTATTAGAAATGAGTGAAAGAGAGTCCTTATGAAGAAAAATGAAATTGTTCATACTAACTCTCTGAAAAAAGACCAGTTTCCGTCGTCTGTAATTGCCAGGCAAGAGTTGTTGAAAGACAACATTTTGTTGACAACACTGTTTTAAAACGAGGAAATATCATAACATCCCCAAAACCATCTTATACCTTCAATTTCTTTAATAGGAAAAAGGGATGACAATATATTCTTCAACAGAATGGCTTTCACTGCCATATTGTTACGACCTTGTTAGAATTAAGATATTCCTTCACCTTTCTGAGTCAAGATTTGCCTCCAAAATATACTCAAAAAATAATTAAGAAAAGATTCATCCAGATCAAAATATAATCTTTAATTTATGCTAAAGACAATTTGGGGCACTTTGATACTAAATTTTTTCCTTAATTTGCTGGATATTGTCCATGAAAATTATAAGAATCCTTTTCCCATTAACTACCACGGGTAAAACGTCGTTACTTAATACAAAAATTCCTTTTAGTTTTCAAGTTGTTCTTCGTATCATAAAAAATATATTTTCCAAATATTTTTCTAAAGTTTTTACTTAGTTTTTTGGTTCATCCTGTCCATTGGAAAACATCTCTGTTTATTTCGAAACCATATCCATGATGTCCTTTTGTTTATTTACATATATTTTGCATCTGTAATTTCCCTCTCGATTTCATTGTATATTTTTCACATTTTAAGGACGGTTATTCAAATGCAATTTAAAGTATTTGCAATGTAATTTTACGAAATTTTTGCTAACTCCCCAAAAGGGACCATCGAAGAAAGAACAAACAAATTATATCGAATAAAACGAAATAAATAACATGATTGGAATAAAATAAGATTCAATATTCAAGACCATTTCTAATCAAATTTTCCACACCAAAAAAAGAAAAGAAAAGGGTTATAAGAAAATTCGATATTAAATCAACATAAAATTTTGGTTCTAATATGTTGTTTGTTTTCTTGAACTAAACTTTAAGTGTAATTTCTATTCTCTTTGTTTGTGTAAATAAATTTTTAAATTAAAAATTTCACACGGAATTAATAAATATTAAAGTTGACTAGAAACGGATATCTTTACTTTGTATTAAACATTTTTCTTTTTTTAACGCGAAAACCAGCAATATATGACAAGTACATAAATTTTTCCACATTCGAGGTAATTTGAATAATGAGATGATGAAAAGCTATAAACAAAATAGATTTGAATATACAGCGTGTACACTTGTAAAGTGAAGTAATTAATATCTTTCAAAAGGTGAAAAGTTGTTAAACACCCCAACAAATACCATCAATTCTATCGTCACCAATGTATATAATACTTTTCAAGTAGCAGGAAAATCTAAAAAGAAATATCCTTTTTTCCACGCTATTTTTCTTCCTGGTCCTGTGTTGTGTTTCTACTTAAACTGGGATAAATGTAAAGTACAAATACGTGAATGTCTTTAGGGTATATACATATATAAATATAAATATATATGAATGGAAAATCTTCTAGAGGAATTTAAATAGTGAAGATCTTGTTTTGGGATTCGATAGTACTGTAGACATATAACGTTCACCGTAACTATATAAACTTCCTCTTGTACTTTATTAACAAATGATAGATCAAGTAAAAAATGCAGCTACGAAGTTAAATTCGCCAAATCGATGAATATACTTATATACAACTTTTTTTTCGAAACGAGAAAATTTTCTTTATAATCCATGAAGACAAGAAATTTCTATGAAAATTGTCGTTAATTTTCATTTTCTATTTTCGAAATTTAGTATAAAATTTTCTGATAAATAGAATTTTTATTGAAAGCAATTAAAGAACATGTTTCTGAACTTCCTGGATGAATTTTGTGTTAATCAATTTCTAATTACTTACTAGCACAAGGTGCTGGATTTTCTATACAGTTTATAACTTTCACATCTTCAGAAATTGATTTCAATAAAATACAAAAAAAACAAGCTATAGTGCCAAAATACTATTGAAACTTCTACATATAGTATATGTACTCAAATCATTTTAGTTTCCAAAAGGAACTATATAATTATGGGAATTCAGTGACAGTTCTTTTCGTCTCCTCAGAAAATTCCTTCAAATTTATTTGTGCCAAAAACGATTCCCTTCTGCACGAGCTGTATCCTTTCTTATATCCTAGCGAGAAACAACAAACGTATCTCTATGTACATCCAATGAACTAGCCAGTTATCCTAACCAGAAATTATGAAGATACCATAACATTAAGGGAAAGTTCTGAAATAATTCCATTTGATACAAAAAATTCGAATTTTGTTAGGCATCTACTCGAAGTTGTAAGCGGATGATGTTCGGACACAATTGTTCTTTCATTAAAAAAGTATCCTGTAATGAATTTTACTCAAATCGGTCCATAAATAACGTTGCAATACCTTGTAAGTTAAAAACTCATAAAATCGAGCTTTTGTTCAGCAGCTACTCGAAGTTTTAGGCTGATCGAACCCAATTTCTGATTGAATAGTTCTCAGACAGAATTTTTTGAAACATGGAGATTCCAGCAACTTATATACTTTGTATAGAAGTTAAAAGAAAATATGTATACTTTCCTTTTATTCGAAATTGTTTTCATCTGGATTTCAAATCTGCACTTTAAAATATTCGTTTTTGTTATGGAAATTTATTATATAGAATTTCCATACATCAAATATTCATGTTACAATCGATTCTTCGTACGAACAAATTGTATCATCTATGCCCCAAAAAGGAATTTATATGTTTCGAAAACATAAAATAAACAATATCTGAATGGATTTCGTATAGTTGCCAGCATCAGGTTTTCTTTTAAATCTTATCTTTTATCGATAATCATATTTTGTATATCAATAGTTTCAATCTTTTTGATATGGTATATTTTGATGGAGCAGATGTTACTGGAAATATATTATATTTGCGTGGAATCAAGTACACATAGAGTTCTTGAAAGTATCTTTTTTTTTACTTGAAAATATGACACCATACACAAGTACTATGTTATCATGAATATTTTAACCAACTAACAACTTTTCGAAAAGAGATTTTCTTTGATATCAAAGACAAGATATATGTACAAGTTTTTTTTGTAAATCTGTGCCATGATAAGTTGAAATTCTTTTCAGGGTAATAATGTTGAATCAAAAATTAATGATAAAAGTACACACAAAGTTTTGCCCAGAATAGGATCAAATATGATTTAATTAAGTTTTCTTTTCTTTTGAATTATGAAAGTATTTTCATTAAAACGTTCATAGATATCTTTTTTTTTTTGAAAGAATAGATAATAGAATAATTTGTGTTATTCAAAATCACTTTGAATAACTTTTATATGCACCGAAGTTTTGAATCCTCGCGCAAGAGCTGTACTATATAGTACACATTCTATCTTTCAGAAGTGACTTCACCTAGATATATACTTTTAATTTACAAGGAATTCCACTTGAATAAATCACTTGAATTCAGTAACATTTTCATTTTTTTTTGGTATACATCAATTGAGATACTATCCCAAGGAAAAGTCGCGTCTGTTTAATGCAATTTAATCTAAAGTATCATGTTAAATTTCATGATTTTTCTCTGGATTTCCTTCATGTCAAATTCATGTACATTCCTTGTCAAAAGAATTTCATACTGTATGGTTTTTACCGCATTTTCCATTTATCGTTTACTCTCCAGTTACTGTGATATTTAGAATATTTTCCGACCCGACCACCCAAATAAAAAGAGAAGAAAAACACGAAAATTTTCTTTTACATCTTTATCATATAACTAATATAAAAGGTGGGAAAACGTTTGAACATATAAATATACATATTTTAAACGGAATTTTCTTTTTTTTTCTTTTTATAGATAATGTTATGTTTAGATATAACTCTCTTTTTAAGAAATAAATTGTTTGTCATCTGTTGACACTTGACACTTAATCATGGTATTACATTTTGTACACCGGAGTGGTTGGGAATATATGCTTCAAAAAATATTTTTAATATACAGGGTGTTTTTTCTAACTTCCGATAGGGATAACTGTCAATCTGAGCTATTATTCTTACAGCTCTTTTTGATATTTATGCTCAGTATACTCTGATCAATAATCATGAATAGACTCACGCTTGACGAACGATCAGAAATTACCCAAATTTGCTTTGAAAATCGGTAGTCAATTTGCGTGACTTATTTTATTGCAAAACTGTATATAACGATTCTTTTTGTGGCTTAATAAGCAAAATTGTCACTTCTCGAGTGAGACCAATCCAGAAGAGACTCAAAATGCCGTTTGCACGGTGGTGGCATCATTGATCCTTATTTCAATATTTGTTCGCAAATCTGGATGATACTGATCGTACCGAAATGTGGTATGAATAGAATGTCGCTATGTGCCATACAGTAACACAAATTGCCGATTTATTGAAATCACGATTTGACAATAATGTGATTTCAAAAAATGGCCCTATAAATTGACCTCTAACCTATTACGATCTGACTTCTTTCGACTATTACCTATGGTGTTACATTAAGCCACTGGTTTATGCTAACAATGACGACTTGGAAGCTGACATTGTTCGTGTTATTCATGGCATTCGACTCAAAATTGGACTGACAGAATACGTTTCTGCAAGAACAGTCATTTTAAAATATGAATCCATAAATTGGTCTTTCGAAAAAAGAAATACCTTTGATTAAAAGTTAATTTTTTGTATCACTTTTTTGATTTTAAAGTTCATCACCCCTAAAAAATCACCTTATACATCCTGCTTACAATTTTTGTGCAGGATATCAACGATATATAGATGTATTTCTTCTTCCTTTTCATGGGTTGATGGATCTAATATTTAAAAAAAAAAAAACAAAATACCAAAATACCCCCGAAAATAAAATCCCCTATGAAAATCCCGAAAGTATGTGTGGTGATGTGATTTACGTGAAAAGCTTTGTCAAATAGAGATTCCTTTTTTTTTTATTTTTCACTCCATATAAGAATGTACTATATGTTATCTACCTGGGATGTAATATGATGAGATATGTTTCTTGTTTGAAGGATATATCCATGAACGACATCAGGTAAACTGATATTAGTTAGTAATGTGAAAAAACAATTTTCCCTTTACTATATATAGATAGAGACCTTTTTTTTTGGTGTTTCTTTATATTGTTGTAGAGCATCAAATTTTAAGTGAAAATTCTTGTGGTAAACATGTTGATGTTTCTAAAATCTCACATATATTAAGTCGGACAGGGAACTATTAAATTGTCAACCATATAAATTCCAGGATAACTATAATAATGTCGTTTATATTAATATCTATATAACTTGTTGCATTTCATTCATGGGTTTTTTCTTCTTTTTTTTTTGAAGTGTTAAAAAGATATGAAAAGTTTAATTATTTTATGTTTCAACTGTTTATTGTCACAATGAAAACTATGAAAAATGTTTTGTTAATAAATGAAAGTGTCGTATTTAATAAGTAAGTAAACGATGCAGAAACAATTAACAAAAGTTTTATATAAACTTTCAGTTTTTTAACAAGACTGCAGTTTCCACTATTATATAAACATTTCCTATTTGTCTATAGAATAGTTTGATGTACATTTCTTTATTTAGAAATTGTCTCATCTGTCTAATATCTTTACTTAAGAAAAGAAGAACTTATTCTTCATTTTCACTTCATTATAATAAATATACTATATACAGAAAAATGAAAAAGAACTTACCATTTGTTAGCTCATTCAGTTCAACAATTTCACATTTCTTTCCCATAAATCCAGTTGGACAAAGGCACGTAACAGATGCATCACCTATATGTCTAGAAAATAAGAAAATATTCCGTCTTTATATAAGTTTATTCCATATTATAATGTCTAAGAAAATTCTACAAAATAACAATCAATATGAAAAATCATTTCCAAAGAGTTGAACAGAAGTGTCTCTGAATTTTCTTTATTAAAATGATAAGTCAATGTACTTTTCTGGATGATATGACACGATCATGTCATATAATTATGTTTATAGTATCACCTGAACAGACTAAAATCTTGAACTCATAAAAAATGAGGTGAAGATTAAGTTGGGAATAAGAAATGAAATATATACATGGAGTTACAATAAAGTTCCGTCACTGCTGTTATAAAAATTAAAAGAAATAATATTTTCCATTTTCTGTGATTCAACTGAGTATACAAGCTCATTTTGTGGTATTGCCTCCAAAGCCTTTTGAATGGTCTCAATATCATCGAAAATGCATCCTTCATTTGAACTTCTTCTAAATCAAATGAATATGGTGAATGATTCAACATACAGCCTGCATTTCGTGTCAAAAATTGATGAATATTTAACGAATTGTGACTTGACACATTATCGTATACGTATAACAAACAAAAGCTGTCTAATTCACGATATTCTTTTCGAACTAGATAAATTCAGACCATTAAACGTTGTAATCTGTTTGACCAGTTGGATCAAATTTTTTGTGGATAAAATGCCATTGGTACTGGTTTCTTATCGAGCTTTTCTGTTTTTTTGGCTTCGCTTCTGGTGATAGCATTTCTCTAGCTTACAAAAATCGATTATAACTCTTAAAAGTCTTCGACTTTGATAAACAATTATCATTATAAAAATGGTTGCATCAGTTTGTACGTTTCTGTGATTGTTGTGCTAAGTTTTACGTTTAATAAGAAAATTTTGTATGATTTTATCTCAATAAGCAATTTTTTTGACTGGTAAACAAAGTACCATAAAAAATGACAAATCTCGGCTGATAATACTATGTACATGGCAGGATTGGTTCAGAAATGTGCAAGATTTAAAATGACACCTCCTATAAAGAGATGACGGTTCTAGTTTCAAAGATCTTAGAGACGTCGTGGAACTTTATTGTCAATCCGTAAATGTTATTCAATGAATTTTGTTATTGTACCCTTTGAGTACACTAAAATACAACTAAAAATGAACAAAATCACGTTGTTTTATCGTCATGATATCTTCGATAAAACTTTAGTACTTTATATAGTAAAATTTAATTGGGAAATTCTTTCTAATAAATATAATAAAAATAACAATTTAGAATAATCAATTTTAAGATCGTTGAAGAGAAAAAACCAAATACTCTACCATAAAGTTCTAACACTTTTTTATTTTTGGTCTAATTATTTACCAGCTTATACTGACTTATAACTTCTATAAAAATTTTCCAAAAGAAATATACTTTTCCAAGGAAAACTCATCAATATCATTTTACCATCAACAAATAATTGATAAATACCGCACCCATAACTTGTCATGTTCATTTTGATAAATTACCCTCAAAGAAATACTCCCCGAAAAAAAGGAAAACATAACTACTACCCTCCCCCCTGAAAATCAGAAATACTTAATGGATGAATTAAAATGAATAATTGATATTTTTCTTTTTTTTAAGAAAATTATCTTTTAGCTAAAAACCAAAAGTTCTTAAGCCTAAGAAAACCAACAAAACAGAAAAAATGATTGTTAATGTAAAATTTGGCAGAGAATAATAGTATTCTGATAAAAATGGAATTATACGGAAATAATAATAGCATATAGTCCTAGGCTAATGAACTCTTGAATGTCCATTCAGTTCTACCCTTAGGAAGATCAAGAAATGTATTTTATTTGCTTCCTTGTGATAACACAAACCCATTTTCTTGTCACTTGTAAACATTTCTTATACTCGTAATACAAATAGAAGAAAATTCTGCATCACTCGAGGTGTCTAGTCAAAATGCAAATACTTCGGGCTTTGAAGAAGTAATCCTCTCATTTTTTTCTTTCCTTGTACTTAAAGATAAATATCAAATATAGAAATAATAATTTGTCGTTGTATACTTTGAGATATAAACATTTTCTAAAAGGAATTAACTTCTTTTGACCTCTTTTGATATAGTAGAAAATTATTTTGCTTCAAGTTATCCAAGAACAGAGTTTATTCAACTTTTATACTTTTTAAATGAAGTAATTTTGAGTTCTTATTAAGAAACCATTAAGGATTAATTTTATTATAAATAATAAATGAAAATATATTATTCTGACGAATGTTTAACTAACTATTTTGTGTGGGAAACTTTTCCGTCCATGAAAACAACTACCATGACATAAAAAAAAATGTGTCATAGTTGATTTTTGGAAAATCTTCTGTAATCAAGAGAATTTTCTTAATATTACAAGAAAAAAATAAATAAATAACAAAAAGAAAAGTTAACCACATTTCAAAGGATGCAATAAATACCAAGAGGATACATTTTGAAGAAACAGAATAATATAGTATCTTAGAAAAATAGAATCTTTCTCAAGCACTTCGAGAGTCGAGAGTCCTTGATATCTTTTTTGAACTTTTAAGAAGTGTCCGCAGTTTTTTCTCTAGTCTGTTTCTAAAAACGAAATATACTGTAGGCAAAGAAAAATAAATACATTAAGAACCAAGACCTGGATTTGAACCAGAGTCTCATCAGTTTCTAGAAACGAGGTCTCAACCAACTTGATTCAACATTGTGTTATTAATCTGTTCATTTACCTTTTCTCGTAAATTCTAAATAAAACCTTTCAACTTTCAATTTATTTGTACTCTAATTTTAAACTCTACAATACAAAACTAGGATTGTATTATTTTAAGGAATTATTATCTTAGGACTCTCTGAAACACACTGTAATTTCATAGTTTCTTATTAAATTATAATTGTAAGATCAAAATTTCGAATGAGAAGATTTGGATCTTAATTATAAAAAGTATATTTTCAAAGTTCTTTCAAACTAACTAGAAAATATCAACAGTTTAATACAGTTCAAAGTAAAACTTTTCTCTATTTTCTTTAACAAAATTTTAGCACATATTCTAATTCTCAAGATATTTATAGATCTAAAATAACTATCTTTTTTTTTAAAGATACAATTTTAATAAAAAAGAAAAGTTATAATGGATTTCTGTAATGGAATTCTGTAATGTCTGACAATTCATTCATTATGTAAACAAATTTATCGTTGGAAACTGTTAAATTTGAGGTGACACTTTCAAATATTATTTAGCACGTTCGCGAACGGTCTAAATTCACATATGAGCACCCTCTGTAAATGCAATTTTAATGTTTGATAGATGAAATTGGACAAGAGGTTTTTGATACATCTTACAATCTTACATTTCTTATTTTTTATAGATTATATTGGCTGAAATGTAATCTTCCACGAAACAGCAGAAAGGATTCATCCAGCGATAGGCCTCTATTCGGACTGTACGCACTTTGGCTGCTCGTTTTAAATTCTTCCACAAATGAAGAAACTTTAGAAAGATTTTTATCATCAATATTAGGATTTACATTCAAATTGCGCAATGTTTGTTCAAATCTACGACCAGACATACTATGTGTAAAAAGTGGATGCCAATATCAAGAATGGAAAAGATGGTAGTCGGATTCTTGAATGTACAGTGAAAGCGTACTCATTATGAAATCAGTGAAGACCATATTGCATATGCAGTAGACATCCGTGAACGTGTTAAGCGGTATTCTAAAAAATTCACCTTATTTTGTCACCTTACAGAATTCCAGTGCTGATTTTTGTATGGAAAATCTCCTAATATCTTTAGTTACAATTTCATCTTAATAGTAAAAAAAATACTAAAACACATTTTAATTTCATGTTAAATTTAAAAATATAATTTCTTAATAGTTTTATGGAAATTCCTTTAAGATTTTTCCATGACTATTTATTGTCGACGAAAGAAAAACAGAAAATAAATACTGTATTTGACCTATAATTGACTTTTCTTCTCGATTTTTTTTTCTTTTTTTTGTTGGAAAAACAAACAATTAAATTTTATGTGCATCGTAAATTTTCTGCGTTAAAAAATTTTCCCTTAGAGAATTTTCCAAAAATGCTATCTACTCGTATTTATATAGAAATTTTCTAACCTAAAATCGAAATTTCCGTTGTGTGTCTTTTTTTTGGTTTTCCTTTTAATGTTTTCTTTTTGTTTTGTTTTGTTAAATGGGGAAAATTACAATTGTGTGTTTTCATGAGAAAATACGATGAACATAACTTTAATTAAACTAGTTTTGCTTATATTTTAGTAGTGTATTAAATCTTTTGTTAGAGAGACCAGAGATACTATTGATGGACTATATAGATACTATTTTGATTGTAATATTAGTTAGGGAAAACCATGAGCAAATATTATAAATTTCTCTCATTATTCATGAAACAATTGATACAAGACAATTATTGATTCTGGGGTTTCATGTTTTAGTTGAAAATATCCATATTCGCATTTTACCACTGATAAGCTAATGGCTACACCGTAAGGAAAAAAATAGTTCAATCTACTATTTTCTGTATAATTTTTACCTATATATCAGTAAATTAATTTGTTTTTATAACTATTTTTACACAGGTTATCAAGCATTTTTTTGGGATATTTAACTTATTTCGTAGTCAAATTAAGCAGAAATATAATTTAATCAATTCTTTAACTAAATTTTGTTTTTAAATAATAATAGTTGTGAATTCTACTAAAGAAAAATTTTTTGATTCTGAGTTGTTTCAATGGAGTTTTGGTCGAATCAGAAAAACAAATCCGCTTATTCTGGCATTGTTACAGTTTTGCTGTCATAAATATTTATGACTGAAATTATGACTGCTGCGAAAATTCGTATTCTAGCAAACGGATCATAATAATGTCCAAAATATGAATTTATAACAGTTTAAACTGTTATAATTCGAGCGAGCTGTCATGGATTTTTGAGAAATACTTTCGAAAATGTTTGTATAGCTTTGAAGTTTTTCTATAGGTGTAAAATTATTTGTATGTTTAAAAAAATTCTGGAAATTATTCCATATTTATCAATTAAATCACTCAGAGAACACATATAAAATTTCGTTATGATGTAAAGTATTTTCGGTCAGAACTTATGATATTTTCTTTATGACAGTTATTACTTATGACCGGGTCAGAATACCAAATAGTCTTAAAATAACGTTATGACAATGACGTCATGTTATGACAGTCAGAACTTGTTATGACTGCGCTCAGAATAGAGAAGTAAGTCTGCGTTGATTATGTTTATGTTTTCTGTATTAAATTAGTACAAAATTCCTAACTCGAATTTCAAGTACTGCCCAAGTCTTTTCTTCGTTTCCAACACATAGTCAAGAAAATACAATTAGATTTAATAACTGGTTGATAATTTCCACAGTTTTGCATGATTTATATGATCTTCGTGCAACAAGGTTTAACAAGTTTTTTCTGGAAAGAAGTTGAGCATTTCAAATTAGAGTTTTCCAAAATACTATAATTCCGACATCTTTTAACTAATTTACTAAACTCTACGTCTAACATTAGAGACGTGAAAATGAATAATTTTCATGGAATTTTATTTCAGATTTCAAAAGTTTGCTATTTTCTCTGATTTTCATAGAAAATTTAGATACAAATCGCTTCATATACAAGATCTATGTTAATTATGCTAATATTAAAACAAGTAGATAGAATATAATTATTACTAAATAAATTTCACATTGTTTAAAGTGCTAAAAATATGTATAATCTTTTCAAAGTAATTAAAAATAAATTAATATTAAAAAAATAATTTTCCAATTTATCCTTAAAATTTCGCACAAACAAAAACAGCATTTTAATTTAATGACTTTTAATATGAAATTAAATGTTGTCAAGTAAATTTAGGTATTAGAAAGGCTTTTTTTACTTTTCCGGCAAAACTGAGTGCTTTTAGGGTATTATATTCGTGCGAAAACTTAACTTTTTTTCTAGAAGGGATAGAAGGATAAAAATAAGTGCAAAATCCGTTTCATTACAAATAATTAGCTCCATGCCCGAAAATTTATTAAAAATGATTAATTTTTAGTCCATATTCGAGTATAGCAACACTGTCTAGCAAGACTTTTTGTCCAAATATAGGCAATTTTTGGACTGATTGTACAACCGAAACTCAGTCTCCAAATTTGATGAAATTTGTACAGTTTGTGTATTGAAGCTGAACTCAGATCTGATTAAATTTTCAACGAAATGCACTAATGGCAAAACTAATTCACAAAATTGTTTGTAAAACATTTGTGGTCCGAATTCAATGAAATTCTAACAGTTTAGATATTTCAACTTATCTAAAGACGATTGACTTCATGAAAGCCAAACTACTGGACCAAATTCGAAGAAATTCACAAACTTGAAATAATCGGATTTAAAGCGGGTGTGGTAAAATTTGCACCGAATGTTGACGGAGCCGGAACGGATGCGCAATGAGAGACGAGTGAACCGGGACAATGGAGATCAGTAGCCGTACTGGCGGAATGGCAAAAGAGCTCATCGGGTTTTGAAACTAGAGTCTAGTAAGATATTCAATAATAATGTTGGGAAATTTCGCTACCGATCAGGCCGGAATAGATAAAAGTGTAAACTCATTGGATATGGTTTGCTTAACTCATTTTTTAATATAAAATGTTTTTTCTGGAAGCTTTCCCTAAAAAAGGAATCACTTGCTTAAAACAGGAAAAAGAAAACTAATTTATTAATGTTCTTGTTATTAAAATTTTTTCATTTCATAATAAAATTCTATTCTCGTTATTTTCTTTTTTAGGACAATTTACTTTGTAAAGACAAAAACAAAGTAAAAGAAAAGGAAAATTCTTTTCTTCAGAAATTGATCAATTTTAATAAAGTTAGATAGATTAAAAATTATTTCTGTATTCTTGGAAATTTTTTATTTATAGTCCAACGAAGGAAATTAATTGAAAAACATTCCAATTTGATGAACAGAAATCAAAAACAGAAATATTTTTAGAAAATTGAGACAATATTTTAAAAGATTTCATTTTCCTCGATGAAATTCATTCAGTAAGAATGTTTCAGACAATATACTGACAGGGAATTTCCTTTATTTTAATAAATAAGGGAGAATTCGCTAATTTCGTATAATATTTAGGGGCTTCTCTTTTAATTGAATGTAGATTTGAAATTTGAATTTTTTTTCGGACGGACATTTTCTGGTGTTGTGTTACAAGTTGGCTGTCGTTCACAAACATTTCTTGTCTTTCAATAGAACTCGCCTTTTTTTTTTTTAGTAAATTTTAAGGGTTCAGAATCCTCTCACAAAACAATTTGTTAATGTAATATTCCGTTTTTTTGAATGAAAGCTTGTCACAAAACTCCCTTTTTACACCTTTTACATTTGTGCAAACAATATAAAACATTGATCAAGTAATTAGATATAAAATTTGGGCAGCTTTTTGGAGTTACAATTGAAAACGTGAAAATAGTGACTCTATAATTAGGGTATTTTTATGAGTACATGTTCCCGAACAACCATTGGGAAATCGTAGAAATATAAAAATGTTGGTCAATAGTGGATGGATTATCATGAACCTTGAAATGGTTATTCTAGATAAGCCCGTGGCAACTGAAAAGGGGTATCGAGAATGGAGCACAAGATAGGTTTTTTTCCAGTCGTTAGAGGGCGCAATTATCGCGGAGGCAAAAATAAAGAAACGTTCCCAGTTCGTTCAACAGGTGGCGGATTTTCATGAAACTTGAAATTTATATTCTGGACAAGCTAACAGGAATGATAGGATATATATCCGCATGCTTCTAAACTCACTAAAAAATATAGTAGGTGTATTTTTTGAATTATATTTTAAGAGCAATTCCCCGATTAACAGCTATTCTAGTTTATATTATATTATTTCTATTTGAAGAAAAAAAAATGATCAATTTAATTTCATATCAATTCTTAATTAAATTTTCAAACTGAAATGAAAAGTGTACTTGAAGAGTTTATTGGATTTCTTCATATATTTTTTTTTTTTTTTGAAACACAAAACTTTTTGGCAAAACTCCCTAAACGACCTCATTAAAATCAACTTTAAATTTCATTTCAAAATCCATTAGATTGATTTCTTATTAAATTGTTCAGGAAAAGTTTGATTTCATCTTAATTTTCTTTATAACTATATATTTTTCTATACTATTTTTGATAAATACTTAAGTACGAAACAAAATTAAAACGCTTTAGAGCTTATTTTATTTTCAAAATATCATTTTTATGCCCTATGGTAGATACTATCAGAGGGTATATTAGTTTTGTTACAATATTTGTAACACATAGAAGTAATTGGAGACGGTTTTAAAGGCTATAGATGTGTAGAAAATTAAAAGTTATATCGATTTATGCGTGCCCGTCTGTCCGTATGTGTGCAAGATAACTATGAAACGCGGTATCCCATTTTCATGAAATTTATAATGTTGATGTTGAATTTCAGCAAAATCGCACGAGAGGGAGCGAAGTTATGAAGTAAAAACTAAAGTGGCCACAAAGTTGGGCGATTCTTGAAAGGTTTTTTAAATTTAATCGGAAAATTAGTCAATCAATTTTCTTTAAATTATTTACGATGTATTAAATTTCATCAAAAATGAACCAAGGCTAGTGGAGAAAGAAATAGTCGTTGGAGAAAGTAAGCCCATTCATGATGTAGTACACTAATTTGAATAAATTTCAACAAGATCTTTATGCTATTAGGCCTCAGGCTAGAGTAAATATAAAAAAGAAGAATAATCTTGAAATTTTATTGGTTTTGGCTGTTTTTCTATCCGATTTCCACCATAGGGTATATCAAAAAATAGGCTATAGGCCGATTTTCAGTTACTATATGTTTCTTTGTTTTGTTTTCTGTGTACTTTTCATGAAGAAGCTATTCATACTGTCTCTAAATAAATACTATATAAGATCAATTTCAAACAATAGAATATTATCAAGAGAATTTTCCAATTTTTGTCTATTTTTCTTTTACTGCGAGTATGCGAAAAGATAAAATTGGAAAATTTTACCCCAGGGGGGAAAATGAAATAAGAAATTAGAAATTTTTGACAAAATTGTTTGCCACAGTTGTTATTGACTTAACAGAAATTATATATATTTATATATATATATTTTTTGTTTTTGAATAACAAAAAAAAAGAAAATTCTTTTCAATAAGTTTTTCATTTTTAGGCGAAAAAAAGAAAAACAGAAATTTAACTAGAAAATCGAGACGAAAATCTTTAAGAAATCATAAGAAAAAGATTTTCTTCTTTTTTTTTCTCTATATAGAAAATAAAATAGGAAAAAATTTTGATAAATGTTATTTTCTGTAGATAAAATGAAATGGTATGAGATTTTCACTATGATTAATGAGCGAAGCTTTAATTCACTTCTGAAAAAGCAAGTTCTATGATGAAAATTGTAAAAAATCGTATTTAATATATTTCATTTTTTATATAGTGTAAAAGATTTTTATTACAATCAATTATTAAAAGTGATATTTAAAAATATTGGGCGAGAGTTAAAATCAAATGAATATGTTTAATTGATTTTCATTCAAATTAGGTGACTCCTCTTGAAGATGGTTCCTTTCTTTATTAAATGAGCACTAATTGAAGCTCCTAAAATAGAATTTATATGTATATTGTTTGCCATTGGAATGATCTGAATTCTGTAAAAAGGACAGCTTTTTAAGCTCTCTCAAACAAGGACCTAAGTTATGAAATTCAATATCTGCTCATGTTTATCGTGTTTTCTCCATCAGTTTTTTTTTTACGTAGTAAATTTGAGTGTTTATTTTGTATTGAAGAAAATTAAATAAACCATTTGATTTTACATTTTTCTTATTAGCGTTTCTAATGGCCTACGCAAAACGTTCTATTTGAAGAATATATCTAATTGGATAAAAAGTTTATACCTTAACATATTTCAAGGATAACTCCCACGCCATTAAAAACTTTTTACTTTGCATTCAATACTGACGTCAAAGCTAGATCCGTCCATTGTCCGTCGAGGGTTGTGAAATCATATAATTGATTATCCTCATTCCTCTATTTAGCAACACCTGTTTGAACTTTTATTTCACCTAAATTTGCTATTGTCATAAAATTCAGTTTTATCTTTTTTCATATCCTCTGATGATCCTCTGTAAGAAACCCACTGCTTCAGTACTTTCATCATCCCAAATCACGGTACACATGTGAAACTTTGTGTAACACCATTTTTAGTGGTAGAGAATAACCGCCCAGTTCCCCTTGACGAGCAAGTTAGAGCAAAGGAGTAAAGAAGACGTAACTCTTCTTGGTTAATTTCGGCTCTAATACCACTAGATAAAGTCAGTTATATGTATGCCTTTTTAGCCAAGGATGATATTGTTATGAAATTTGTTTGAAGAAGCACACAATTTCTTAACAAACTTACAGCACACACCGGTTGTTACATGGTATTCTAAAGATTAAATGGAATAAGTATTGTTGGTTGGCTTCGTTGGTCGTTCTTTATTTATATGTATATCTTTAATAGTTTGACGAACGCCACTGATAGTTTAGTTCTCCCCTTCAATAGGCCCGCACTCCATATGTTTCTTAAAGCCTTCTATCTATAGTGCAATGATTTCTTATTCAATTTGTGATTCTAATTTTGTTTAGATTGTGAACGATTTCAAATTTCTTTGGAAATTAAAGTAGTTTAATAATTCATCGAAATTCATGAGTTTTAAACGATTTTCATATACAAAAACTTAAATTTTACTACAACAAAATATTGAGAATAAGTCTAAAATATATATAAATCCAATTTAATACTGCTTAGTCTTATAAAATTTTAATTTTAAAGTACAAAACTTTTAACTGTATTAATTTTAAATATTTTCTAAATACCACAAAAACCATATGAATTTGTATTTCTATATAATTCGTGAAATGAAAAACAAGACTTTTCATCTTCTTCATATTATATTAATATAAATAATTCATACTCAAATATATGTAGAGGAACGAACCCTTTATATGCGTAATATAAATACATAAATTTGGTTCATATTTTCATCACGAAAGAAAATACACCGTCATAATTAATTATTGAAAAACATTTTCATTTTGCTTTTTGTGAAAACCGAAATTTGAATGTAAAGGAAAACTTCATAACATACATTTTCTCGTAATTATGTCATATTTAAATATATTGTTGACACACATACGTATATGTTTTCCAAATAACTTCTTCTTCCTTTTAAACCACATAAATGGAAAATGGTTTATTTTTTTTTTAAAAAAAAGGGTTAATTCTAAATATGGAAAAGTATTAAGGTTTCGATAACATAAAGAAAAACGTATATCCTTTGCTCATTTTTAAATGATGAATTTTCTTTTTTTTATTACATAATTTTTAACATTATCAATATGTACTTACTTGCATGTGCCACCATTCTCGCAAATGTTCAATTCAGAATCTTTTTCACAAAGTGGTCCTTCACCACAATCGGGACCACTAAAACCAGGAAAGCATGAACAAAAATATGATCTGAAAATATATGTAAAAAAAAAATGGAAAATTAAATAAATTTACTAACAAATTAAAGTTTGTTGGGGCTTTTTTGTATTTAATTATTTAACACTAATTAATTGGAGTATTAAAAAACCACAAAAACTCCTTTTTTTCCGTATATGGTAAAACTTTTTACACTCAATAAATATAGTAAAATGAATTGAAAATTATTATCAATAAAATTCTGAGGGAAGATTTCAATCGTAAATTGAACTCAAAACAAATCCGTTCATATTCTATTATAGAAATTTGAAACTTTTTCACTTTGTATTTTGAAAAATTTACAGGGAAAATGAAAGAAAAATTTAACTGGCTCCGTATCTTAATTAGGTAGAGATCGGGAACATTTCAATTTTGATAAAACCATATACTCGTATAATACAAACAGTAGATTGCTTTAAATACTATCCATTTTATTTGAACAAAAGATTGAATTTGGAAAATGGAACATTTGAAAAGAATTTACATTTTATATTTTAAATGAAAATATTCTATGTCCTAATTTTTTAGTTAGAGTTTTTCTTATATCAATAGTGAGTTGATGTGAAAATAAGAAGATGAGAAAAATGTTCCAATTTGGTTTCTATTTAACATACCATTACCCAAAGAAGCATCATTCGTTCAAAAATCGATGTCAAAAATATCATACATGCTCATTCTTGAATTCCCCGGCGTTGCTCGGGGTCCTGGATTCAACATGTCCGTTTATGATTACAAATTTAGATTTAATGTAAAAACAGAGTTCATTATTATTATGAATGATTTCCATTAATTTATTCAACTGTTAATTGCGAAAAAATAAGAACAGTCGAAAGCCCCAACTGTAGTAAATGCAGATACTTCTGTTTTAAGGCGGCTCACCGTCGAGGTAGGATACACTTGGTGATTAGGAAATACAGAAACTCGTTAGTTGAGTATATCCTTTGCGCTTGCGAGTCAGTCGTTGGGTAATCGTCGAAGGGTATAGTCGAGCGCAATGTGTATAAAAACTGTTTCAGCAAGTGTGTTAGGCTCGAGAAAGACCGGATGTAATTCTACGTGGGGCCCGGCAGTGAGTTGGCCGCCAACCATAAAGTAGAAGAATATTAGTGAATTATAAAGAAGATAAACTAATATAAAACAGTGACGTTAACATACGGATGTTAACACAATATACAAAATATTTTAAACAAATCCATCGGCTAAACAACATTTTTTGTTTAGTTTTGTTTTGTTTTCTATATTTTCTAATATCAAAGTGGCTCCTAAAATTAAATAAAAGAAACAAAATCCAAGTACATTTTCGCGTTAAAAAATCATATCTATGCTTTATAATTGAAGTGGTATTAAGCTATAGTATTCGGTGAAATACATGCGGAATACTCGATGATATTTTTAAATCATGCTATGAGTACGTTATATGTGCCTTTGGTTTTCTTATGTTTCGGACATTTTAGATATTTTACAATATTCTTATAGCATATTGATACAAATTTCATAAAATACCAAAAGAAAACTACATACTCGCAAACAAAATCCATTTAATTTAGTTTTAAGACCATTTAAGGGCTCAATATAACATTGTTAATTCCAACGATGAAGATGTCTAAAATGAATTATACAGGACCTATTACCTTTCAACACCAGAAGAAATATGGCACAACATTGATTTTGGTTGTTTCTCTATTTTTGATGCAACATCAATTAAAATCTTTCATTTTCAGAGAATTCTCTTCCAATAAAGTCCTTCAATTTAATAGATATATACCTTAAATTCCTTTCTTTTTACATTTTATTTTTTAAACTTTCTTGTGTTTTTTTGACAGGATTCATTCCACCTTTTCCACCTTTTACTACATATTTCTTCGTTTTGTCCCGTTTTCAATTGTATTAGTATATAGAAAAACGTTTTACTTTGTTTACTTGTTTGTTTCTTGGAAAAGATTTTTTCAAGATGAATCTCTTAGAATGAAGTTTTTTCTTTTTTCTTAGATCAAAGTAAAAGAAATAACGATTATTTTGATGAAAATTTAAAATAGAGTTAAAGAAAATTAAAGTAAAAAGAAAAGAAAAGAAGAAAAAAAACCTAATTCGCTGATTATCAGATCCGGAGACGTTTTTATTGGTCTGACTAGTATCCTGTTCCCAATTTCGGATTCAAGTCAATTTCTGGGATTGGACGTGTGTACTCTCTAGCTGGCAGTTTATTTACTTTATTTTTCTTTTTCGTTAATAAAATTAGGTTATTTTTTTTTTTTTGAAAATTAAGGTCCAAATTGTTATCCTTTCTACAAAAAAAATAAAGAAAATTGTCTTTCACGATTAAGGACTTGTTTTTTTTAAATACAATTTTTCTTTATCTTGAAGATAAAGATTAGAAAAACTTCTATAAAGTCTATATACTAAGAAAATACCATAGAATACATAAGACTTCTCATTCCCGGAAACATCTTATAGCTTTTCTGTTTTATTTATTTTTTTTTTTTGTAAATTTTTGAAGACGAAAAACCATTTAAGATGTGAGACTCAAGGAAAAATATGAATACTGTTTTATTAGTGTCATTAAATTTGATAAAAACATTTTGAGCTTTTTCGTTATATAATAATAATAATAATAATAACAATAATAGTAACTATGTATATATGTAGACTTGGTGTTCTCTCATTATGGTGTGCTCTTAAAATGTTGAACAAACTCTAATTAGGCATAAGGTTATGATATTAACTTGATGTATTCTTTGGTATATTTGGAGGAAGAGCTCTTTTTTATAAAGCATATAGGCGCCTTTCTAATTGTTATATTTTAATGTATTTTTTTTTTCTTGGCAAATATATATTTTGATGTTTATTATTCGGAATAATCATATATATATATATCTAATTAGTATATTAAAATGTACACAATTAATAAAAGAAAAGAGGCTATTATAAAGTAATTTCACATTCAAATTATTTATTATTTACAAAACGGACGAAAAACATGTTTAGTTCATTGCCACTTTATACTTTATTTACCTTTTTTTTTAATAATTAAAAAATTTAAATTAAAGCTTTAACAATTAATTAATAAAAATTTAACTTGATCAAAAATTTCTAGACGTTTTCACGTTCATAATATAATTACTTGAATTAATTTCAAATTGATGATGAAATGAAAATAATATTTGAGTATATAAGTATAGAGAAAGTGATAGAAAAAGGCATATAATACCTTAAATATCGTCCTGTAGCCAACTGAGAAAGTATAAAAACCGGGTAAATGTAATTCTTCTAAGTTAATTGAGTTAAACTTGATATTTTAATTTGATCAAGCTTAGTACAGACTAGGGAATGGTTTGAATAATCAATTACTTGAGTAAACAGAATTAATCTAATATTTTGAGTATTCAACGCCAAAATAATTACTTATTTCATTTAAGAGAAACATAGCAGAATAAATTTGGAAAGAGAAAATTAGACGCGATCTTCCCAATACCTTCTATGAAAATGACAGAAACAAAAAATTCCGCACAAAATAAGGAAAGAAAATTACAATTTTTCATTAGAAAGAATCAAGTAACCTTTATAGGTTCAAATATATTCTATTTTACAGCGTGCTTCCTATAAGATAATTGTAGCAAGCGAGAGCATTAATAGTCCTATAATAGTCTTATTTGCCTGATACTTTTAGGCCCCAATATAATTTTCTCAACACTTTTTCAAGTATTGGTGTATGTACGAATAATAAGTAGAAGAGAATTTTTGTTAATATAGTTAAGTGTTAGTTCCTTTATGAATACTGATTCTTATTTTTTATATAAGTGTTAGAATCCTTTATTAAAGCTAAATCTATTTTTATCTCTGTTACACTAACATAATGTAATCTGACAAAATTATAGATATCTAAAGAGAATCATATGTATTTTTTAGACAATATTTTCTCTTTTGTATTTTTATTACGATTTTTCTTTTACTTTTATATAATAATTTACTTCTCTTCGTAAGCACTAATTTTTGCTTAAAAACTTTAACTTCTGGCTTTTAACATGGGAGGGAATTAATCACTTTAAGACAACCAATTACTCGATTATTCACTAACCTCGAAAAGTAATTAATCAAACCATGCCCTACTTAGTACAGAAAAAAATTAAAATCTTTTTCTTTTCATTTTTTGTTTTTTCAAAGATAACTTAAAAATTCTTTGACCAATTTAAATCAAATTTGAAATATTGGCTCATTATATTGAACACCAATTTCGAATTAAATTTTGAAGAAAATTCGTGAAGAGAAAAGCAAATTATAAACAGTTATTCCTTTGAAAATAACAGAAAAAAGTTGTCAATCGATTTAAATAGAATTTGAAACTGAAATTAAGAGTCTAAAGATTCAATTTAGATAAAGTAGTGTCCAGATATACCATACACTACTATGTACAAAAAGTAAGAGTAAGTGACTGTATTTTTAAAAATACGCGCGTAATGAATATCAATGTTTATATTTATTTGATAGATTGGCATGACTATTGTGAACAGCTAATCTCATGATGTTTGCTTTGTTAGTTTAAAAATTTCAGCGTCTTTTGTAATTGTGAAAAATTTGTTGAAAAACAACGTCGTGTTGAAGTGGCCGAGGATATGCTTTCTATGACTGATGATAATCTGAAATGCACAATTACTGGCGATGAGACTAGAATATATGCTTACGACCCGGAAACGGCTCAACAATCAGTAGTATGTTACACATGTAAAACACATAGATGCTTTTGGTTTTTGGGTTAGGCTAACATCCTTGCGTTAGCATATATTTTATAGGTTATCAAGGTGGAATTTCTGAAAGAAATTTTCAGTAATTTTTAATTTAAATTTAAGTACAGCCATTTTATCCTCTTTAATATGAGTTTAGGATTAGGACAATGTGTTGTAATAATATGTTTTTAAATAAAATGTAAAATCAAATTTTGACAAACCGATTTGGAAATTTGAACATCATACTTTTGGGAAATAATATTTGTTTTTTTTTTTTTGGTTTTCATTTCTGATGTTGATAACAAAAATTCCTGAGTCCATTTCTTTTTTTCACCACCAATGAATATTTTATTGAACCCTTTTTTTTCTTCTATTCTTGTCTTTGATACTATACTCCTATTATTATTCCCAAATGGATATAATACCCGGGATTTGTATCCATATTATCACATGTCATCAATTTATTTTTTTTAGTTCCTATTTATTTCTGGGTTTCTTGTGGTCTTTTTTTGTGGAGAAAATAAAAAATGATTACAATTGGGGACGATTTAAGTTGAACTGATGTGTTCATTTATTGTTCATTGATTTAAAAATAATGTAACGGATAATTCCATTTACCCATTTCCCTTTTTTTTCCATTAATTTTCTTGTAATAAATTGATGTCGGAACCAAGATTTTTATTTAATCGAAAATTTTATAATCCTTAAAAATATCAAAAATTAATTTTAATATTTTTCTTAATGTTTTTAGATATATAATTTTTATGTAAATTCAAACATTTGAAATTTCAGTTTTACTGTCAAAATCGTCAAAAAAAACATTTTTAGTTTAATGTTTTTTTTTCGGATGATAACAGCCTGTAAATGAGCTCATAAAAAAAATTCTATAATCTTGAAAACGATAACATTCAGAGTTTTAAGAATACTTTACAAAAGGATTCTCATCCTTACTCTTAATAAGATTTTATTAACGCTTCAATTGTTAAACGATTTTCAGTTCTTCACACTAACGAATAAGACGAATATATATATATATATATATATATATATAACGAGTGATTCATCGTGAGATTCAGGAACATATTTGGAAATTAAACACATAAAACTGAATCTGATGGTGAAAACTTTATTAAGAACCGAAAGGACAATCGTACCATTTATTTTTTTGAAGATTGTGTCATTCAAATGTTGGCCGGAGCTACTGGTTAGATGGTCCATTCTGTAGGCCCAATTTGGTTCGAAACATTACGATTGGAATCTGGCCAATAGCGCGAGTAATGTTTTCTTCCAAGGCATCGATCCTACCTGTCTTATTCGTGTAGATCTTAGACCAGATATCACCGACATTAGGGGCTTGAATTTGACGATTACTCATTTGTGAACAAATATGGATCAAAAATTCCGCCAGCTCATAAACTACGCCAAACCGTACATTTCTCTGGATATAACGGTAGCTCTTGATACTCTTCAAGTTGTTCATCAGCCCAAATACGGGAATTTTTTTTATTGACGTATCTATTTAGTCAGAAATGGGCCTCATCGCTAAACAAAATTCTGCGGTGAAACCGATGAGCATCATTTAGCTGTTCAAGAGACCATATTTGGAGACGCTGTTCCAGTGTAAGTCTTTCCAGGACTACACAGATACACTGCAATAACAGCTTCACACTATTCCTGATTGAAAAAGCACCTTACGATGAATCACCCGTTATATAAGTCTTAAGGATAATAGTCATTAATATTTTAATGGATTCCGGTCAGAAAATCTTTTTGATTATTTTAAAAAGCTAGAAATAAACGACATTTTTTAATAATTCAAAGGTTTATCAGTTTAAAATTCATAAATTCTGATCACTTCCTTAATGTATTTTCTATTATTTTTAAGTAGGTAACTAATTTTATTATTGTTTCAGCAAAATGGACAATTTCGATAAAGTTCTCGTTTGCAAAAATTTACTTTTTATTTGCAGAACTAAATTTTACATAGTTTTCAATGACATTCATGATACCTTCTTGCACTACATAAAATTGTTTTTAAGTTACTCACGTAATCCACATACATATATCGGCTCATATCGTAAACAATAGTTCAGATATAAACAGGACCTTAAGTCCGAAACCAACCGTCATCATTAAAAGAAACAGATGTATTCGCAGAAGGATGAAATGAACAGAATCATGTGAGTAAATTTGTTTTATTGTGCCCTAGGTAAGCAGGTACTACCAGAGGGTATATCTATATATATATAAATGTAGTGTACAGTGTATCTGATTGTAAAACTCAAGAACGACTAAAGGTATTGACACCATATTTCGATCATATCTTGGTTCCGGGCCGAGGTAGGTTTATTAGTATATATATGTCGTCACAGAAAGGTTTCAAGGGTATAGTTGTGAAGAGAATCAAAAATTCTGAATGTCCGCCCATTCGTGTAGAAGATAACCCAAAGACGTGTTATCCGATTTTGATGAAATTTACAATATTAGTTGGTTATTCCTTGATACGTTATTGCTTTTCAGCAAAATCAGACGAGGGATAGTGGAGAAAGAAATAGTTGTAGAAAAAGAAAGTCTGTTTATAAAATTTGTTTAGATATATTTTAAAAACTATTATACCGATTTGAATAAAATTTGTATATAGAAGATATTTATACCATTAGACCTCATTCTACCTGTTAATTACAGTGAATTTGAAGAAGATGAAACAAAGTTATGGATCCTTGAAATATTAGTAGTTTTAGTTTTTTATTCTCAGAGTTAATCCATTGCCCTTATAGATTTGTTAACTACGAGCCCCTTTCCTGCCAATTGCCGATACCAACTGGCTATAGGCCGGTTTTCAGTTACTATAATGATTACCCTTCTTGAACTTTGTTATTCAAAGCTTTTCTAACATTTTTTTAACCAGAAAATTTACGTTACCCGATTTACCTGATGTAACTATTAAATAATAATAATCATTCAATCTACTTTTATATCAAACAAAAGAAAAAAAATGGATATACTACTCGACAATGTTCTTCATTTCATTGAAAATTTACATGTGTACTCCATTATTTTGAATATTACTTAGAAACAAAAAAAAAACATAAATATCTACATTTTGTGTAGAATTATTACAAGTATGTTGCAAAATGTATAACCACCCACACAACATTAACCTGCCAACATTTTAGTATTTTTAAGCATAATATGCCATGCCTATTATATCCCATTCACTAGTGGCTGTTTTTTGATCCTGATAAAATTTTGTACACCATAACAAAATACGTTCATATTTTCCTTCCACAACATTGGAAACGTGGAAAAAAGACTGTTTTTACTTCTATGTACATTTGGAAAATTAGTTTTCTTTTTTTTTCTTTTTTTTTTTATATCATCACAAAAATTTTCACAGAAATGAAATGAAAGTTTTCTTTGTTTTTCTCTCGTTTTTTTTTTTTTTTTGAAAAGAAAATGTAATTTTTATTTAAATTACCTACACTTTGAGAATTAGAAAATAGTATTTGTTTCTTCTTCTTCGGAAAATCAACTTTCAACTTGAAATGAAAAATTCTAAAGTTTTCTTTCTGGAAAGTTTCATCTTAAAATTTGTTAAAATTAATGAGTTTTTTTTTAGACTGGTTAAGTAACTAATTGGTAACGAATGGAATTTTTAAAATTCGTGTATATCAAAAAAAAAAAAAACATGAAAAATTAAATGCTTTTCCAAAATAAATAAAAAAGAAATTTTTGTAATAGAATTTCCAGAATGGAAAAGTCCAAATCAAATTAAAATTCTGTTTTTCTTTTTTTGTTTTTTTTTTTGAAGCAGAGAGAAAGTTTTGTGCAATTTTTTCACGGTAATTTGTTTTATAACTAAAGGTAGTCCTGGTGTTTTTCTTTTTTTTCTGTTTCGTAGGAAAATTTGATTTACCCGAAAATTTTTACAAATAAAATTTTAGAAATTGAACTTTAAAATTAGTTTTTTTCTAGAATATTTTTTTTAAATCGAATTTCTTCTTTTTAGTCGGCATAAAATTTAATGAAATTTTGCCTACATTTTTTTTTTAACTTTCTTTATGTTAAAGTAACACAAAATTTTTTATATAAATTCAATTTTTAAACCTTCTCCTGAAACTAAAACCGAAGATAATAGAATATACATAGGTGAAAGTCCTGGAACAAATTTGAGTGATCACTTTTTTATAGTTCTTTTAAAAATAGCGCTCTAACATTTAGAAAGTATTCACTTTTCGTTGCACACTTGAGCTAAGCGAGTTAAACTACGTAAGCTAAGTGTCTCGCTGAAAGTAAAAAATTCAGCATTTGCATTGGTCGTCACGCACTTCAGCGAAGCTTTGAAACTACGTCGCCTGGCCAGGAGCGACACGAACTAAGCTCTTTCACGTAGTTCAGGTTTCAACTACGAGAACGAGTTTCGATGGCATCGCTGACACTTATACATACTTTCGGCATTATCCAGTGTAGAATCGATGCTTGCAAAAATGTAGTATGTCATCTTTATTTTGTGGTAGTATCTTGCCGGCATAAATGTGTATGGTAAGTGTCAAGAGGAAAAGGTTTAGTAATAATTCTCGATACTGTACTCGCACATTATATCACTCTGACGGCTCAAATAGAACTGATGGAATGAATTTACCAAAAATATCGCCGCGTAGATTAGTTAAAGTGTGCAACGGGGTTAGCGAACCCAGCTAAGCTAGGTAACTACAGCGAGGCTTCCCCGCATGGCTTAACTGAAGTGTGCGGCGGGCCTTATTGTTTCTCATATTTAGAACTAGAGAACAAAGCCAGCTAAGCCGTAAATAGGACGATATTTTTGAAATAAAAGCTCTCATAACTTTACTTGTTAAGCTGGTTTTTATCTATGTATTCTATTGCTTTTCCTAAAGGTGACCCACAACGGTAATGAAATCAATAAGATGATTCGAACGTCGGGCTCTCTCCATTAAAATGACAATGTAGCAAACTTCTTTACTTTAGGAAAAAGACGTCATTTATGATAAATTAAATGACTTTAACTATTTGTTGCGAAAGAACGATTATTTCTATTGCCAGGTATAGAGTAAGCTACATTACAATATGAAGAGTTTCTAAAATTTTTCCATATAACTAATTTAATAAACATTATTTTCCATTTTATTTAATATTATATAAAAAAAAATTTCGAAATTGATTTTTAACAATCATGAAGTCAAATGAAAAATCAAGAAAAACTTGAACTTTCTCCAACATTTTCTTCACCCTATTTTTAGAAGATCTCCCAAACACAAATTACATACAAAAGTAATAAATTGAATCAAATTGTCGTCATTGATTTTGAATCGTCATTTTGTGGTGTATTTATATTATCGAATTTAGATTTTCTTTTTTTGGGGGGCCCTTTTAGGGAAATCCTAAAGCTTTTAAGAAGTGTTAGGGTATTTTTCTTTTTGAAAGGGTAAAGAATATAAAACAACTAAATTATTGGTTTTTATTTAGTCAAACATTTCTTGTTGTTTTTTTTCTTTTTGTATAAAATCAAATATATTAAAGGTTTTATCAAGGAAACCAAATCAAGAAGGTTTGTAAGATTTTTCTTCTTTTTTGTATTTCTAACTCTTTTGTTCAAGATTAAAAGCTTATTTTTCACCTATTATATAGCCTAACAATATAGAATGTTGGAAAAAGTATAAAAGCTATATTGATTGAAGTTGAAATTGAAGGAGAAAAGTATTTTAAAGAAAAAAGAAAAACAAGATTTTTCCAATTTATTTTTCAATTTATACAACATATTTATTAATATTTTATACTATTTGAAAATTTCAGAATATCTTTCTTATACACAATAAGTCAAGTTTAATTTTCTTATAAATTGATGTGAAAAATTGTGAAATAAGAAAACTATGTACATTTTGATTATGTGTCGAAAGAAATTTTTGCAATTTTTTTTATTAAAGTATTAAGTATAGTACGAAACGAAATTTTAACAAAAATTGTAAAAATTACACGAAATACGAATGCTTGTAAACTTTAAAAAAAAGAAAAATGTTTCCCTATTTAAAGAAAAGGGAAACTAAAACTTTTGTCTTAGCTTATGTGCTTGAATTAAATCAAAAAAACAAAATAAATAGGTCCACTTTAAATATTGCAAATAGTACAAAAGTATCATTTTGTAATGGCGTTTGCAAAAAAATCTACATTTCATACCAGTTATACCGCAGTTTTCAAGAAAGGTCAGAATTTTTTCCATTTCTCTCTTAAAAAGAATGTTGATCTATCAAAATTGTCGCGTACGTAAAAAATGTTGACCGAGAATGCATAATCTTCTGCATCTTATTTTTCAGTGATGCAAGAAATTTTAACTACAAAATCATAAACCAAAACGTAAAAAAAAGATTTGAATTTATTCCGTTCGGATCCTACTCTGAAAAAAAGTCAGGATTCATCAACAAAAAAAGCTGTATTTTTCAAGTCAGAACTTTCATGCGAAAAACGAAAACGCCATAAATACAAAAATGTATTTAAGATGAAAAGGTATAGTAAATTTTGATCCCGAGGAGAAGAAATAATCAAATATTTTGGATTTCGCTAATGTCAACTTTGTATGGCAAGTTTCATTTCGTCTTCGAAGTGCATACCAACTGCATACGATACTTTAAAAAGAAGATATGGCCACGAAAAACTAAATCAAAGAAGCTTTATACTTCCGCAACATTCTTTTGATTTATCATTCCCGCAAACAGATTTGCCACAGAAGCATAGAAATATATGAAAATAGATATTCATGTGATCCTTTAAAATATAATATTATAACAAAAGGTCTGTTTTATTTGCAACTTGCTCTGGGGTAGAACAAATTTTTACATTGAAAACAAAAACAACAAAAGAGCAAATCCTACACTACTTTCAGACCAGATGTAACTCTTACACCCGAATTAGTTCAGTTTTCTACCATAAAAAGTGTATTAGCTAAAATTTTCTCATTTAATTACAATATGGTTGCTAAGCAGCGCTACGAACATTTGAATTAAAGCTTTCTCCTACTCCTGCTCGTTTTATTTGCCACTTACCCTGCTCCAGGGTAGGGTATGGCAAATAAAACAGACCTATTGATATAAATAAAGAGAATATGTATAAACTTCAAAATAGTTTTTATTTAACACAAGTTCTTATGAAGAGAGCTTCAAACTTATACAATAAGGACTAATGTAATTTACTCATGTTAAATAAAATCTTTTTTTAAATTTTACATATCTTTACATATATTAATATCTTTCTTTGGTAATATATTTCTGCGATAACACTTATTTAAAGTACTCCAAATGTAATCAAAATAATGAAACAATAAAAATTATGATGAAAAAATAAAAATATAAACAAAAACAAAAGCTTTCAGCAGGATATAAAAACTTGTAATCTCTTCCTGAAAATTCAAATTAGAATATTTTTATTTTAATGGCAAAGTTTTAAAAATATAAATAAGTTACTATAAAGCTCATATAATCTTTTATAACTTCAAAAATTTTCTCTTAGGCCGAATTTTTCTTGTATTCGAATTAAAGAATTTTTGGCTTATTTTTCTCATAATTGTACAAAACACGAATCTGACTGATTAACAAAATTACACACGAAAAATTCGTAAATAATGAAAGAACATTTTTAAACACGACTTCTAAAAAGTTTTCTAAAAATTTTCAAATTGTTTATAACTTTCAACTATATATGGTTTCCATTTGTTCCAACTTTTCATCTTTTTTGATCACCAGCCAAAATGTCTCTACCAACAAAAAAAAAGGAATTTATATTTATAAAATTATCACAAAACCCTTTTTCTACATTTTTCAAAGTTCATTCGTCTCTGGGCAAAGTTCCCATATAGTATATATATGAAAAGGGTTGTGAAGGCGCCAATTTACAAGAAATGTCCATAATATTCTTCAAATACACTGCCATACACATACACTGGAAGATTGTCTTCCTTCATTTAAATTTAGATAAAACGACAGAGTCTTATATTGTATTTATTAAATAATGGTTTTGGATGAAATTGTAAGTAATATGAGAATTAATTTCAGTTGAATTCAACATTTTCTAGTCAGCATTAAGTACTTTTTGGTCCTTAGTTAGAATATATAGAGGCGGCAGAAGGAACCAAACACTGGGAAACACTGACAAGATCTCCTCGGGAAATACAACCCCAAGAGATTCAAAGCCTTTATCAAAACTAATAAGATAAATATAAAAGTATCGACTGGAATGCTAATAGGACACTGCTAGCTCAGAGCACACTTTAAAAACATAGCACCTGCAGATTCTGCGAGGAGGACGAAAAGACCGCAATGCGTATTCTCTCCGATTGTGAGGCACTATTCCGTAGGGAACGAAATATCTGGGGGCATACTGCTTCTCACCAAGAGAGATACAATCTCTTGACCCACTCCGGATACTAAAATTCCTAATAGAAATAGGCCTGGAGGAGGTGCTCTAGAATGGGAAATTAACCTAACTACTGCACTAAAGAAGAAGGGGTACAATAGATCTTAAAGGTTGCATTACAGGAACACCCTAAAACTTAATCTTAATCTTAATCTTAAAATATTCTTTTGCCATCAAATTAAAAATCAATGTTCCAAATTTCAATACAATCGACTTGAAGGTTTCTATGAGAAAATTATGTCATTCCCAGACTGATATACCAAAATTAATAAGGACATATTCCTTCTAATAATCAGTTCCATAAATTTTAATTAAAACCTAAATTTTCCCAAATTTTTTATCATCACAAACCTTTATTCCCATTCTATGGGAAGAAAGCTCAAAATTGAATAAATTCAAAAAATCCATTCATTTTCGGTCATATCATAAAATTGTCAAACATTTTAGTTTCGAAAGGATAGTTTTGTTACTTACCATTTGGTTTTTATATATAAAATGAATAAACTATTTTAAAATTTCTTTATTTCTTTAGGAAACGTACGTAAGCATACGGTTTGGCTTTAAAGGAAGATAATGGTATGCCAACATAATGAAATGAAGTGCTCGAGCATTTTATGGAAAAATCGTAGGAAAAATCAAGGAAACTAACGTACCAACGAATAGAAAATATAATGGATATTACTGGTATACAAGTATGTGTATAGTTTTGCATAATTACAATTGAAATTCCTATATAACAGAAAAATCTCTTGAGTTCTAGGAGTTTTTAAATTGAATCAATATACTCGCATATAGTCTTTTTTTATTTACTTTTTATTTTAAATGTCGATAGAAAAAAGCTTTACCATTTGAATTTGATTCAATAATAATAATGATTGATTTTATCTGATTTTTAAACTGGAGCAGACTTGTTTTCTGTTCATATTCCCATATATTCTGATAATATCGAACGTATATTCCTAGTTTCCGATATTTATAAGAATTTTCTATCATTCAGTTTTATGTTAATACTTTGAAAATCGTTAAAGTGTAAATACACTTTAAGAAAAAATACAAGGCGATTCAGTAGTCACTATCTGATTAAAGTTTTACTTTAACTTTTTAATCATCCAATAAATAACCCATACATTAAATTTATAATTAATTCATGAAGATTTTACTTAATTAATTATGAAAAATTAGGTAACACAAATGTTCATCATCGATTTCCTCTGTAAATTTAGCACTGACCAAGACGTTTTTATCAAGCACTTCTTCAATTTCTATGACACTATTGCCTTTAAAATTTAAACTAATCTTATTTAGAAGTGGCATTCTCGGAATTTTTACTCTACACTTCCACTGAATTTATATAATTTATTAAAAATCTAAAAAGGTGTAGGCTAATCGAACGATGCCAGTACTAAAAATGAGTAGTACCGAAATGGTATTTTACAGTATCACCGTTTCTTCGTTCTCTTGATCAGCAAACCCTTAACCGAGCAATATGTTTTACCAGATCATTCCTGACAGCAAGTATTTAGGTATCATTAAATAAAAAAGAGACTACAAAGGCTTCTTTAAAACCAGCCTATCGGAGTGCTGCGTGATGACGTCAGGCGTGCCATTTTTTAATTCAAATAATTGATAGTGAACACATGAATAAAACTATTTGTAGTTTTCCACAGAACCCTGAGAAGTGTCCAGTTGTGTTGTCAAGATCACAAAGTTGCGTGGCTACCGTCTAGGATCAAAAAAAATGTTTATATATTGTATTTTTGACCTTTTAGATCCGGTGAAACAAATTCTAGTTAAGAAGTTCAATTTGAAAGAATTTTGAAAGATTATATCTCAAATACTTTAGGTGCTAGAATACTAAAGCTAACTTTCCTGTAATCAATTTATTGAACAAAATTCTGACAAGCTTTAGTTCAAGTTTTCTATCTTTTCTTCGTAAATGGATCACGAATTTAAATTCTATGAAAATAGGTTTATTTCTAAAAGAGTTGTTCTTGGAAATTTTGTTTAAATTGTAACAGTTCAGCATCCACCCACCCTGTTATATATTATATTATATTATCAATATTTTAATTTAACTTTGAAAATTCATTCAAGCGGTATTTTTTTGTATTTTTGCCTTACATTTTAAAATTATACAGAATTATTTATAAGAAAAGATTAAGCAGAAAATAAATGCCATTTTTACGAAATTTTATTTAGAAACATAAAAATTTTTCTTTATTATTATTATCTATATACAAACACAATAATAAAAAAATGGGGTTTTTTTTATAGTCTTATCAGTAAGAAACGTACAAAAATTAACTCTTCAGAAAAATAGATATCTACGTCTTTTAATTCTTTCTAAAGAACCTAGAAACAAAAAAAAGAGATTAGAATTTAGAATATAAAAGCTACAATTAAATCGACAAAGGTATTATATAATATATATATTTTGGTACTTTAGTAGGTACCTATTCACACTCTCTGACACTCGCCCTAACATTTTCTACTTTTAATATCAAACCCATGAACGTATTCTAGCAATTAATTTTCAAACAAAATTAGCTTACTTTACGAAGGTATATACAGAAAATTCGTTCAGGAAATTATAATTGTCATACAATTAAGACGGAAATTCCATAATTGCTGGATAATTGGTAAATATATAGTATTTAATATAAAACAACAGCAAATATATAAATATTTTTAAAAAAAAAAAAAGGCCTGGTGAAAATAGAACTGTTGAAATATTGAAAATAAGAAACTGTTTAACATAAATTTACCTAAATGTCCTTAAAAACAGAATACTATACAAGATTATTTTATAATATTCCAACTCATTACTTCATATTGTTTCGTATAATTGTAAAAAAAAAAAATATTTTATAAAATATAATTACTCTAATTATGAAAATTTATATACATAGAGTATACTCGTACTTAGAATCTAAATATGTGTGATAAAAATGCATTTATATAGAAAAATACCTTTTAGTTCTATTAGGAAAAGTCAGGAAAAGTCAGAAATAATATCTGGGAACAAACTATTCTTTCATAATATAATATGTACTATACTATAGTATAACAAAAAAAATGGCAAAAAAAGCGAAACCTAAACAAAATCCCTCCCAAAAAACTCACCGTAAAACCTAAAACAATTGTTCTTGTAGAATCTTTCACCACTAAATACATAGTAAAATATTCGCGGTGTATTCCGTTGTTTTATAGAATTGATGGGCACCATGCAGCATGCAACACCAACCATTAGTTTATTCTATCATTTTTTTCTACGTACGAATACTTGCTATACAAACGTCTGTTTAGAGATAAATACAATGATATACAATCAAATTCCGGGACTGCAACATTTTGAAATAAAATCATGGAACAAAGAGCTCTGTTATTAAATTTCATCCAAAACAGTCAAAGACACGTAATAAAATATTATAGACAAAGTTTATTGTGATAATTGTTCAACGGTGTTCAAGACTTTTGCGTGATATAAACGAAAGGCACAAACCAAATCAAAACATGAAAAATTTCATTAAAAATCACTCGCTAGCAAAGACATCATTCACAAATAATAGATTTCCACTGGTCAAGAAGTTACTAGTGTTCTTTATTTGAAAATTTTTGATGTCTAAAATTCGTCCAGTTTTATCAGAATATTGTGAACAAGATAGCTGGTGTTTTTTTTTAAAGGCATTATCGTGAAACAAACCAAATAACAATTTGTTCGTCAATTTTTACCATGAGATCAAGTCTGTGACTCACTGTATTCACCTGATTTACTACCAAGCTACTCCTCACTATTCTCAGAAGAGAGTTGAAAGGATGGTTTTTCTATGATAGTGAGACCATTTAAGAAGCTTCTACACATGCTTTGTAGGCAATACGGCCAAAACGAGCTTGAACACGTATTTGAAACACTATGAAATCATTTTAAAAACTTCATCGAATGAGAAAAAGATTACTTTTAATGAAGAAGAAGGAGAAACCTGAAAAATATAGTTTTTTTTAACAGCAGTCTCGAAACTTTATTGCCACACCATCTATAGGCATATTCATATATGAGAAATTCCTAAAAAATTTAAAATAAAACATGTCTCTAGAATGGTTCGTTTGCATCCACCCTAATATACAGGATGTAATTTTATATGCATATGCATTTCTGTATCAAAAAGTTAGGTTTATTGTACATGACACATTACAGTACATATATACTCGTATGTATAAAGGATAGATCGTATATACATAGTGCATTACGTAGTTAGTTGCAGAGGTCTATCCATTTTGTAAACGGGAAGTGAATTACTTTCCTGTATAGTTCCATTTTTATTCCTGTTACTTTTTTTTATATTTTACAAGATAAATGCATTTTTTTTTCTAGTATGATATGAATTCAAGTAGCATAGATGTGTACCCGAAAAAAAAATCCCATTTATATTCATGTGGTAACTATCATTGGAGTTGATATTTTTAGTTGGTATATCTCCTAAGCTGGAACATTTTTCATTCCCAGAAAATATGTGAAATGAAAGGGTAGTTTTTTTTTTCGTCCTTCTATTTATGAAGAGGACACACACATCAATTTAGACAATTGCTTTCAGTATTTTATACAACAATTGGAAATGGTAAAAAATTTATATCAAGGGACAAATTGATTTAAAATTGAAATGAAGGAAATTTTTAAAATGGATAGTTTCTTGTTCCTTTTTTTTTGTGTGGGAAAATTCTTTTATTTATAAAACGATGAATAGTTGAGTTATTTTAAAATGTATACTACATGAAGAATTCAGTTGATTATTTCAAGAAGTACTTAAATAGGACAAACGATGATGAATCTAAACTTCAACTGGTATATACTGTTGTTGTAGTTATAAGGATGGACAGTATTCCTATTCTAAGTCAAAGCATGAACATTTTCATTACTAAAATTGATTTAAGGTCGTCATGGCATCATCTTACTTCTAGAAGAAGATGAAAAACAACAACACTAGTAATACCGATTAAACTCGTGTTTTATTCCAATTTATCTCAAGCAAGGAAGGATGAAAAAAAAAAAAACAAATCATTTAACATACGAAAGGAAAGAAAAAGGATATTTTTTTTTTTATTTCCATGATGAGCAATTAAATCCGCATTCATGTCAAACAATAATCCAATAAACATGAAAATACAAATACAAAACAAGATAGAACTCATTCATCGACGGTTCTTCTTCGTTTTTGTCCATTTTTAGGATACAAAAGTAAAGTAAATCATCATTAAGACGCCTCTTAATTGGGCAATTACCGTTAATTTCCTTCTTTTTTTTTACTGTATGTTCCTTCAACTCAAACTCCTTTTGAAGAAAAAAAAAACTAATTTCTGGAATCGTTCGTTTTTCATATCTCGTCGTCCTTTTATTTGTGGGTTGTTTTTCTGCTGCCGGACAGTTTTTTTTGCATTGAAGACTATATACTATACTCTTTTGTCTTTTACGAAAGGATTTCAAACACAAATTGAAAATAATTTCTATAAATTAACTGGAAAGCTTTAACATGAAAATGATGGAGTCTTAAAATTTGAAAGGTTTTTGTATTGAAATTTTTATATATAGATACAGTTGAACTTGTTCATTGGAACACTATATATCCGGATCATGAGTTAAATTGATTAAATCGGATGATTAAGTTAAAGTTTTCCTTGATTGTTTCGAATTTTCCGGGTCCAACTAATAGGTTCGACTGTATATTAGAGAGGAGGACTGAAAAATGTAACCAATTTTTCAGAAGTTATATATTGTATTAGTGATAATGTTATTTATTTGCTCATTATTTCCTTGAATATACTCGATCATAATTAGTCCAGAATTTTATAGAAAGGAGTATTAAATAAAAAAAAACGAAAAGGGTTATTTATAAGGATTTATTATTAATAATATGTAGATGAGATAGAAAATTTGTTTATTCAAATTATTATAGAAAATCTGAAAATATATTCGAACTAATAAATTAGATTTCAGTTTGGGTGTTTTTGTAATTCATAAAATCAATAAGTCATATAATAAAATTTTTGGATTGGGCTACATCATACTTACTGTCCAGATATAATAGATAATTTTCGAAACGTGCTTATTCATAGATAAAATAGATTCTTAATGAATTTTTAGCCTGTCGACAAAATCTACTATTTTGGGCGAAAAGACAAACTAAGAATGTAAAAATAGAAATGTTTAACATTCTATGTACCTAGTGTAGAACGAAAAGATTCTGTTCGGTTATATGATATAAGATAAAATCCCTTCTCATACGTATAGCCAGAATCGCAGGTGGGTTCTTCCTCTAAAAGAAGAGCTAGCAACTAGCTCTGGTGATAACGGGGGTCGAATTTGTATTGGAACAGCAGTCTCATTTTGAGAATTCGAAAACGATGTTCGAACTTTATCGTTCGCAAAGGCGCCAAGGTTAGTTAGTCAAAATTATTAATACTTCTAGTAGTGTTTAACGTAAAACTGCGATACACATATAAAGTGTACCGGACGTAGTTCTTCACTAATATCAATAAAATAACTGAGGTTGATCTAGATCTATATTAAATTAGAGTTGATTTTAACATTTCCTCTATGTTTAGGTTTGAACATGAAATAATTTGCCAATATTTAGAAAGCTTTTTATCATATATCCAAACCTTAATAATATAAACTGCTGATATTTTCTTTTGACTATCTTTTGGATAACAGATGGAGTATAAAATTATAAATATAAATCATATGTAAATATTGTAATTCGTTCGTTTTCCTTAAATAAGTAAAGACGGAAGTATATAATTTGAAAAAGTAAGTGCTCCAAAGTTTGTTAATTTAGAAATTCCATTCGGATAACTTAAAAAAGTATCCTATTTAAGTAGGTGTGAAACACAGGATCTCTTCTACCGTATAGAAGAAAAAGACTTTCCTAAAACCTCTCTGAATACTAATTATTCATGTTAATTCGAAAAGTGTTAATTTTATATGATAAGAGAAATTTTTGTTGTACACAAAAGTATCTACCTTTACTTCAATTTCTTATATTGATTCCCTTGAAGGTTTATAGAAATATTGAATACACCAGAACTACCTCTAAGGCCATTCAATAAGTCTCATAAATCACAAATTTTATATGAAATCAGATATAAGTTTGATGAAAATGAATATTTTCAACAAAATTTTCATTCAAAATTCGATATACGAAATCTTCCCAAACATATACGAAGTATAAAGAAAGTCGAAATGTAATAATATCAATGAAACTATATATATGTATATTATAATATGTTATATAAGTAAAAATATACTTACGTAAAATCATGTTTAGCATAACAATGACCCAAAAAACGACACTGTAATGTATTACATTGATATGATTTAATAGTATCCACTTCATATGTTATATTAAATCCATATACATCTAATAAATGATCTAAAGCTCTCAAATGTGTACCATCTAATGTTCTTAATGTAAATTTAATCTCAAGATATTGACTTGTAAATTTTAAGATTTTAATTTTAGTAACATCATCTTCATTTAATTCATATATATGATTACTAGGCACCTTGTAATCATCACTATAATACATATATTCGGTAAATTTTAATCCACTAAGTATATACAATTGTGTTAAATAAATAACAATTGTGATATTCGGACCGTTCATCAATTCGGATGCATCAATAATCCATACACATTGTATTGGTAATATGAATTTTTTCGGAAAATTCGGTGTCTGTATAATACCATTTGATGTTTTCAATATACCACCACATTTCTGATTAACAATAATATCATCAATACTACTATCAATATTCTGAATATTTCGTGTATTATAATTTATATGATTGAAATTATTGACAACACTTAGATTTGCTGATTTTTCAATAATCATTTTTGGATGTTGATGTTCATTATGTAATTCATCCATCATAACAATCTCATTCGAACTAACAGAGATCTCTTCTATACGTTTGGCTATTAACAGAGCCAACATATAGAGTATGTTACACAGGATTGATGTCATCGACAACTACTGTATATACATATATATATATTTATTTATATGTTCTTTTTTATCATGTATATATATTTGCAAATATGCTGTTTCCTTGTTTTATATACCACAAAAAAAAGGGAAAATCCCAAAAAAACAAAACCAAAAAACCAGCTATTTTTGATATGTTGTCAGTTCAAATGGAAACTTTTACCCTTTTTTTCTGGATGATAATGATAACATTGAATGATAACGATGGTGGTAAGTTTTTCTGTAAAACATTCAGTATTTGGAAATTATATTTTCCATATCATTATATATACAATATAATCAAATGGCATACCGAAAATGTTCTATCAATATCTTGAATGATATTTATGGGATGTTGCACAATATCAGGACACATGGGCGCCTGTCTCCTACTACATCGATACCACAAAAAACTATAGTAGTTTATCATTGAATAATCCGTTTTTTTGTTTTACTTTTTATTGTCATCGAATATATATAAGACACATTTGTCTGTCTGATCATATATTTATACAATATAGTATGACAATTTTTCCTCCTTTTGTTTATGATATTTTACGCTAATATTATATATTATAGCGATTTTTATCATAACAATAGAAATGATTATGTATATTATGGCATGTCCTTTTTGTTTTTTGATGTCATTTCAAAATGTCCACAATGATAAAGGATATCATATTTGTTATAATCTGAAAATGAGATAAAAAGAAATTAATTTGTTTGAAAATTTATTAGGCTTTAGTTAATATATGTATTTATATATATTTTTTAATTAAATATTATAGAACTGATTTTTGAGATATCGCTTAATTGCATCACATATATAAACTAGGGCAGCTTAATTTTGTATCACCTAGTGATATAATTATCACTATCAGCAGCAAATAGTCCGAGCCAAAAATTAAAGCAAATACACATCATCATCCAGCCTGGGGTAAGGAAAATGAAAGCTAATTAAGAGATTGAGAATGGGTGCAAATAGAAAGCATTAGTATACCATAATTAATGTCACAAGCAACCCAAAAATTATAAAAAAACAAGTTATAAACAGTAGTTACTATCGTCCTAAGACAAGCTCCTAAGAATTTCAATTTTGAAATCACTGAAAATGAACAAAATTAGTTCGAACATAGTATATTATCTCGCCTTATTATGGATTTTAAAAATAACCCCTTTCAACCATTGGACTCTAAGATATACAGCCCTGAGCCCATAGCTTCCTCCTCTACGACTTTGTATTGTCTCCAGAGGCAAACCGATGAGAGATAAAACTATTCGGTCTTCAACAAGAGTAATTCCCATGGAAACCTCCTTGGCTAAACATGGTAATCGTGTGTGGCCTCTCTATGAAAAGTTCGTAAATTTGTATTGACTCCAGCAGCAAAGCGGTGAAACATAGACCTTTGACGTGTACGTCACAATATCTGCTATAAAAATCTTAATAAGATTGTCTCAGATCAGAATCACTTCCACTGTATATTTCAGATTATAAATGATGTTTACCGAAAAGAGCTTTTGTAAACCCTTCTCCTGAATTTAAGAAAATATTCTAAAATATTTAAACTTTAATTGAAATGTTTAAACCTTTTAAATTCTTTTAAATTCTTTCTATGCACTCTATTTTATCTAATAAATTAACTGATACCATTTATTGTCTTTTACAAAACTGTCTTGGGTTCATTTTACTTAATTTAAATAATAGAACTAAACGTCTTCAAGAAAAGAGTATATCGAATATACAGTATGCGGCCATTCTATTCCAGTTTTAAAATATGTATTTATTTAGCAAAGTATTTTTGATACAAATATGGAAATTTAAAAGAAAGTATACGACTTGTTTTTCTGATAGAGTTTAAAAAAAACTAATATAAACAAATCGTATATAAAATAGTACAAACTAAAAAGAGATCCTCTATAAAAACTGACTCTTATGCATAAGAAGTATACAAAAGTAGGTAAAGTACACTGTAGAGAAGTTCTGTGTCATTATTTTTCTTTTTTTTATAACTTGACTATATTATATTTTAAATAATGCATTCGTAAATATTTTCCAAAAACTCTGCAATAGACAAGAAAACTAACAAGAAACCGTATATGGTAAGAAGAGGTGTACTCATAAAATGTATCATCCACCATATATATGAGCTTCCACCAGATTTTCCATATAGTATAAGTGAAATTTATTTGACATTCTCTATCATTAAAATGTTGAATTTCATAAACGGTGGGATACGTAGAGATCTATAGTAGAGTTGACCTAGTGACTTATATCCGATACATATTCTTAGTTCATTAAAATTCTATTGATATATGATTTTTTTACCCGTTGAGACTAGTATATTGAACACAGCCTGTGTCAAGGACAACGAGGATTTTTTATGTCTTTCAGTTTAGGTCATATAAATAGAATTTTTCAAATTTTCAAAGAAAATTCATGAAAATTCAATGAAGTTTAGATTTTGTGGATTCGTTAAATTTTATGGTGGAAAGAAAAAATTAACTAGATTTTTGTTATACTTGTGAATACTTCTACTTGGTTATATTTTTCAGATAAATATTAAAATTGTATGGAAATTATTTTGGACGAGGTTAAAACTTTTGTCATATACTCAAAAATTCTGATATAGTCATGTTTTCGTAACGAAAAACTTTACAATAAAATTTTATTTTGTAAATCGCTTCAAGCTGTTGCAATTGAGATAATTGTTTTCATTTAATATAAATGTACAGGATGGTAAAAAAAGTGACAGAACAAAATTTAATATTTCATTTCGTAGCTCTACATTTGTCATTATGGAAATTTAAATTCAAAATGTGGAGACTATACCTTTTTAATTTCAAAATGGGACTAAACAATTTCAAAATGGGTCTAAATAATTGAAATTTTGAAATTGTTTACTCTCAATTTGAAATTGTTTAGTCCCAATTTGAAGTTGAAAATGTATATAATATATACGATATACTATATACTATATTCATATACTATATTAATGATAGTTGCTTTAATAACCAGAAATTCAGTTGGGGTTCAGTTGAAATCCTAAGAAAACACAAGAGGAGATGATTTTATCAAACAAAAACCGTTATTAACAGTTGATTATCAAGTTGCCTCAGTTAATTCGCCTCAACGTTCATTCCTAGTTAAGGAGCTATATTTAACTAGAAGCCTATATTAATCATCGTACCATTTGATTGATTAAAAGTACATATTTGTGAAACTACACATATAAAATATTTTCGCATGCACAGTTTTCATGCGAATAGGAATACGGATTTCTTGCCTGTGTAAGCACTGCGGGAATTAAATAAATTCTATTAAGTCTAAAGAAAATAAAGAAAACAAAACAAAACAAAAAATGTTCTTTATTCGATGGCTTTGCAATAAAATCATTTAAAATTTGCAAATATTTTTTATACTTAATAAATAATTGAAAATCTTTCATAGTAATAATTAATTTTGTTTTTATATTAAATCTAAATTTTCAATCATCAAGAGGCATGTAGAATCTGGAGACCTCAAGCAATGTCAAGGAAATCAGTTAGTATTGTATACATTTAAAATGATCTATCAAGTGGACTCTACGAAAACAACAATCTTCAACTTACTTAGTATAATATTAATTCTTTAATGCTACAGATATCGATTTTCTCGGTCCCCTTAACCAGTTAACTGCGCTCGACGTGTATACTCGTCATAGCTTGATATTAATTACGCACCCTGTGAATAACTTTTATGACTAAATTTCGCAGTTAACCGGTTAAATATACTGAATAGTACCAGTTATTCATGTAATTATAGATTTTCAAACTTTGGTGATTGAATAGTCTTTGATATGTTTTAGGACACCCTATACATGTAACCAAACATTTTATTGCTTATGTCGTTTAACAGTTTTTTTCATATCTGTTACTATAAATGAATATTATGCTCATATCATATTCATATCATATGTAAATGATTTTTTGGATGTAATTTTCTGTACAAACATAAACTCGACGGTATATGTAAAATATTTGTATGCTAAAAAAAAGAAAAAAGAAAAAAGAAAATCTTCCTTAGAGGCAAATTAATTATTACAATGTTTGCTTAGTGTTTGATGAATAATAATTATTATATCAAAATGAAAAATATACAACGATGATGATGCCGGATACAATACGAATGAAATATTTTATTATGAAATCCCTTTAAGATATTTATTTTATGAAATAAACATTTTTTATGGTAGACAAATAATAAGATACCAAAAAAAAAACCAAGAAACATAAACGAAAGGTTCCAAAAATCTCTCTCTGATACACCAACCAGGATGAAAAAAAAGAATCTATCAAAAACTTTTAAAATTCACATTCATTCATTTTATAACATATTTTCTTTTCATCAATGAAGAAGAATTTTAATCACGAAAATATTAAACGAAACCAAAAAAAAAACAGTATTTTCTTATTATCTCTAAAATAATGTTATACTTTTCTTATTGCATATACTTTTCCATAAAGTCTGAAGTTAAATGGAAACTCCATTCCAATGGAAAACAGTTCATATTATATTCTATAGCAAGAAAATGTATCCTATTTCGTTTGGTTCAAGTGACAACAACGCGTGATTCGAAAATTTTAAAAAAAGCTCTTTTTTTTAGCTTTTTATTACTCCCATATCTTTCTTATATCATTTTCATCATAAACGATAAAAGGAATAGCTCATTTAAAAAGTAATAAATTATATCCTTTCGGATTTACAGCAGAAGTGGAAAAAAATAGAAGCAAAACAGGGAAATGGAAAATTGTACTATATGTACTTTCTCTGGTATAGAGGAGCTATTAAAAAGAATTTCCTAAAACGGCTTATGAGAGGAGTGTATATTCTTCTAATAAAGCACAAAAACCCGCAAACAAACTAGAAAAAAAGGACACGAAATACAAATGAAAGGGTTTAAGTTCATTTTTGCCTTTAACACCTTTTTTTTTGTTGGCCTTTAGTAATTTATTTCCTTTCGAAAGAATTATCCTTTTTTTTTGCTTTTTGGAATTCGGAAATGTTCTCCAAAAGAAAACATCTATAGGATAATTGAAAAAAAGAAACTTCTTAAGGGTATTCTATATACAGAGGAAAAGCGGTTATCTATGGTCTAGTCTCGACAAATAACATTTTTTTCTTTTTCTTGTAGATTCCCAAAAATATATAAATTGTTATCAATGAGAATTCTTTTTTTTTTGTAGCAGTGGAAGGGATTTAAGTAACCTATTTTGTTGCATTGATACTTTGAAATATTTGTAATAGTATTAAAGGTGAGCTTTCTATGTGCACACATCGAGGACTCAAAAAATCACTAAGGAATCTCCAGTTTTAAATCTTCAATCGTTTATTTAAAAAACAATCTCTAATCTTTCAAAGTCTTGAATGTTCTGGCCTCTAGAAACTTTAAGAATACTTGAAATTAGGTTAAGCTTTACTGACTCCACAAAATACTTTCTTACAGTTATATTTCATATCGAAGTCGAAAATTGAAATCTTACGAAACACTATGTTTAAAAAATATCTGAATACTTGTCTGTTAGATATTTGTAAGGGCCTGAAATAGATTATAAGAAATTGCATTAAAAAAAAATTATATTCAATGAAAATATAATCTTTAAGAAAAAGAAAAAGAAAACTATTCGCTCCATCAAACTTTCATCCTGTTATTCAGCTATTCAAAAAATTTAACATGAATTTTCTTTAAGTCCATTTTTTGATAAGGATACTTAAATCAAAAGGTTCAAGATTTCCTTTAGGATCATTCTATTTAATAAAACATTTGTATTTTTAATATTTTTTAGTTTAATTTAGTTTTTTTCGCATAGCTTAAAGAATTCTATCAAATTTTCGGTTGGAGAGAATTCTGTGTAAAAACCCTTGAAGTTAAATTGCACTGAAAGAAACTACTTGAAAATCGATTAGTTGCCTTGCCTCTACTGAAATTAGGTTTTAGTAACTACGAAATCAGAAATTGGAAACTATTACAATAATTTAGTATATACGTTTAGTCGCCAAGAGCATGAAAGTTGATATTTAAACCTAATATTTGATCCAACTCAATTCTTTAAACTATGGATCGGATTTCTAACATGTTTCTTTGAGCGCAGGCACTAAATGAATATCACTGTTGTTCAGTGTTTGCAAAATATTTTCTCAAATATCGTGATAGATAAAGGAGAGAGCTTGTAGATCCCTTTGAAATAAGATCTAATGCTTCTAAATTTGAAAGTGATCAGTATTACTGTCTAATATCTTGTAGAGTTAAAATTAGAGTACAAATAAATTGGCATTGAGAGTTGAAAGGTTTTATAGAATAACTGTTGTATTGTTTGAATAATATAATATTTAGAATTTACGAAAAAAGGCAAATGAACAGATTAATACACAGTGTTGAATGATCAAGTTGGTTGAGACCTCGTTTCTAGAAATTGATAAGACTCTAGTTCAAATCCAGGTCTCGGTTCTTCATGTATTTATTATTCTTTGCCTACAATCTTATATCTATACCATAAATATTTTAAATCTTTAGGGTTCATTCATTTATTCGTTGAATTCCTGTATGATAATTTAGTGTAAATCCTTCTGCAATTTCTTCAGGTAATACATACGATAACAGAATTTATATCCATTCTCAAAGAATTTAAAGACTTAGAACTAGTTCTATAAATATTATCTTTAGTTTTATTTTTATCTTGTAAAAATGTATTAAAATTACCTTTTTTTTGTTTTGCAAAAATACTGCAGTGCTTATATTACTAAAATATGTAAATTTCTTAAGTTAAAAATCGAATTTTGCATATTTTCTGGTTAAATTGATCATTTATTGATTCCAAAGTTAATTTTTACCATATATTCGAAAGAGGGCTGATATCCTCTTCAGATCCAATCAGCTTGGATAAAAAAAGGAATTTTTTTCTTTATTCAACAACAAAAATCATGAATTAATACTATATGAAAAATTCCTGCAGCGTTAAATTTTAAATCTGTTTCAAAAATTCCATTTTAGATGGTTTTTTTTCTCTCAATTTCATATATAATTTGAAAAAAGAAAATTCCCTGAAGTTAAACTTATTCCTTTTTTTTGCGTGCATATATATTGCTCAAAGCTTAAAATACAGAGGAAAAAAAAAGTATTAAGCTAAAAATTTATCCTGTACCCTCAAGGATTTTGACTATATATAAACACACACCACCGACAAACCTTATTGAATATTAAATGGATTTGTTTGATATAATAAAATTTCTTAACATATACAATTTTAGATTTGTTTAGACACATATATGATCAACTAAAATAATTTTCAAAGTCATTCTAGCATAGATTTTCCACACTATAAACGAGCGCACAGAACTAATATAAATTTCAGTACCAGATTGGTATAAAGAGTGAATATTGTTATCGATAGATCGATGAAATTCTATAGTAAATATGTTGTAGAACTTCAAAGGAAAACCCATTTAGTTGTTGTTATATGGAAACAAGAATAATAATCATATTTTAAAACAGCAACAGGAAGAGATACACTTTTTTATGCCCTATGGAAAAACACTACCAAAGAGTATATTAGTTTTCTCGTTACATTTGTAACGCGTAGAAATAATCTTGAAGGAACGGTTTTAAGGTTACGGATGTGCATAGAATCAAAAAGTTATATTATGATATATGCATGTTCATCTCTCCACACATCCGTCTACACAATAACTTGTCTGATCCTAATAAAATTTACGATGTGGATTGGGTATTCCTTAACTCGATTTGGGATTCAATTTCAACAAAATCCGCCCAGGACGAGCGAAGTCATAAATCCAAAATCACAAGGTTTTGTCGTTTTTTTGTTAGTTTTTCCAACTTAATAGCAAAATTTGTTTAGCAATTTTGTTTAAATTATCTACACATGTAGCTTACGTAAAAAGACAAAAATATTTCAAATTTCATTAAAATCGATCCAAGAATAGTGAAGAAAGAAATAGTTGGAAAAATAAGTCTGTCCATAAAGTTATTTCAGTTTTTTTTTTTTTTAGTTTTTCAGATATACTTTAAAAACTGATGTACCGATTTGCTTAAAATTTACGAAATAGATATATGCTATTAGGCTCTAGACTATTTGTAAATTAGAGAAAATTCAAAAGATAGGAAAGTACTTTATGGAGAAAGAATCATTTTTTTGTTAGAGTTAATTCAGTGAATTTCTTAATTTTGTTAACTACGAGTCCCATTTATGGCATAGAGTATCGGTTATAGACCGATTTTAGGTTCCTATATGTTTTTGAATTGAAGCCAAATTGATTTTATGTTTTATTAAATTTACTATCTTGTGTAAATTTTGTTTGTGTTTTTTATGAATTTTAATTGATACTCAAAAGTCATGAATAGATTCCAATCAATATTTGTATGTATGCTTTTTTTGGTGGTACTTTTTTCCAACGTTGAACCACAATTGGAGTTTTATATATGTTCTCTACAAGTCTATATAGTTGAGTTTTGTATCCAAACATAACTAACTTTCAATAAATACTATACTTTGGAAAATAGTCATCATTTTTTTACTTCAAATTATTATTATTCGAAAATTCAATTTTAAATATTTAAAACAAAATTTATATACGTATCCTAGACATCCAGGACATCTACGTGAATTGATGACAATTCAAAAATTCTATAAAATACTGCATCTACTGGATTACTAATGATTTTATTAGTAATCAAACTTTTCGAATATATATTTACTTAAACTAATATTTTAATTAATAAATATAAATAGAATTTACTTTATAACAAAAAAAACTTTTGAAAGGAATTTTCTCGTAGTTTAGAATTTTCGAGTTTGAAAACTTAATGAAAATTCTTTTACACGACGACAAGTTAAATAGTTCTTGAAATGAAAATTCTCTACAGTATTGTATGAATCCTTTTTGTGAAGGTGAGAAAATACTTAATGAAAGTTGACGATATAAGAAACTTTTTGAATGAATTCAATTTAAGAAGGAGAAAGAACTTGGAACATATATAATAATCTATTTAATGTATTTATTTAAAATATCAAAAACAGAAACAAAATATCGTACGTGTAAATACAGGGTATTCGTAATAGGACTATAAAAAATTCGAACCAAAAAAAAAATATGATACGGGTTTTAAAAAGGACAATAAATTACTGAAGAAATATTTAATAGATAGAACTGAAAATTCTTGAACAAAATTATTTTATTTGTTTGCTTTTTGCGCTTGAAAAATTTCACAACACGACAAGAAAAACCCATGTCCAAAAAGTTTTTCATTCGATTTTCTTTCTTTTTCCTCCTTTTTTTTAATTTAAGTTCTTAATGATTTGCAATTAAAGCTTTAAATGATTTATTAGGCTAAAAAACGTTAGAAGAACTTGTTCTACAAAATCTTTAGAAACTTTTCAGAAAATTTATGAAACACTTTCGGATTTTCTTTATAGATCCAGAGGATATGATTGAAAAGGAAAGATATATAAAATAGATGTAATATATATATATGTAATCAAAACTTTCTCTTTAAATTTCATTTTGAAAATTCAATTTCATTGATTTATAATATTTAAATATAGATTTCTAAACACATAATACTTAGATGTAAAAGTTTTTCTTAATAATTACATTTCAACGATATTTCGTTTAAATAATGTAGGCAACAGAAAAATAAATACATGAAGAACCGAGACCTGGATTTGAACCAGAGTCTCATCAGTTTCTAGAAACTAGGTCTCAACCAACTTGACCATTCAACACTGTGTTATTAATCTGTTCATTTGGCTTTTCTCGTAAATTCTAAATATTATATTAGTCAAACAATACAACAGTTATTCTATAAAACCTTTCAACTCTCAATGCCAATTTATTTGTACTCTAATTTTAACTCTACAATAACTTTCGGAAATATTAAAAATATCTAAACAAAATATTCTTTTCAATTTCCTAAAAGAGAAGAATTTTTGAAACACATGATTAATTCATTATATGGACCAATTACGATACGATACCTATAAAGTCTATATTCGATTTCGTGGCCTAATACATAACTAATTAACCCTGTTAAACTAGGGCTACGGTATGCATGCACTTCCAAACTATCTTCGCCTTGATGTAGATTGAAGTTGATGATATCTATGGCGTTTCCTAACAATCCCAAATATTATTAAACTCCTATCTTGTGTGAGTTTTTATATAGGTTAGTTTTCTTGTACATCCTGTACACCATATAAAACTCACATGATATTGGATAATATCAAATTATATACGTGTACAATGTTTATCCACTGATATTAACGTTTTGAAAAATTCTCCTATCTAATTTAGTCAGGTTAAACTACTAAAAATATTTACTAATATTAAATTGTTGACTAGTATTTAATTAAATTTATCTTAAAAACTGAATAGAAATATAAATTTGGCATGAATTTTTATATGAATTTCTATTCTAAAACAAATTAAACAAATTTATTTATTTATTTTAAATAATTATTTTAATGTCTATTGTTTTTGTTAAGAAAAGGACATTTTTAATACACAATATTAATTTTTATATACGCCTACATTTGGGACTTAAAAATATTATTAAATTCAGTTCAGACACGATATTAATATCTAAAAGTAAAATTTTCTTCTCATTATCATTAAGAAAATTTCATATATGGTACTTTTTTTCCTACATGTCAAGGACTTTTTCTAATATTAATAAAAATGAAGCTTTTAAAAATGTCGTTTATAAAATCATTTTGAAACAATTTTTTAATATCTGTCATAGAAAACCATTTAACTTTCTTAGACGTTTTATTAGAAATAGGATTCGGGTCAAAATCTATTCAATTTTTCTTCTTATTTTTAACCTATCTTTATGCCAACTTTTAAAAAGATTTAGTTAGTCTTTTTAAATTTAAAAAAACTGATCAAACATATGTAAAATGAGGGGTTTAACACTTCTACCAAAAATCTATATTAACTTAGTGTTGATTTGAACATTTCCCCTTTGTTGGGTTCGAGCATAAAATATTACACCAATATTTAAAATGCTTTTTATCATATATTCAAGCCTTAAGAATATAAACTGAAGGAATTTTTTAATGTTAGCAATCTTTAGGATACAAGATGGACTATAAAATCGTAGAAAGTATGTACTTAAATCACAAATATAAATAGAAAACCTTTATTTCATATAGAAATATTATATTTCGTTGGTTTTTTAAATAAATAAAGACAATTGTCCGAAATAAATAATTGGAAAAAGTGTGTTAAAGGTTTCTTAATTAACAAATTTCATTCAGATATCTTAAAATAGCATTAAAAGTCCTACAGTAGAGTTAAAATTCCAGTTTAATAATCAATTGTTTATGCCATAACAGTCATTTTATGTACTAAACTTGATTATTATTTGAGTAGTAGTTCGAATCCATTTATATTTAAGCCCAAAAAGGACCACTTTCGGTCTAGCATTTCAGCTCAAACACTAGTCAGTTCTTCCATTTAATCGAGGATATGTGTGAATTAAATTTTGCTGAAAATTCTTAATTGGTTCTATAAAATTATCATACATGCGAGTGACACGAAACCACATTCACATTAACCTGGAAAATGTAAAGTCAAATTCAGGACATCTGAAAATATTACCGTTGAAAATCCTGTGCTGAATAACTGCACTCTTATACTTTAGTTAAAGTCTAAGAAAGTGAAAATATTCCTAATCATATTTTTATGTAATTAATTTAATTATACTCAGGTGAATATAAGTATTCATTATTTTACAATATTAGTTGTTTGTATTTCACTTTAGAAATCCTTTAACGTCCTTTAGGGCACATGGTATTGAAATTCTACAACATCTTATATATAAGAAAATTGGATAATTAACCTTAAGTAGAAGATTAACATACTTAAGAGTTTTTCTCCAAAAAAAAACAAAAACTTTTACATGAAAATCATTTATTAGAAAACGCGCCTATTTCAAAAATACCTTTTTGTAAACTATTTAAATAAGATCATATACGTACGAAGGAGGAGGTATGTTGCGTGAAATATGTTTGCTATTCAAATAAATTAGTTAACCGAAAATTATATTTAAGGTTTTCCAAAGTTTTCCAAGTAAGAAGAAAGGAGTTTTTGAAGATTTTCACAAGAACTGAATATACTAATATAGGTAATTGTTTACACCCGGTAAGAAAATATGTTTGGAATTTTAAGAGATTGTTGAAGATGTGTTAAAAACAATTTTCCGCATACGACAATTTATTGATCTTTAAAAATTGATTGAGAAAATAAATTTGAAAAAGTTATTTTGAAGATAAAAATGTTTCAGAATAATTTTTTAATCTTTTGGAAAATTTATTCTAATAGTATTTTAAATGTGCCAGAATGAGCCCGCTTTAATGAATTCATAAACAAGAAAAGTTTGTGATTGTTTTCTAAAAAATCGAATTTTGCTGACAGGATTTGGTGTTTTATAGAAAGCTTCAATAACTACACTTTATATGGAATACAGGCAAACCTGCGAATTAGAGCAACTGTAGGTGCCCGTATAATGTTCTTTGATTAGCATTAAATAGTGTTCTTTATATACAAAAAGAAAAGTTTTTATATTGTGATTATGTTAACCAATTTGATAGATAATCCCAAACTTTAACTTTATATCGAGTTTTTCCATAAGAACTTCTGTTTTAAATTTTAAATTAATTAAATTAAAGTTCTGAATTTCTTTATTGTAGTTAGTTGTATAGACTCTACAATTTATGAATGGAAAACTATACCTGGTAAATGTCTACCATGACTACGTTTGCAGACATCGATTTGACACACTTCTGCATAATTGTGACTCTATCTCACGAATTACTCAATGATACTGCCAGCCCTTAAAGAACGCCAAACAGTGACTCGAGATAAAAACAATGATTGTTCAACTCTTTCTCTTGGATTTTCAGAAGTCCGAATGGGACAATTTTGCTTATTAACGTAGCCTATCAAATGAAAATGAGCTTTATCAGAAAACTTAATTTAAATTTTAAATAAACTTTAATAATAACAGCTCAAATCGAGTCTAAATGTGGATTAATTTCCATAATAAAGTCATTCGTTATAAGGAATTATATAAAAGTTTTTTCATTTCAAACTTACTGAGGCAAAAAACTTGCGCATTGGCATTTACCACACGCAGCATTCGGGGAGACTGATTCATTCTTCCCGTAGTCCGTCCGGTGGAAATTGATTTAAACAAGACCACGGATCTCAGCGAACAATTGTTAGAATTCAGGTGCATTTTGATTAAAATATTATGAGCATAAATACCCCCTTTAAAAATGTAATGAATGAAAATTACATCTGCCACTTCTCGGCGCTTTATCAAAGAATGCAAACTTAACAACTTCAGTCTATCATTGTAAGGTGGTAACAGTGAAGGATCATTCCATGGTAAAAACCTACATTAGACGAATTCCAGCCTGTTGATATGAACCCTGTGGTGCGGAGACCACACCTGACTTGCTTATTCCATAATTAGTCTTATTAAAGCAATATAAAGTTTTTTAATGACATACGGGTCAGAAAACTCCTTGGGTCACCGCTTAATATAACCAACTATCATCATGGACAAATATGTTACAATTCTATTGAAAAACCAAATCTATACAAAGCTAAAATATTTAATTGGAAACAATTCAATAATGAAAATATTTTCATATGAATTTGTGCATTATTAGTGAACAAAAATTCTTGTTTTCCAAAATAAAATCTATTCTAAATGATTTGTTGTAAAATAATCCTATTAATATTGTTATATGAAAATCTATTTGAACAAATAAATACAATTATATTTATTTTGTTTAATTTAAAAACAATTAAATAATTTTATTTTTATACTGTTTTTAAAATAATAAACACATAAGTTTTAATTTGCTTTTATTTTGGTTTGAAAAGTTAATTCAATTTTAGTAAATCAAAACAACTAATTTAAAATACATAATTAATTATGAAAATAGTGTTTATTGATATCGTTCTGAGCAATATATGAAAACATATCTGTTTGTTTTAATTAATTAAAATTTAGTGTTTCCAAATTTTTGGTGCAAAGATAAGAGACATTCGAACAATTCGAAAATATCTTTAAAATTTTTTTTGGATGAACATGATTTTGATAAGAATTACGTACATTTTTCGATTGAACTTATTAGAAAATCGAAGTGAATAAATGAATTTTTTAAAAAATACTGTGTGTTTCATGTGTTTCTTTTAATTAAGGTCTCAAAACTAGCCAATAACTTCACAATTTTTCCTTATCTAATATACATAGAATCGACTCCATTGGACTTATTTCAAGACATATTTTCAGTCGGACTGACAAAAAAGTCCAAATTTTAGAGTCTCCACAAAACTATTTTTCAGCCCGACTGAAAATAAGTCGTTTGGAGTCGTGTGGTAAGAAGCAATAGTGTGTTGTTGAAAATTAATTTAATATGACATAAAATTAGATTCGTTATCCTTTTTTATTAGAAAATTCCCTTCATGGTCTCTAAATGAACTTAAATTAAAACTATGGAACTATGAAAACCATATATAAGACTATACATGAAATAAAGATGTATATAGCTACAACTTCACTGAAGGATTTTCATCTCAACATGAAATAAGTAGAAGAACACGTTTCATATGTGAAGAAAACAGCAGTGGAATTCTATAGAGGGTGACAAACGACAATTGATTAGCACTTTCATACATTACGCAATGCAATTTGTCGTTTGAAAGTGATAAATTTCAAGCAACATAATGTTTAGACGATGTTCTAATTCTAATAGATTTATTTTGGAGCTGTTAAAACGTTTTTAATTATGTTAACATTTATTGTACGTAAACTTTATTCTGAGAAGGACTTAATGCTTCCACATCCGAATTATATTTTAAAACTTAATACATATTTTATTCTATTGGGTTGTATAATATCAAATACTATGTTAATCCAAATGTCCGATTTGAATTGTAAATGACTTCACCCCTACGACATATTTCAGCACCATATTTCATTTATTTGAAAAGTACATTCGTCCTCTTTCTAAATCATTTTTAATTTTTTAAGAAAAGTTAAATTTTTTTTAATGCGACTATCCAAAGCATAGAAATACGTGAGTTTATGAAATATGAGTTTTACTGTGGCACCATAGCAGCACAAACAGCTCACAAATATTAACTATGTATTTGGCACTGAAGTCACTACAAAATATACAATATCTTAGATGCCTACTGGTTGTAACTTAAATAGCCAAGATTGATCAATCGATCGACTACGATCCTCTTGCATAACAACATTCGACCATACAAACCGATCGTGGCAAAGTTACAGAAATTGTACTTGTACATGTTCACCAGACCTTGCCATCCACTGACCACCATTTCTTTCGGAATTTGAACAACTTCTTGGTAGTAAAACAATTTAATTCCGATTAGGCTGTTGAAAAGTGCCTTCCAGGAATTCATCAATTCCCATGAACTAGGAGGCTTCTACAGTAGAGGTATATCGGAATATATATTAGAAATCTTAGATTATCATTATTTGATGTACATAATTCATGATTCCAAAAATGGAAGGCAGTTTTTTATGAAAAATTATTTCGAATAAATCAATCTGGGTTTTTGGGTGGATTTTCTTGAGTAGATGCAACCGCAAAAGAAGCCAGTTGACTTAATTGGGAACACATATGAATATATATATATACACTTCATATATAATGCTCGTTCTGCCTTCATCACCCAAAAATGAGCTACAATTTTATAGGAGTATAGGTGTTTTGGTTTAGTTTAGGTGTTGAATAAATATTTAATACAAATAATTGACATAGAAAATTGAAAGGTTATAGAATAATTATTGTCTTTCGAATAACAGTTGTAATGTTTGAATAACGTTTAGAAAAAGGTAAATCGAACAGATTAATAAATACAGTGTTAAATGGTCAAGTTGGTTAAGATCTCGTTTCTAGAAGCTGATGAGGCTCTGGTTCAAATCCAGAGCTAGATTCTTCATGTATTTATTTTTCTTTGCCTACAAAATTTTCCTAAAATTTTCATATTCCTCATGAAATAAAATAATCAAACTAAACTTATGAAACACTCTGTGTGAATACAATAAAACAAAACAACAATACCAGATCAAATTGGAAATGAGTTCAATTAAAATAATAATAATAATTTGTAAGAAACGTAATCACCTGGGGAAAATCTTATCAGCTATGTTATATTATTATTTCACGGGTTTTTTTTTTGTGGTAGGCATTTTTATAAGACATTGAATTTTTCTTCATGATAACAAAACACCAACGATACAGAGCTAGAATTTTTTTGAGTTCATATTTTTCTATATTTTAATAATTTTAGTCAATTAGTATCGATTGATGTGAAAAGGTTTCAGTTTTAATTGATATACTAAAATATAAAAACCAAAAAAAAAAGATGAAACTAATTTATTGGAATTTATCATTATTTTGACCGCACCAAAACTACCTTATATCAATATAAACGCATCTTTTGATAACGATTAATCGTGATATAATCCGGATTACTTTGATGATTTACGTGATCTAAAAATATTAATTAATTTCATGTATTTCTATATAAATATATATATGTGTGTGTGTGCTTGTTTCAATCTATTTAATTAATTAATTTAAATTTTATATTAAAAAATTTACGGCTTTTCGCAAAAAACCCAACAAAAAAAAGGAAATGCCTTGTTTTAGAAATTTTATCAAAGATCGAGGATCATTTGTTGTTGGCCAAGAAATCTCAACAATACCAATTGAAGTTGTAAGTATTTGGAATTTAAGTAGCGAAAGTGGATTAAATAAAATTAACCAAAATTTAATGAAATTCTTTAAAAAAGACAATATACTTCAAGTATTTTTATCAGATTATTAAAAAAAAAGAAAATCATTAATCAAAAAATAGATAAAAAGATATTGAAAAATCGAATATTTAGAAACTATTTAATTGTTTCTCTTTGAATACTTAAAAATTTACTTAAAACAAACTAATTAAATTGAAGACAAGAAAAACCACCTTATTTTGTTGTTCATTACAGAATTCGATTCAGAAGTCTTGAATCTCTTATCTACGTGTACTTAATTTAATTGCTTGTTCATTAAATGATGTTATTTGTTTAATTGGTAATTGACAAATGGTTTTCATGTGAGAATGAAATTCATAATTAAATATCGCGTTTCGAAGAAGATGGGGAATTTTTTTTTTTTTTTTGTTATCGCGACACCAAAAATTCTATTTACTTGCCGGTACTATTTTGTTTCATCTTTATAGATTATTGTTAATTATTGTTTATTTAATGAAATTTATTTGCAAATGTAAAAATCTTGTTTGTTCCAAAAAATTTTAATTTAACAACATTTAGTAACTGAAAATTGGCCTATAACCATCTATGGCAGAAATCGGACGGAAAAACAGTCAAACTTTCATAACTTTCTTTCATCTACTTGAAATTCGGTATAATTCGCAAGTAGCATAGGTCCTAATAGTAACATATAAAAAGCTTCTGCAAATTTTATTCTAATCGGTGTATTAGTTTTTCAAGAATATCAAAAGAAAACTTTATACAGCAGGCTTATTTGCTCCTACGACTATTTCTTTCCTCCACTATGCTTGGACCGATTTTACTACAATTCAAAATAGTATGGTCTATCTAAGTAGTCAACAACTCATGTAAATAATTGCCTAACAAATTTTCCAATTAAATCTAAAAAAGCATAGAAAAAACAACAAAACTTTCTATTCACTTTGATTTTTGCCTAGAAACTTCGCTTCCCCTTGGTCGATTTTGCTGAAATGTAATACCAAATCGAGTTAAGTAATATTCAACCCATATTTTAAATTTCATCAAAATCAGAAATCGCGTTTTTTAATTATCTTGTAAACGAACAGCCATGCATAACTCGATAGAACTTTTGAAAAACTATTGTATATGAAGAGGGTTATTTTCTCTTAGGATTATTTCTTTCCCCACTATCATTAGATAGATTTGACTGAAATTTAACATAGTATCGTCTATTGATGTAGTTAACCGATATAATTAATTTAAACAACATTGATTCACAAATTTTCCAATTAAATCCGAAAAACCATAAAAAAACGACAAAACTTTCTGTTGACCCTGGTTTTTCTTTTATAACTTTGCTCCCCCTGGATCGATTTTGCTGAAATGCAAGACCAAATCAAGTTAAGGAATAAGCAACTCACGTTGCAAATTTCATCAAAATGAGATGACTCGTTTTTAAGTTATCTTGTATAAGGACGGACGGACTAGACGTGAATAAATCGATGTAACTTTTGATTTTCTACACACCGATAGTCGTGAAACGCTTCTTCGATGATTATTTTTATGCGATATAAATGTAGTGATAAAACTAATATAGCCTCTGGTAGCACCTACCACAGGGCATATAGAATGAAAAATTATCAATTTTTATTTTTTTTGGGAATTAAATAGAATTAATTTCATTATCAAAATTTTATCATAATTCTTCTTTTTTTATATAATAATTAATTTCGACAATTTTCCAATTCAAATCTTTTCAAAAAAACTTGTGTAATGGATTTAAACAATTTGTGTTTAAAGTTTAAATTAATTTTTTAATTTTATTCTTTCAGACCGATATTCGAATATTAAGAATTCAAGATTTACCACAATCTTACAATCATACATCGGTAAGTTCTTACTTTTAGAAAGAAAAAGAAAAAAACATTCTTCAACATACAAAATATACCATCTTTTTGAATTTTACAATTTCGAAAACTATACACAAAAACAAATTCTAGATAAATAATTTACATAAAAAAAATCATTCCAATGGAAACACTCATAAAACTACATCTAATCAGAATATACCAAAACAACACCAATCAAATAAATCAATTGATACAAAATCGAAGATAGATCCTTTAACATCTAAGAAATTGATGGAACAACCTGAAGATCCGCGAGTTGAGGTTGGTCCAAAAGATTTTAAAAAACAAAAACATCAAAGAAAACAACATCAACAACGGAAATTACGTTTTGAAACTGAAATTGATAAAAGTAATTATGAAGAACTTAAATTTCGTGTAAATGAAACATCAACAATATCATTGGGATCACAGCAAGATATTGATTCGATTGGAAAATTGAAATGTTTAAAAGAAAAATTGAATTCATCGAAAATAAATCAAGAAGAAATTAAAAATAATTCTGATGAGAAAATTTCGAAGAAAAAACCGAAAGGAAATAAAATTATCGTAGAACAAAATAAGGTGCTTTTTATATAACTCCTAAAATCTTAAACTCCTAAATATTAAACACTATTTTTTTGTATATTGTTTAAGAAAAGGAAATGAAAAATTTCGAAAAAAATGTTATAAAAACTTATTTCAGGGAACATCAAGACCTAGTGTTGAAACTTTCAAATCAGATGATTTTAATGAAAATCGAAAATCACGTCAAAATGAACGAGATTCTGGAGTACATAGTGGAGTAAGTTTCTTTTTCTTACTAGAAAGGAGATCAATTAATAATTAAACAAAAATTATATTTAGGATTCAAGATCTAGTGAAGTAGACCGGGAAAATATTGATGCTGGAGATGATCTTAATCCGCCAACTGAAAATATTGGTAGAAAAGAAGGTGTCATCTATACTAGACCGAAATTATCCAAAGAGAAAGATAAAATCATTGAAGTCTATCAAAAAGATGAGAAGTAAGTGTATTCAGATTAAAGGTATATACTCGAAAAGTGTGTATCGGTAATCTTGCAGCAACATGAGAGCTTTGAGTATTCTTATAGTAGTTCTATTCCTGAAATTTGTAATTCGTCGATGGTACAAAAGTGGTTGATGACCGTAAACAAATTATTGAATGGCAAAATCTTAACCATTTTATGTGATTATTCAGAAGTATTAGAAGAATTAGTTTCTATTCGAACTCTAATTTAGGAGAAATATTCATATCAACTCGAATTTATATAAGATTACTCATTGTTTCGGATTAAATTCAGAATGATTCAATTCATCCTAAAGCTTAAAAAATCGACGTTTAAATGATGAAAGATCGTTTCATATATTTTGAAATTTAAAAGCATTTTCCCACCTCCCTATTTTAAAAACTCCAAAAAAATTAATAAAAGATAAAATTCTTCACAGAACAAGGAATCTGATCCGAAAAGCTATCGAAAGAAATGATTTCTTAAATAATTACATGGACAAGGATCGTAAAGATTTAGTTATCGATGCAATGGAACCAGCTAATTATCCAAAAGATACATTCATAATTCGTGAAAATGATGAAGGCTCTGAAATCTATGTTTCTGATGATGGAATTTTTGATGTATTAAAAGGCGATGAAATAATTAATACGCTAGGACCAGGAACTGTATTTGGAGAATTAGCAATATTATATAATGCTAAAAGATTTGCATCAATAAAAGCTGCAACTGATGCTAAAGTATGGAAAATTGGTAGAACAAAATTTCATACGATTATGCTTATATCGGGTAGTAAGGAACGTGAAGAAAATTTGAATTTTCTTAAATCTGTACCACATTTAAATGAATTACCAAATGATGTATTAATTAAAGTTGTTGATCTATTAAAAAGGGTTTGTATAATGTGGTTTCTTTTTTGTAGGGATTTTAGAGAATAAACAAAATCACATTTTTTAGGTATTTTTTCCAACTGATAAATGTATTATACGACAAGGTGATGTTGGTAACGATTTCTTTATAATTCGTGGTGGTAGTGTTACAGTAACAAAATCAAATGAATATGGTGAAAATCGTGTTGTCGGCCGTCGAAGACGTGGTGAATATTTTGGTGAACAAGCAATTATTAATGAAGATTTACGTACAGCTAGTGTATATGCTGATGCACCTGGTACTGAATGCCTGAAATTAGATCGACAGTAAGTATTTGCTTGTGATTTGGAAGAAATTTTGTAAATAGTAGATAATCACAAATAAAATTTTAGAGAATTTTTTCGTTCAATTCATGTATTTTTAGAGCATTCATAGATTATTTAGGAACAATACCTGAATTAAAAAAGAAACCCATCGATTTAAATGTACCAATTATTGAGAAACGTATTTCGAAATTACGTACAGACTATGATCATGTCGAATTAAATGATTTGGAAAAGGTGGCAACATTAGGTGTTGGTGGTTTTGGTCGTGTCGAATTAGTAACATATCTAAATAAACAATCGTTTGCATTGAAAATTTTAAAAAAAGTCGATATAATCAATCAACATCAAACTGATCATGTATTTAATGAGAAAATGGTGATGTCAATGTGTCATAATCCATTTTTAGTAGAGTAAGTAGTTTTGGAAATTAAGCTATGTTAAAGGATATTTTTGAAGTTTTAATTTTAATTTTAGACTTTATAAAACTTTTCGTGATAATAAATATGTATATTTCTTAATGGAAGTATGTTTGGGCGGTGATGTTTGGACAATAATGCATCAGAAACAATATTTTGATGAGAAAACCTCAAAATTTATTGTTGCCTGCGTTATCGAAGCGTTCGATTTTCTACATGCCAGAAATATTATTTATCGTGATTTAAAACCAGAAAATTTAATGTTAACACCGGATGGTTATTGTAAATTAGTAAGTTCGTTTTTGGCTCTATCAAAATATGTATATAGAGCGTTAAAAATGGCTCCAGCTTGCAAAAGGTATACGAAACTTTATATTTGGTACGATTGTTCAACTAGGTAAGTTATTTAAATTTCCAAGTTTTCGACTTTGTGGGGGTGTCGCTCGCACCCCCATACTAGTTTAAAGGGGTGGAAAGTCGCCTTTTTGCGATTATCTCGTTACCTGTGTGAGATACGTTGATTGAGATCCATACAAAAAATATAGAGCGTACGATTCTCCACAATTTTTACTCAAAACTTTTTTTTCTAAAGATTATAGTTTTGAAGCTACAGCGCGTAGAAAGTGAGCACTTTCATCAATTTCTTGGAAAATTCTATTTTTGAACGAAATTTCCCACAGTTTATTAATTTTTTACCCTTATATTTTACCCCTTCGCACACCACCATAGAGGTAGAGTAATATGGCGCATATTTTCACCGCGGTATCCCCAGTAGGCATAATCCACGAAGCTTCAAGCTTCTTGTATTCATTGAAGTTCTGGAACAGCTAATGTTGAAGAATATTGTTCATCAGAGATTGTGGACTCTCCCTGAGAATTTTCCTCTTGCTCTTCTGGATCTACCATTTTTTGGTTTGAAGATCATTAGTTTGATTAAAAAAAAAACGGTTTCCATCCCTCCTCATAAAGCTTTAGAGACATTTACCAGACCCGAAACATCTGGGTAGCTAAAACAAATAATATAGAATAGAAACGCGTCTCTAATTCAGTCAATAGTGAGCGAATTTTCATAAGAATTGGAATGCATATTTTGGAGGGGCCAACTGAAAAGATACGATATGTCTCCATTCAGTGGGTGTGATTGCGACTAGTGTCTTGAGTAGCTAATACCCGGGTATTCGGAAATTTTATTGATTTTTCGATTACTCGATTACCCGGGTAATAGCATAACTACTTGATTACATTTGAATTGTTTTGTAACATAACAAATTGATTTCATAAGGCTAGGTCAAAAGAAAATTTCGCCGGTAGTGTGGAATCATTTCAAAACGAATGAAACCTGTAAAAAGCGTTTGGCAAATACTATTCTGCAAGTATTGGATACAAAAGATCTTCAAGAAGTGGAGTAATACACCATATTTACTCAGTTCATCTAGAAAAGGCTAATAAAAAGAAGAAACTGTAAAACATCTCGACTCTCGGGATTGAAAAAACTTTGGAGATTAAGATTCACCTTTTAGGGTCATTCTCCGATGATTATTTATATGAATCAGAAATGCAGTGACAAAACTAATATACCCTCTGAGAAGTTGCTGCCATAATTGCAGTTTAGTTTGATTACAGAAATATCTTTACTCTATTAAAATCTGTACCAAGAAATGTAATACCAAGATCAGAAGCAGTTACTTACCTAAAAGAAAATCTTTAGCTATTTTCAACCATTTTTAATTCTTTATACCCAATCGATAGCCTAGCATTCGCAATTCATTGACAATTCCACTCCAGAATTGTTTGTTTAAAAAAAAAAAACTCATAAAAAACTCACTCAAAAAAATTATTTCGAATAAAGAAAAATTACTCAAAAATCACTCATAAAAAAACTCACTTAAAAAAAACTCCCTTAAAAAATGACACATCTACCCCCAACGATAGTTAACTTGCGACTAGTGTAAGGGTGAGATGTGTTCAATATTGTTTTGGAGATTTTTTTTTTAAATTTTTTTTTTTTTCAAATAATTTTTCACAAAGAAATAAAAAAAAAACCAAATTTTTTCAAAATAAAATTTGAAACCGAATCGTGATTATTTGCGTTCGTTCAAGTTATTACATGCAGCGAAAATAGAAAATGTTTTGATTTGAAATACTTTCGAAAACTCGCCCTAAATTGGGCTCTGAAAATTTTATTATTTATTAGGGCGAAAATTAGAGTTATACGACTCTGCCATTTCTTTGTGTAATAACTGTTATATGAAAAATGTATGTATCAGAGATTTTTTTCGGTGGATAAATATCACATGTAAACAAAGTAATACGTTTTTCTTAGTAAAGTCAATATACAATATAATACCAGTTCATCGATTCCCAAAATCTTTACAGGAATTCTGCACAGGAATTTAGTGTAATAATATCCCGGAAATAATACCCGATTGCGGGGGTGAACCACCTGAAATCAATCAATTTTTGACTTTACAAATGCCAGATGATTATGGTTATGATCCTGAAGAGCAAGAGGAAAATTCTCAGGGAGAGTCCAGAATCTCTGACGAACAATATTCTTCAACATTAGCTGTTCCAGAACTTCAATGAATACAAGCAGCTTGAAGCAGTTAGATCATTAATTATCTTCAACAAGATGATGAATGCTTCGTGGATTATGCCTACTGGGGATACCGCGGTGAAAAAATGCGCCATATTACTCTACCTCTATGGTGGTGTGCAAAGGGGTAAAATATAAGGGTAAAAAATTAATAAACTGTGCGAAATTTCGTTCAGAAATAAAATTTTCAAAGAAATTGATGAAAGTGCTCACTTTCTACGCGCTGTAGCTTCAAAACTATAATCTTTAGAAAAAAAAGCTTTAAGTAAAAAATGTGGAGAATCGTACGCTTTATATTTTTTGTATGGATCTCATTCAACGTATCTCGTACAGGTAACGGGATAATCGCGAAAAGGCGATTTTCCACCCCTTTAAACCAGTATGCGAGTGCGAGCGGCACCCACCCCCCAAAGTCGAAAACTTGGAATTTTAAATAACTTACCTAGTTGAACAATCGTACCAAATATAAAGTTTCCTATACCTTTTGCAAGGTAAAAGTACCCATTGACTGGGCTAATAAGTGTTGTCTAAAATTCAGTTTACATCTCCGAAACATGCAAAATATACTAGCGATTTAAATTTATATGCGACAGAAGTAATACACGGTATACCTCACGCATGAGAGTGAGCCCCACTAATTTTATGGTTAACCTAAGTGGTATTGCTTTCAACCTTAGAATATAAATTCAATACATTTGAGTTTTAAAATGTTACTATAAAAGTTTTCCGTGAAATATATTTTTAGAGCAGCATTTTCAAAATTATAGTAACATTCCGCACACACTCACAAAATATTTTTGACATGCCTTTAATGTTTGTCGTGCTTTTCATACTAATTGATTTTTGCATAACCGATCGTTTATCTCACTCACATCGCTAGTTTATTTTGCATGCTTCGGTGATGTACTATAAATTGGCCATTATGCTCGTTTTCCCTGCCACCTCAGATATTATATGCTCCACCAACTATTTTGTATAGTTTTCAGTCTAATATAGACAAAACAATCGCAAGTTCTGGTCTATCAGAGATAGATGGCGAGCTGATATGTTGCTTATCAAGTTCATATTTTATTATGGTTTTCTTTTAGGTTGATTTCGGTTTTGCTAAACAATTATCACCAAATTATAAAACGAATACATTTGCTGGTACACCAGAATATGTTGCACCAGAAATAATTTTAGATCGTGGACATGATCGTGCTGTAGATTATTGGGCATTAGGTGTTCTAATACATGAATTATTATGCGGGCGGACACCATTCCGTGGTAAAGATCAAATGAAAATCTATCGTAAAATATTACGTGGTATCGAATCGGATCGTATGTCATCACGGATACCACGTCAGGCACAAGATATAATAACACGTTTATGTAAACAAATGCCAGCCGAAAGATTAGGCTATCAAAAGAAAGGTATTGCTGATATTAAAAAACATAGGTATGGGATTTAGAATTTTCTTTTTTGTTTTTGTAATTAGTACTATATAGAGTCTTTCATTCTTTATTGTAGGTGGTTTAATCATTTCGATTGGATACAATTACAAAAAAAACAAATGGAATCACCAATTCCACGACCAATTTTAAATAATACTGATTTACAATATTTTACACCAACTCATGAAGAAATTAGTGATCCACCAGATGAAACGTCTGGATGGGATATCGATTTTTAAATTTAAGCTTTGTTTTTGTTTTTAATTTATAAAATATTGTATATTTATTTCAATTTTGTTGAATAACAAAGGAAAGAAAAGAAGGTGTATTCTTTTTAGTAGTAATTATTATTATTATTAATGAGATTTTATCTCGATTAATTAGAAGAAAAAACATATAGTAACTTAAAATCGGCCTATAGCTGAATTTTTGATGCCCTATGGTAGAAATTGGACAGAAAAACTGTCAAAACTAACATTATTTTAGGTTTTTTTCTTCATAACTTTGTTTCGTCTTTTCAAAATTTCTTCCAATTTCCAGGTAACCTAGACCTTAATAGCTTAAGTCTAATCTGCAAATTTTATTCAATTCGGTGTATTAGTTTTTAAAGTACATCAAAAAAGCTTTATAAAGAGGGTTAATTTCTCCTAGAATTATTTCTTTTACCACTATCCTTAGACCGATTTGACTGAAATTTAACATGGTATCGTCTATTTATATAGTTAGCCCAAATAATTAATTTAAACAAAATTGATTTACAAGTTTTCTAATTAAATCCGAAAAACCATTAACAAAAAAAAAACGACAAACTTTCTGGTCACCCTGGTTTTTCCTTTATAACTTTGCTCTTCCTAACTCGATTTTGCTCAAACGCAATACCAAATCAAGTTAGGGAATAAGTAACTCACATTGTAAATTTCATCAAAATCAGATAACGTGTTTTGAAGTTGTCTGGTATACGGACGGACGGACATGCAGTAATACAACCCAACCCTTAAAATATTTCTACAACGATTATTTCGATGTGTTACAAATGGAGTGACAAAACTAATATACCATTTGGTAGTAACAACCAGAGGGCATAAAAATGTTAAATTATTGAATTTTATATTTTTTATGAAAAATATTCACTTCATAAAAATCGTCTGGTGTTTTAATTTTGAGCTTTTTTTTCTGACTACCAACCAACATCAACCGAATGGATTGATTAATGAGTAAAGTTAATCATTTGGAAAGTGATTCATTAGGCTTTCACACTCTTTACTTAAATATTATTATACCATCGAGTAATAATGTTCATATGATACACCATCGACTATACAACTTTTACCTGTATTTATATCCTAATTGGAATCACTAAACCGTCATTAATTTTCGGGTTATAAGATACTAATTTTGATTATATACATGTGATAAGACCCGTGATTTAATTCTTACGTACCATATAAATAATAAGGTAGTAATAAAGATATATGGTTTTCTTTTTCTTCTTCTCTTTTTGTCAAAATTAATTTATTTATTTTTTTGTTAACTGAAAAATTTTAATTAATTTGAAGAAATCTTCAAGAATTATTGATTTTGAATCAATTGAAAAAAAAATATCGATATTTATCAAAATCCTTGATTGACTTCTCAAGAGATTTATAATATAAAATGGATTTTTAAATATATATATTTGAGTTATGAATATGAACAGAAGAATTTCTGTCTATCTAGTTCTTTGAATAGATCTTAATTTAAACCACAAAATTGATATCTTTGAAGTTAAATTAATCATAAAAATACATATGATAAGAATATTATTCAAGAATTATTCAAATTTTATGGAAAATTCCAAAGAATATCATCATTTATATATAATCGTAGTTGTTCGGTAGAACTATATCAAAATCTTTCAATAGAGACAAACGATATACAGTATATGGGATTGATAGAATATTGGAGGTGTTATACAACAGGGTGTTTTGTTAATCGATTTTTTAGTATCAAATTTCGACTAAAAATTTTAGCAGGCTTTATTCATTATTTTGTCCTAATTCTTGTTATAATGGAGCATGTTTTAAAACCCTATTTTTAAAAAATTGATTCAGATTAGGACGCTTAAAACGAGAAAAATCTTTTCCTACTTTTTCTAATTGCCAAGTCTTTGATTAAAATTTCATGTAAAACAACTGCTTGTCTTCTCAACATTTTCGAAGTTTCTTCATCAAATGAAAGGGATACCCGGAAAATGGCGTATCGATTCCACCAATGTCAACCTTTATTGCGTAAAATAAAACTAAATTATCAAGGATTGACTATGACAATGAATATATGTGGGTAACATTAGGTGGTCCTCACTTTTTTATATAAAGTATACAATTCTACTATAAAACAATTCAAGACCAAGTACTACTAAGAGTAAATACTTCTATTCTTTTCACCTTTTATTATTATATTTAAAAAATGTACAGTACTGAAAATCATGAATCAAAACGTCAGTTTTACAGCCGCCCGATGCGTTCAATTTGCGCGATATTCCTTTTTCCTTTTAATGTCCTAAGCACTTGGTTAAATCGTCCATGGTTTTAGCACTATGAGTACCTTTCACTATCAAACGTATACTTCTGCCATAATAAGATTTATTCATGAATCCTTAATGGACAAACAAATGTATGAGCCCAGCTAATGATACCCTTAGGACCACCAATCGAAAAAACCTCAGGTATTTTAATATAGAATCATTTCAAATCATATTCGTAATAAATTCTTGATAATCTTTTGACTAATACCCTGTATTTTACCTTAACTATATACTAGGACGATTGACTAACTCTATCAGCAGGAACAAAAGAAGATGAATGCATAAAATATTATTTATCAGATACAATTTTTAGTCGATTTGCATAACTATATATTCCTAGAGCACATATTATAAGCCAATATCTTGAAAAGAAATGCAAAATTAAAGAAGCAATGCTCTCACAATTGATCCCTTATTTGAATAAATATAATATTATATATATGCTAGAGTAATAAAACTCTGTCTGTTTGTGTCGTTTTACATGATTGCCTTGGATAATTTCGCGTTTTTAAAAATAATACTATATGTATTTTTGTTTTTCATCAAAATTTTCTTCTTACACTTTTGATCTTGAAATCAATGCGAGACTTGTTTTTCTTCTACTTATTTATATTTACATTTTATATATGAAAAATATGTATATAGATATATATAATCGAAAAACATGACACCATCTCCAGACCAATATCCATACTTAAGGGATTTCAATCAAAATAAACCTTCATGAAATATTCTCCTTAACTTTTTCTATACATTATATCCACTTATTCATTTTCAGCGTTTTTCCCATTTTGTCTTTTTAGCTTTTGTGTCTGGAATGGATATATACTAAGATATTAAAGATTTTGTGATAAATCTTAAAACAATTGTCACGTATCACACTTGGCGTTGATAAAAGCATGACGATACAAAAAAAGCAAAATAAAATAAGATAGCATATAAAACATTCATCGATATATAGATATTTGGTGTTCAATATGTTGATTGGAGAAAGGAAGGTAAAATCCTATAACGTTAAAATGATAAAAAAAAAGAGTATTCCTTTCTTTCTTTTTTTTATACTATATATGAAAAGAAAATCTATCAGGGACACAATAAAAATGAGGACCAATATTTTTTTTTTTTGTTCGTGAAATACTCTAATTTTAGAAGTTTGGGATTTTTATCTTATATCCACATGTCATCATGGATATATGTACATATATACATATTCATGATAAAGATTTCATGGTTAAGATGGACATCGCCTCTAGTTATAAAATTTCTCGTTTATAATGCGTGGTTGATCGTTAAAAATGTCACCAACAAACGGTTATATACGTTTTGGGATGGTCTCAGGCATTATATAAAAAAGAAAACACATATTATTTTTCTTATGTAAAGACAATAAAAAAGGGTTCAAGATGCAAAAGTTCTTTAACCCCCCCAAAAAAAAAAAAAAAAACGAAAATAATATGATATTCTCGTTTCATTCGATGGGCGACCTTTCACGAAAATCCATTAATACCCATAAATTTCGAATGAAACGTTGTTCGTTGGATAATAATGAAATGAATCATATGAGTTCTTTTACTATGTTTTTTTTTTCTTTCTTATCACAATAAGGAATCCTTGTTTTTAGGCGGTACTGATAGGTCGATTTTATGTCATAATGTTTAGTATATAGTAGATCCATCAAAATTAACAAAACCATCTATGTATATTGTATATATCTATATTATCTTTGACATTATGAATTGAATGTTTTATTCATGACATTATTTCGTTCAGTTCAATTCAATAGGATTTTATCAGTTCAGGTCTTTTATATATATTGGATCTTCTTGAAGAAAATAATTTTCCCTTTTTATCTTCTTCTATAGATATCTCTATATATATTCCTTTTTTGGTTCGTTGTCTTTTTATTTTATATATATATATAACCAGATGATGAAAAACTCTTTGAATTCCGGTATCGTCCTGATGCTTACTGATTATTTCACGGCTCGTTTGATGCCCATGCTTGTCAATTACTCGCACTACCCTTTTACGGCAATTGAATATTTTCTACTACTTTTTTTGTTGTTACTAGAATATGGAATAAGGTTTTTCATTGAATTTTCTACAATAAGGTATATTCAATTTTCTTGGGTATAGGTATCTTTTTTTTTTTTTTTGTGCTGTTAGAAAATGCTTTTTAGATAAAAATGCAAGAATCAAATAGAATTGACTTTTTATCATTGATATTTTCCTGGAAATGAAAAGGTATATACGAGTGCTTAACAAAAAAAAAAGAGGAAAAAGGAAAAAATGATGGGAAAAACACATAAAAATTATTGGTTAATGGAAAATCTAAAAGGAGAGATAATATTCGAAAATATATATTTTATTGAAAAGCATAAGGAATTATGCTTTTCGATTCGAATGAAAAATTAATGTTTTTTGTTTTGATCCATTTGTTATTGGAGAAAGGATTCAATAGAATAGAATTTACTTTTAAAATTTTTGAGTGAAATACAGAGAGTTATCGAAAATTTGAGGATTATATATTCAAGTTCTAAAATTAAATGGTTGAGTTACTTTTTCCATTAATATTATAGATTAAAGGATTACCGGTAAATATACTTTTATTCATACTATCCAATCAAAATTAATGTAAATTCTATAAATCAAGAATCTTCATAAACCTTGTTCAGCTTTCAAAAATGAAGTCTTTGAATATAGTACAACAAGAAATGAACCTATTCAGAATGTGTACAAACAAAAACAAAAACCTTCCAGTTCCCCTAAATCAATTCATTTTGCCACATTAATAGTTATCGCAATCTTTTGTACAGTGTGTAAGAGTCGAGTTGGTTTAGACTTCACTTCTAGAGACTGGTTCAAATCCATAGAATATAACTTCAGACTCAGAACATTTTTTTCACTTCTATATAACCGAATTGAATTTTAAATTATAAAAAGATTAAATCTTTAAAATATATTATATAAGAAAAAAAAATGTGTGCTATTTAATATTGCCTTTACATCCCATTAAAATTTCTGTCAGTTTTTATTATTCGCTTAGATCATCATCTGCGTTGTCATTATAAATACCCAAAAAAGAAAAAAAATATCGCTACCCAAAAGCAGCATACATCATCTAGATAGGAGAATGTGTCTAGCAAAAGACTTATGTAGGCATTTGGCGGAACCATAAACCTTCGATATTTCCTGTTTAAATCATTTTCTTCGTTTTCCTATAATAAATGGCGAAAGATGCGGTAATACTATATACGCGAAGAGAACCCTTAAGAAAAGAAAAAAGAAATAAAATCAGGAAAAAAAACTGGAGCAATATAGGACCAAAGGGAAACAAATCTAATATACATATATGTATAAAAAGAAAAGATGTTGGTAGTTTATCTTATATAAATTTTTTAAAGGATTTTATGAGATAATTTTCTTTTTTTTTTCTTTTTGCTATTTATATTTTTTCATAAAACATAATCAATATTTCTGAAGGATTATTTTCTTAAAGAAAAGACTATCTTCTTCTGGTTAAAAATAAGTTAAAAATAAGTTATATATAAGTTTTTATTTAGTTTCAAAATAGTTCAAAACAGTTGTAATTTTTTTGTCGGGAAATTCTTATACAGAAATTATTTTTCAAGAAGTTAAAAACTATAAAAGTTATATAAAATTAAAATTAAAACAAAAAATAATAAATTTTTATTAAACAAGAAAATTTTTTGAAATCTTTTAAACTTTTTAAAGAATTTTCTACTTATAACTAGAAGCCTTGTTGAAATTTTTGTGTTATTTATCTAACAAAGTATTATAAAGTTATGATATAGTTATTAACCAATAAAACTTTTTTCCCTTAAATCCCAGATTTGAATTTATTGACCTGTCGCGTTTCAGTAACTCTAATCAAAAGAAAAAGAATTCTTTGTGCATTAATTTTTGGCATCGTTGCAGAGAAATCTATCTCGCCATTAGTAAAAGAAACTGTCAACATGCATATATTTACACCACACAGAGTTTTTTTTTAACAAATACTAATAACGAGATATCTTGTTTACAGACTGAATCTGTGCCATATAAGAATACAAGTTGAGCAGAATAATTTATTGTATACTTTTTGATATAACTAAATAGAAATGGTTTTCAAAGCAATGACCTATATATTCTGACAGCACTCTGACGACAGGACCTCAGAAAATGTTTAAATTGAGAGTCCTCTCTAAATCAAGAAAACGTTCGTTTTTGAGTTCATTTTCATTTGTGGTTTCTGTAATTCTATTATATACGAAATGATTCATGATGTAAATGCATTTTAAGAGAAACTAAATTATTCGTCTTGGTAATTCATTTCTTTTGAAAACTACTTATTGTTGTTCTATATTCTATGGTCAAGCTATAGTATGTCGATAACAAAAATATAAATAATTGTGAAGAGCTAAGAGGCAGAAATCGAATCAGACTCAGTTACTACCAATGAAAACTATCAACTCGACTATTCAAACAAGGTTCTCAATTGCTTTTCTATGAATTGAAAATTCTCTAAACAGTATACCAGTTTAAAATTCTAAACTATTCAATGACAATTATTGCTATTACCAAACGCCTAAACAAGTATATTCATAAGGAAAGGAAAATGATCTGCCCTAGAAGGCACTTAGCATTTATTTTTAATCCTGATCCAAGTCAGGTGTAAGATGATTTAACCACCGATTCTCTAAGGCTCCCAAACAATTTCAGTTAAATCTTATGATTTGTCAAAAACCCATGGTAAAATGGAAAGTGTATGATAAAATCGTGAAAAAAGTTGGTCCTTTTCTGAACTATTTCCAATTCTGCTAATGACCAAAAATTTGGCAAATCATACGATAAAACTGCTAATTTTTCTTCAGTTCATACTGAAATTAAATAAGTTACTTATTTTATTTATTATCGATATTTATGTAGGAAAAGCGGATGAGGGTAAAGTAAAACATTTTATTTCAACGATCCAATCTAGACTGACTGACTCAAGATCGTTGTTGGCCTTTTTTCTACAACAATTATGTTTACTACCTCGGATAGCTATACTACAATCATGCCTTATATTCACTTAGGACTTGTTTCGAGTTTTACCATGCAGCTGTACAAAAATGCTTACATTCTCGATAGTCCGTAAGTTAACAATGATCATGTCGGCATTTTCTCGACACAAATCATGTTTCTTACATCTGATAGCCATCCTACATTTATTCATGTCAATTATTATCTTAAGTGAATTTATTGGATAGTTGTTACAACGAATATTCAATTGTAACAATTGCATTTTAGTTGTAACAACAGAAAATTAAATTGTCAAAAGAAGCCAATAGATTCACAATTTATCTGTATGTGAATATGAAATCAACGATAAAACCGACAGTGTATGGGAGACCTTTAAGATAACAACCAATGTACACCTAGTGTACCACAGATTCTTTTAGAATAATGCTTAATTAACGTTATTTGTTATCATTAACCTAGAAAAAACAAAATACAAAACATAATATTCCGATATCAAATCTTAATATTAATCTTATTTTTTTCCAATACATCATCTTAGATAAAATTCACAATAAAAAAACAAAATAGAAGAATCGTTAAAAATAATGTAAATGATTTGACCATTTATTCGAATTGCGTTGGAATAAATCGAAATGAAAAGAAAAACGTTATAATAAGATAAAGTTAGACGCGCTTAAACCAGATGTTCTTGGTTTTCTACAAATATCCTAAAAATAAAATAATGGACAAAACAATTACCTACTAAAGTTATATATGATATTTCCGAAAATATATTCAAGAATAATATTACTAACAAAACCAAAAAAGAAATATCCAATGTAGTCTCACTTTTATCATTAACCAAATCGAATGGAAAATCGATTACCTATCGATAAATATGGTAACAAACAAAAAAGACTAACAAAAACAAAGGATATATAGGAAGATGGAAGTTTCTTTTGGAGATATAATCTATAGAATCTATTCTTATATACTATAAAACTTTTGGATATTAGATATATATGTCGTAAAGCAATTCAATGGTTATATATATAGGCGCCTATTTCTGTGGTGTATGTAATTCGATATGCGAAATATCGAAGAATATATTTTTAAGGATAAAAATTTCCAAAAAAAAAGGGAAAATATGATGGGAAAAAGTATAAAATTGAAAAATATGAGCCCAATTCACATTTTTTGATATAATATCATTTCCTATTTCTTTATTGAATATATTATTATTATATTTTGTTTTTAGGTTTATATCAATAAAAGTAAAAAACCGAAAATTTTCTTACATATATCCTAAATATAATAATACAGGGCTTTTCAGTAAGAACTCTTTTTTTTTCAATAATGTTGTATTTGCTTATGATGGCAGTTGTGTTATTAGGTTTCTTCACATAATTGTAGTAGAAGGTCTACATTTTATTATAATGAATTTAAATCTGCTCAAAAATCATATAAAAATAATTCAAATCCATTATGAAAATGAGGGATCTGTGAAAACTATACATTTCGTAAAAAAATCATGTTCTCTAAAGAGTTGAAGTCAAGATTTGGTTGAAAGTGTTCCTTGAGTTTTTTTTCTGGTCATTCATTTAGTCGATCCTAAACCTTTTCTGTAACAGAAATTGGAGAAATATTTCCATTTAAATTTCTAAGTAAGATTCGACTGATACAACAATCACGATTACTGATTGGTAACCGCGATGAAAGAGAGATTTATCGTTGAGATCCTCATATATAAGTCTTATTTTGTATCTTCCCTTCTTATTCGTTGCTAATAGAACAGTTAAAATCCAATTTTTTCCTTCTTTATATTGAATTATTTACTTATTCACGTGTAAATCAATTTTTTTTAAATATATCTTTTAAAAAAAGGAAATAAATTGTTAACCTTTTGAAGACTTAATTCCCATTGGAAAGCTTCTGATCTTTGTAAATTTTAATTGATTATTAATTGTCCTTTTTTGATGAGAATATTTGCTTTAATATTTCAATATTGCATTCATCTTATTAAATTGTATGGCAACCAGAAGAATCTCTTGTCCAAATTTATTAATGAAATACTAATAATTTTCTCTTAAAATATAAAATTTCTTAGGTTTCTAATAATTTCGAAAATTAAATTAAATATAACCAGCTTACATATTACGAAACCATAAAAAATAATTTCAATTAACTAAATATTCATATGAAATCCGAAATTTGAGTTTCATAAACTAAATTAACTAATTTCTATACTAAATAATTATTTATTTTGTATAATTTCTTAAAAAGGAATATTATTCTAACACAGCACCGAAACAAGCCAATAATAATAATGAAAGGAAAATACAGATATTTACATAAAGATCAAAATAATCACTACCAGTAACCATAATCAAGGATTTTTTTTTCTTCCTTTTTTTTATCAAATCAAAAAGCCCACAAGAACCATAACCAAAAAAAAAAGAAAGGAAATACAAGGAATCACATCATTATGACCACTTTTATGTTTAATGCTACAATTTCCACAATAACAAAACGAAAAAAAACGGCAGACATTTTTTCTTATTTTTTGTTTTTCCGAACATTTAGAAATTGTAACAAAAATTTCTTTTATTCCAGTCATGAATTTCTTATCAGCAAAGAAAATTAAGCTTCCATCAGAGTTTCTTATTTCTGTAGATTTTCATACGTACTAAAAATCTCTGAAGTCGAAAGCGAAGAAAAAGGAAACCATGCAAAGAAAACAAAACAGAAACCAGTGAAAAACTGAAATTACAAAAGAGAAAAATCTAACGCTTTATCGAAAATTTTCACAATAATATATATAGTATCTTTTCTTGAATTCTCATTTTTCTTATTTTCAAAGAATCTTACACAGAACAAACATTAAGAAAATTAGAAAGACGAGCATTTTTCAAGCGTTTGTTAAAAGAAAAACCGAACCATATATCTACTTTCACACCAAAAGAATAAGCAGAATTATCAGACGAAAGAAAAAAAGAAACGAAACTCTTCTCATGTTTGCCATATAAATTAGATCAAACAGAATTTCCCTTCACCCTAACTTTTCAAACTTATATATGTCGTTCGATAAAAAGAAAAAAGGAAAATCTGTCGAAGCTTTTTTTTTCACCTATGTATTCCTTAAGCTTTTTCAGGTTTTTCTTATCAAAATCATAGGCTTTTTTGCGCGTAATTCTATTGTATAGTATGTAATAATATATTAGGCTTTAATATGTATACTTATAGCGTTTTGTACTTCATAAACATCTAATCTGGTGAATAGACCCGAATTGGTGGTAATATAAGTATATCATGTATGACCAAATAAGATTATGGCTATTTCATAAATGCTTTCAGTTTTTCCTAAATAATACTGCTTCAGTATTGATGAACTTCATTCAAAAGCGACCTGAGTATAAGATAAAATCAATAAGTATTTGTAAGCTAGATGTCCCACATTGAAGACCCTGCCAGTGTATCCAGAATCTTGAATATCTACGTGACATAATTTTTACAGATACTGCAAATTAATAAAATCAATGCAGCAACACCATTTTCTGTTTAACAAAGCGTGCATGATTTTTTAAGATAACTCTTCATCAGACCTTAAGACCCCTGCCGACGGTTGGCACTGGCCACCATCGAGCATCTAGCTAATATCCCTGTATATCCAGTTCGTGCCTGCTCATTAATTCATGGAAAAAAATAGAATATGTAAATCTAATGAAATATTCTTTTTGTGCTACCACAAATTTTATTTTCCATCAAAGTAACCAAAAATTTTCCTTTAATTTTATACAAATTATATACTTGACAAAAAGTATGAAGAAAACTGAAAAAAAAGCAATCCAGAAGTAAATTAGCTAAAGTTTTACACCTTTGAGGTGTTTTCATCAAAGTTGCAAAAAATAAAGAAGACTCAGGTAAAGTGTATCAGTAAAACGATGTCACTTTTAAAATATGATATTCGTTTTTCTGTATTTTTATGACATTTTTAGGTTGTTTACCTAAAAACAAAAAAAAAGAGAAGAAAAACTTATCTTAGTTTTTCGTTTGCCTTTTGAAAATTTTCCAACTTCCACTCTCGGAGTTTTTCTTTTTTTGATTTACAAAAATTTTTTTTTTAGATTTTTTTCCACATGAATAAATTTTCTGTTAGATTTTTACTTTAAATGTGTTTTAAATATATAACAGAGTGTATCCAATACTAAACATTGTTAGCGTACTTAATTTCTTGTTTTATTATGAGCAAAATATCATATTTCAGGAGCCTTCTCAATCCCTAATGAGATATATAGAAGAGTGCTGAAAAAAGTTTCTACACAAATATTCATAATATCTGAAGTTTTTCTCGCATTACAGCTATGTAAGGAGTTCTATTTAAGTAAGTACTTACTTCCTAGCAGTATTTTCAGTGTCATGATATTTCTGCGGACGTCATAGATCCTAAGAAATGGATCGGTTTCATCGTTTTTCTAAGGATATTAGAGAAAGTTCATGTTTTACGCTGATCGGACTAAACCAAATGTCTCCCTGATTTTGGTTTCTCCTTTAACTCCCTTATTATCACTTTTGAAACCATCTATTGCCATTTCGAAGGCTCAAGGTGCCTCCATAAATATCGCAGATGGTCTGAGTAGCTTTTTTTAATATCAATTTTTTGTCAATTAAAAATAACATAAAATACCGCAAATGTGTCTGTTCAATCTTTTTACTATGGGTCAAAAATGTACCAGGACAGAAAAATTACTAACAGAGATTCAAAACGGTACTAACTGCTACGAATTAACTCAATACCAGCCATGGGAAACTAATTTCAAAGCAACGCAACATAAAAATGACATTTCTTTGAGCTTTACTTTGCCTTTTGCGATTAGTTGTTTAGAAAAACTCAGTTCTAGCTCTTTTCCAGCTTTCATTTGATGGATTAATAAGAAAATGGATTTGTTTTTTTTTTTGATTCATATATAAATTACGAATTAAAAATCGTGGTTCTCAAAACAAATCTCTTATTCATTTTCCCCAAAACGTTACACCTTGTAAACCAGCATTTTTCTTTAAACTTCATGTCATAAAAATTACAAACTTTAACAGAATTCTAACTATGTTAATATGAAATCTTCCTTAACTTTCATTTTCCGAGAATTTTTCTTTTTATTTTACCTGCCAGGTGCCCTCAGGTGATTTTCCTAATATAATATTTGTTCATTTTTACTTAAAAAGAAACCCACAAAATTTAGTAGATACATTTTCTTTTTCACTTTTTCGAAAGCACATTACGATATAGTAGTACGTATATAATTAGGAAATTTTCATGTTATTAAATTATAAACAAAAATGAAAATACTTTGGACTTTTCATAATTAATTTAATAATAATATTTTAATTAAATTTACTCCGCGTGTTTAAAAATCTGTTCAATACAAAAAAAAAAAAACAAAAAATGTCTTCTTATTCCTTTAAGGAGGTGAGACAAACCAAAAAAAAAAAAAATGTTTTATTCTCGAATGAAATATTGTAATATTAAAAGAAAGATTTCTTTTTATTAATGTAATAAAAAAATCATTCACAAGTAATAAATTAAATTTTCAAAAATAATTCGTTTCGAAAGGACTAAAATCAAGGACTTTCGATTAAATCTTATATATACGAATTCGGATATTCTACTTCCCTTAACCAATCTAATAAATAAGAAATAGCAAAATCGTCTTCGCATGCTGCGTTTTGTAATATTTCAAGAAAATCTCTGAGCCCATTTCATGTCATTCGGTAATTTTTAAAAAATTTCTATGTCGTCTATAGCCAGTGTTCATTAAACTTGTGTACACGAACCCCCTTGGTGAGTACATAAACCAAATTCTAGAGTAAATATTATTTCAAAATTTTCTTTAGAAGATCATAAATCGCAGTAGTATTCGAGACATTTCCATGCTGTGAAGGACAAATGGCGAATATGACTAGAAGTTGTAGTTGAAAAGCAAGAAACATTTCAGCTTCATATAAATTCATTCGATAATTTGTGTATGACTTCCGTTGTACTCAATGTAGATGGTTAAAATTACAATTTTCAATGTGTCAGTCCAATCTAACTTACCGAAAATAATCATTCAAAAGTCGTAATTCAATTTTACGATTGTACTCTCCAAACTAAATTTGGCTAGACTTTCATTAAACCCAGACAGATTGAGCAACTAGATGAGACCCACTAAGAAATCTACTCGAAACCTAGCTAAAAATATTTGACTAAATTTCTAGTTCCACATCTTACTTTAGTGCCAGTCTAACGTAGGTAGCCTAGCTTCTAGTGATAATAACCATACATTGGTTTTTTTATCTATACACTAGAAATATGGTTGGAGCAGCTTGATTCTGATATTGGCACAATTAGTTTTAATCAATTAGAAAAATTAGTGGTAGTCCTTTATTTCTTTTATTTATAAAATGGCCATGATTTTAGTTTTTTTCTCGTATATGAAAATAGAACTCAATTTTCACGAAAAATCATCTTCATTTCACATTAAAAAGAAGCTATAATAAATAAAAGAGGAAAATTCTTTTCTCGCCAGACAAATTAATATTTTATAAACAATATTTACAGCTCAAGCTTACATGAAAACTAGATAGAAATGAGGCTAGAACAATTGTCGAAGCAAGGCATTAGCTGTTATATAGTTAATACTGCTGATGTCTGTTTATCCGACTAGAAACTAGTTGGAATCTACCTTATTGTCGTACTAGATTTCTAGTTTTCTCATCCAATGATTTTATGAATCTAGTTTCAATAAGCAGCCGCTCTAACCAGTCACTATTGATTATGAATACCTTTCCAAATTTTCAAATTTGTAACTAGGCTTTAATAGATCGTCCATTTTAAACAAACTTGATTTCTAGTAAAAATTGTTACTAACTAGACTCAATCTTCAGAATCTTAGCCAATTTAGGTTTTTTCTAGAAAAAAACTTTGCCAATCACTGGACCTATAGTATTGATACAAATTTCGTTATAGTATATTATTTCTGTCCATTACATCTGTGAATCTCAAGGCAAGAAAATATTTCGATTTTTCGAAAACCAAAGTTATACATTAAAGGCAGTTAATCTTGTTTCTATCTCAATCTATTTGCCATCGTTAACGTTACTTTTACACTATATATATATATATATATATATTGGCGTAGAGTATTTGCGGACTCAAACCATTCAAATTTCTTCTGAAACTACAATTTATCCTTTTCAAATGTTCTTACTTTTGTTATACTTATATATTTATACTATTATGAAGTTTTTTCTTTTTTTTTTCTTGTACTATAGAAGGAAAACAGAACGGATCCACTTAATAATATGAAAAGACAATGATCATGAAAACCAAAAACAAAATGTCTTCGTGGATATCAGTCAAAGACAATGTTTTTTGGGGTTTAAAATGGAAATCCGAAAAATAGAAGAACATAACTAAAGACCAGGAATGATGCTATAGAACGTGTCAAATTGAAATTTGTATAGAGAAGTTTTGTATTAACTATATATATGTATATATTTAGATAATATTCTAGGAAGAGTGTTAAAAGTCTGAATCATTAGGCTAAGAAGTATATAAGATGATGAAGAAAAAAAAGACGACGGGACCAAGTAAATATAAATAAGAATAAATACATTCTTTTTTAGAGGCTTTTTTTTTAGCACAAGAAACATTTATTAGGCTCATATTTAACTCATTTCATAATATTTTTTCCTTTCTTTTTGATAGAAAATGAAATTTTCCGGGTGTTTATAGTCGAAAAAAAGAAAATCTTTTAGTTTATTTTTCATCTTATCTTATTGTCGACAGTAAAAAAAGGAGATTTTTCTCTATTAATGTATTTATCTTCTCTTGTCTACGAATGAATAAGGTTTTTCTATGAAATATACTACCTTTTTTGCTGATAATAGGATTTTAATAATTGTATAAAATAAAATAACAAGAAGAAATTCTTTATACTACGATAATAGTATAGAAGAAAATTGATTTTTCTTTTTTTTTTGGTTGAAGACATTTTCTTTTTTTAGTAGGTCACAATTAAAACGAGGATCGATTGAATTAGAGAACTTTTTCGTTTTCTAGAAAAAAATAAGAACCTTTTTCGTATTTCCTTTTTTCATTTTGGGCCAAAGTTTTTCTTAAATTGAACGAAATTTTTCAGGATAATAAAAAATTATTGGATTTTCTTTTGGATTAATCTTGTTAAAAATTAAACAAACAAAAATTGTATAAAAATTTTCTAAGAGAAATTGATATCGGGTACACCGGGTGGGATCTGTAATTAAGTTAATAATGATTAAGTCGATCCAGGTTTTTTTCTTTTTATATAAATTTCAGTGGGTTTTATCTTGATTTAAGAAATATTTTGATATTACGTTTTTTTCTTGATAACATTATAAAGTATCATATTACTTTGAAATTGAGAAAAATTTCTATCGTCTAGTCTAGACTATTTTGAACTTTAAAGAAATTACGCCCAAGAGTAGTAATATATTTTTAGAAGATTGTATATTAACATTTTTTATGTTTATAAATGAAATCATTTTCATAAAGTTCTATGAACTTGGAGAAATCTTTATTCTTCAAAAATACAAGTTTCTACACATTTTCTCTGACTTCAATTGAAATTTTAATAAAACCAAAAAGGTAGAAGTTTAAACAAAAAAAAAACGTATATAAAATCATAACCTTATATAATAAGGTTGTGGACCCATTTTCATATAGCAAAAAAAAATTAGTTCCCTCTGGTGTTATCAACTTAAGTGTTATACTCCACAACAATGTCATTATAGAAGATATAAAATCTGGTAATAAGTACAGAACTTTTGTAATTTTGAAACAGAGAACATGTCCATATAGAAATACGTAAAAACTTTATACGCAAACAATATTGTTCTGTTTCTTTTTGTATTGTTTTATTATAAAAATGTACAATTTTTTGTCGTCTGGGTTTCATATTTAATAATATAAAAATAGATTAGAAAAGCAAAACAAGCTATACAGTGCAAATCTATGATTGGATCTTCTATACATATGAATTCATACAAATTTCGTCTAAATAGCTTCAGAAATTTGGAAATTTTTAATTTAGTTTTTCGCTAAATACCTGTAATTGCACTCTAATCAATTTCATATTTTGATATATTTGAAATTCTAATTAAAACGTTGTTGAAATTAATTATAAAACTAAGAACAAATTTTATTTGAAGCCATTGAAAAAATTCGTTATATTAAATTTTATTTAACCCATTCGCTGTCAAGGACGTAAATACTCGTCTTTGGCAGGATGTTATGCGTAGGCAAGACGAGTATACTCGTCCTACTTTCAATATGTTATAACATACAGGTTTTTGAATAAGCAATTTTTTTGTGCCTTGTTTTACTGCATTTTTATTTGTTCATCCATCTGCGCGATTTCCGATTTGTTTTTCTTCTTAAACGTACGCAAATACGAAAAAGGATGTCGAGGCCTGTTGCCTTCCCATTGCCAATGGCGACTATACTCGTCTTTATGCATGCAAATATTTATGTAGGATAATATATGTGCTATTACCAAGTAATAACAGAACTTTGGTAAACGATACCACTCAAAATATAAATGGCAATGGGAATGGCTTCATATAATATAGGCTTGGCAGCGAATGGGTTAAAGCCGTTCTTAAATAACTTTGTAGTATAAAACGAGTAATACTAAATATACATCTTTTTTGGTTGTATAAAGTCTCTCATTCGAAAGCTCAAAAAACTGAACTTTTGTTTGACAACTATTTAAAATTTTAGTCCAATCGAACTCTTATTCTGATAAAGTTCTTCATGTTAATTTGCTAGAAACTCATTTTATAAATACGGCCACAATTTCGAATTGTAGGAATTGCAGCCAACAACTACTAATCAACTTTGATTGGCTTAGAATAGAACAATGTAATTGTATTGCTTATTTAAAAAGAAGGTTTGGTGAGCCTTTGAGGCGGAAAAAAAGAAAATAGTCATAGTGACCTTTGCTTAGCTTAATACAAATTCAGGCTTTTATTATTTTAAACTATTTTCTATTACCTTACAATGTACACAGAGCCAGACAAACAGACGTTCCATTAAGAATATTTTGAAATAACTCCGAATTTATAAAGCAAAGTCATTTACATTATTGTTCGTGATGTCAATAACTTATCTTTACCTTACTCTAACAGTATAGAAGTTAAAAATTCTCGTACTCGTAATTTAAGTTAAAAACAAGATAATGATGATCATTCTTGTTAGTTATAGTAACAAACATTTTCCGACAATATCAGTTTATACAGACAGTTTTTGTTTGTTTAGACGAAAAACCTTAATTTTTCTTTTTTGATATTACAATAATAAACAATTTTTGATATGACGTGATTATGTCCATGTTTGTACATTTTCTATAATCTCTATAAATGGAAGGTTTCAGCAATTTCATACAATCCGTTGTCTTAATATATAAATATAATTGATATTATAACATATACAGGGCCATTTTGTTGAACATTTTTGAATTGTCTAACAATTTTATATTAAAGGACTTTAATAAAATCCTTTGAGAAAATAGCATGTCTTGTGACAATCTGTCGATTAAAGCCTAAGCATTATTACTTTTAATATCATTTAATGATAATTAGCTATCACAAAATGAAATTGAGATGAAAATATGGAAAATTAACGATAATATTAAATACAAGTCGAAATTATAATAAAAATATATTGTTTGTGAGATATTCAAAAGTACGATAATTAAAAAGGAGTTTATGAATGAAATAACTAAGACTATTTTAAACTCGAAACCATTAAACAAGCTTATATCAGAGTTTAGATTTAAATTTTAGTTCAAGAAACTAAAATTCTTTAGATATATAACAGATAAAGAAATTTTCCAGTTTTTTAGTTTAGATGGTGACGATGGAGACGATTTGTTTATTAAAAGACGTGGCCATTGAAAAACTGCACTCTTCAGATGTTCTGACAAATGTTTGGATGACGTTTCCACACCTGAACGACTGGTTTATTTGTACCCATCATATGTAACTGATTTCTAAACATTGATGCAAAGAAAAGATTGTAATTTGGATGTATTTAAAATCAGCTCTCATTGTAGGCTATAATTAGGCAAAATTAATAATGTTTTAGGTCATATTATAGTATGTACTTTCTAAATTTAATAAGGGTAATTATTAAAGGAAATTTCAATATATATTATTATAAACCATAAATCAGCCTTGCCCGATGCCGGGCGAAATACCCAAAACTTTGAGCCAGGTGAAGCCAGGCTGATTAGCTAAAAAATAAAAATCTTATTCAAGAATTTACAAGAAATTATACCCGATTATTCAAGCAAAATGTTTTGTGGGCTATTAGTTTATTCCGAAATTATACTGTCAATCAAAATGCGAAAAGCTAATACAATATTGTATTTAAAAATAGATTTTATTTCCTTTCGAAATAAATTTACTTAAAGTGTCATAAAATGAAATATAAAAGGAACAAAAGTAATACAATATCTAAAATGAAATATTCTAAGAATTGTATCACAAACAGGGTCAAAAAAATGTAGGTTAAAAGGTGAATATTGGGTGTAAAACAATCCCTAAACTAACTGACATCGTATAAGTAATGGGCTCAAATTTCATTCTGAAGGGAAATCTAATATTCTAAAAGCAATCAGAAAATTCCTTTTTTAAAACAAAATATGTATTTTCAGAAGAAAACATTCGAAAAATATGAAAAATATGTTTAAAAATAAATAAAATGTCATAAAAAGAAGCATGGTAGTCAAATCTTGGCAATAATATTTATTTTTAGAAAATAATACGGAAAGAATACGACAAGGACAATTCCGAAAAGAATGGGTTCAACATTCGAACCTGCCTAAGATGGAGACGTGTAGCGGAATTCTATAAAACGACAATTGATGAGCGACCATTGGTTATCATTTTCATATAGTACATTCGTAATGCTACTAATAGTACTTGTCGCTTGAAAGTGATCAATTTTGAGCCTTACTTTGCAGCCAACGCTTTTGAAAATACTATCACAATGGACGAATTCCATTACTGTTCTTCCGTTCATATACAAATGAAGTTTTTCAAAACGGAAATCTGGTAACCTATTTCCCGTCGTCCCTTCAAGATTCGTCTTAGACAAATTTAATTTTACTAGATCTTAATTAATAAGTTTCTTTAGATTTATTTTAAATTTTTATCATTTCAATAATTTTCTATAAAAGAAAACTTTTTAAAAATTTAAATAGAAAATTCGAAATTTTGAGCGACAAATTTAATTGACTTTTTGTGAAAAAAGCGTCTAACCAAAAAAATTTTACTATTTGGACTAATGGTAAATAATTAGTCGTATTTTGTACTCAGTTATGTTTTTTTTTTTATATTTAAGACTTTTTTCTAGGAATAGCTTTTAATTTAACCTTTAAGATTGTTTTTCTTTGGCCTAAAAGATTTTTCTATTATATTTTCGTCCTTGGCTTTTCTATACTGGAGTTCATTTCTATTCTGTTTATTCGAGATAAACAACTAATATTTTGTTTCTTAGATCTTAGAAATCTATATACAAGTATATATAAATATCGCGCACCTTCATTTTCATAAAAGAAAGAAAAATGAAAAAGCGACCCACAAATTCCGGTTCACCTTGAGATGAGATGAAAAGCTTTTATAGTATATAATGAAAAGCTAAAATTTCATATTTTTCACATTTTTCCTGTTTTTTTTTTTTAATGAATCTTTATTATTATTACAAGTAAAGAAAATATTCTTATTTATTTTTATCAAGGAATTACGTTACTGTTTTTTGTTTTTTTTTTTGGTTCTTATTTATATTTACTATAAACATGTTAGATGATTTTTCTTAATTTTTCCTCGAAAATATTTTATAGTTACGTCTTATGTAATTACGCATTATTTTATTACTGCGTGTACACGTGTATTTTTAAAAGTGTTTACAGTGCTAATACGTGTAAATTTTGAAATTATAATAAATAAAAATATGACAAACTTTGACACAGGATCATAGAACTTTGGTCAAATTAAAAAGAAATCCAGATCTTACCTCAAAAAACACGTTTTGAACAGTTTTATTTAGAAGAGTTTTATACATTTCTGTAAAAGAAAAGAAGAAAACCGTCCCAGTTTTAAAAAAGTCGTATAATTTTGATTTTTAAAAAAGAAGCATATATGTATCAATGCTGTTCTACATTTAATAGAGAATTGGAAAAAATATGAAATCATCGAAACCATTCTGAGACTTAAACCAGAGACTCTTCGGTATACAACTAACATAGTTATCTTAAAAGGAAAAACCAGTTCGTTTATTTGAGATATATGAGGCCACACGTAATCATTTCTATATAAATTGATAAAACGTTTGCAGCGCTGCAAAGCCCTCCTCAATTTGGATAGTATTTGTAAAAAAGACTGTAAATACATACAATTTTATATCACACAGAGTCATTTTAACAAATACTATTAATAATGAGGCCCTTGCAGGCATGTCCAAATTGGAAACTCTCATTATTGCATGCTTTTTGATGAGGCTTAAGCTTGACTTTGGCTTTAGCGCCATTGAAAGAAGAAAAATATACACAGTTTTGTGGAAAATAACACAAAGTGAAAATAAAATCAATACTTTCAATTCTTATAGATATAAAATTTTGAATTTTACACTTCAAACTATAGTCTCTCCGAACATATAGTTCTTAGCTTCGGTATCTAACACCTTCAAGTCTCAGAGGCCTCTTTAAAATATTTTAGATCTTTAAAATTTAATTGAATGTAAAACAGCATATTGGCGTGTTTATATCTTATATATGATACAAAAATTTTTTTAAATGGGTTTTTGAATTTAATATGAAAATTTGTAGACCAATTTTGTTCAAATTATGTACATACATTGATTACATAAATAAACGATAATATGTTAAATTTCGCTCAAATCGAAATAGTTGCAGGAAAAATAGTCCAGTTTATAAAGTTTATTTAAAAACTGATATTTACGTTATTAAGCTTCCTGTGAATTACAGCGAATTTGAAGAAGAAGTTATGAAGAAAAAATCTTTAAATAATATTAGTTTAGTGGTTTTTTCCTAGAGTTCACAGACCTATAGATTTATTAACTACAAGTCCCATTTTCACCATAGGGCATCAAGAAATTGGCTATATGCCGATTTTCAGATACATACTATACTTTTTTCATATTTCATTAAAATGATGACATTGATGAAAAATTGAAAATCATTTTCTTGACATTTACAAAAAAAAGATCAAAAAGTTTACTGGGCCTTTTATGTCAAATTTAACACTGTCCAAAACCCCCTCATGTGTGTGTTACACACGACAAACAAAACAATTTTGTTTTCGTGTTTTTTCTAAAAAAAGAAGCAAAAAACCCTTTTCAAAAATTTAATTCTAAACCATAATCCCTTGTTAGCACTCCGTCAGATTTAAGAATTATATTTTCGATTCGCCTGCTGTTTTTTTAGGCTATTATATTGGGGGTGTTGGGCCTTTATTAAAACTTCTCCAAAAAAAAGCAAGAACCAGAACAGAAAAAAAAGGAAAACGTTAAAAACAAAATAACTAGGAACATTTATCTCTTTAAAGGACATGATATCTTGCTGAGGGGACATTCTGACAAGAACTTTCTGTTTTGTTTTGTTTTGTTAATAATAAAGCTCTGAAATGGACCAAAACAGGGTTCAATATAATCAGTAAAATGACTGAACCAAATGGAGTGTTCGAAGTGCCAGAACTTGTATTAATAAATTAAATTAAGTACATGCAATTTTTCTTAACAATTTAGAAATATGTACGGGCATCGCAGAATATTTATAAATATATATTGTGTACTATGGAAGTCGTTGAGTCGTTGTCCTTTTTTTTTTATCTACAAGGCTTTTCTATAGAAGTTAATCATTAAATATATTTAAAAAAAAGAAAAAGAAAAAGGAATATTAAAATGACAGAAGGATGTAGGAATTAACACTACAGAATAACGTGTCTTAATGGGAAAGGACGAGCTTTATTTTCTGCGTTCCTTTTTTTTAAGGGCAATTAAAAAGTTTTATGACTAATTCGAAATTCTTCCTAGTTATTTAATTTGCCAACTTGTTTTCTAGAATTGTAAATGAGAAACATTAATTCTCTTCTTTTTTTCTTTTTAAGAAAATTTAATCAATAATAAATTTTTAAATCGAACACGAAGGAAACTCAATCAACGTGAATAATAAATTTTTTAATTTTCATAAAATTTTAATATTCTTCTTTTTTTTAGTTTCGAGTAATCAACAGATTTTCAATGACGGATTTATCATCAGGAAATTAATTTTTTCAACAAAAATTGATTTTTTCCGACTCAAAAAGAGAAAGAAAATTACAATTTTTGGAGAATTTTTCTAACATAGAAAAAAAAGTGGTGATAGCCGACTGCTCCTTTAACGACTTGAATGGCTAAACGGCAATCGCCACAAAACTGACTTTCTCCTTCTGATACAAGCATGGGATAACACTATACAAAGATTGGTTAAACAGAAAGGGAGAAAACAATCTTCCTACAAATTTTGTCGGCTTGTGCATTTCTCATTTTTCCAACTGATTTTCGATCTGCAGATGATTCCCATCAAAAATAGATGAACATGTTTGTCTGATTTATATGGCACTTCATCTGCCGGTGAATACTCTCAAAATAATCACACATGACACCACCGTCGCAGACTACCAATTTTTCTAAATTGTGTGGAGAGATTCTGATGTTTTCATTCGATCAATCCTAGCGAAAATTGCACAAGTCCATCTCTTTCTAGTTTTCTGATTTTTCCCGTCAGGATAGGAAGTCGACTGTGTGGAGGAGATTGGCTTTAAGAGTCCAATATGTGGAGCCCATATAAAAGAAAAAGTGAGCCAGCAGAACATTTTTAATAGGATTTGTGAAAAAGACTGTAAATACATTCAAGAAATACTATTAATTTAATAGTGCAGTTGTTCCCAAATCAGAATCCAAGTTGAAAACTATCTCTATTGTATGCTTTTGGTAGTACAAATCTGAAAGCGCCAACTCATTGATGGTATTTGTTAAAAAAAACTCTGTGTGATATAAAAATCCATGTATTTACAATCTTTTATTACAAACACTATTAAAGAGGAAGCGTCCTTTGTAGCGCTGCAATAGTGCCAAATAATTTTCAACAAGACGCGTTTTTTCTATAAGTTGGTTCAGAGCAGAGCAAAGGTTTACATTGAATACAACAACAACATACGCCTGCTTTTATTTGGACCGAAAAATGTATGATCTATTTTTTTTGTTTTTTGTCAATAGATTGCTTTGTTTTGTGCTTTTTGATACTTGAATGTTGTCCTCCTGACAGTTTTTGTTTGAACATATGAAAAGTATAAATTGAAAAACCTTCGAAATCGTTTCATACTTTCTATAAATTTCCATTTTACAAATTGTGGTTGGACGTGGTGGATGTGGTTCGAATATATGCTACCAATATTTAATTTTTTTGTTGCTCTTGCTCCTTATCGGTTTTTTAGGGTACTATGTGACACCGATTCGGATACACTTGCGACATTGCTTTTTTTCCTGTGTAATATGTTTGCTGTTTCGATTTGAACATATTTTATATTGTTGATGTATTTCGAATAGGACATATAACTATTCTTTCATTTTGTTTTTTGTTTTTTTGTTATTTTTAATCTCTTTCTATTCCCGAATAGTTTTTCCTATTAAAAATTTATATTGGAAAACCTTTTCATATATGATTTTGATATGTACAAAACGTTGTATAGTACTACAATAAAAAAAAGAGAAAAATTTAAAAAAAAATTGTTTTCCAATTGGGAAAAATATTTACACATGAGAAAAATGAATCCGCGATGACTAAAGTGAAAAAGTTTGGAATTGAAAAATGCCTCGGAGATATAACATTCCAAACAAAATTTCAACAATATAATAATAATGAAATTTTCACGGAAATACAAAAAAAAAAAATTTATTAAATTCATATTCTATAGAAACACCTATTAAGTGTTTATATTCTTTGACAAAGAAATATGAAAACAATCTGAAAAATATTGTATTTTATTAAATAACGTTCATTTTGTTGTACAAACAATGGGTTTTGGTAAAAATATATTCTCAAAAAAACAATCAAAAAAGAAAAATGTCCTTTGATTCGATTTATAACAAATAAATGGCGCCCTAATGAACAAACTTTAGAAAATTTTAATACAAAAAAAAAGCAAAAATTATGAGCTTTCATACAATATTTGATATTCAAAAGTTTGTATTTAATTTATTTTATTTCAATTAAATGTTCTTACCAACTTCATTAGCCAGAATTTCATTATTTGCATTATTCGTGTTTTTTTAATGAAGGAAAGTTTGTCTTTAGTTTTCCATTTCTAAAATAGCTTATAAACAATTTGTAAATGTTTAAAACTACTTAATTAACTATTATTTTTTTTAGCAAAAATTTAAACCATACAACAGTAAAATTTAAAATTAAACTAGAAATTTGAAAATTGTCACTTAAAGTTTTATACTGCATTAATTTTCATTGAAATAAAAATTTAATATTACTCAATCATACCTCGTGGAAAACGTTTACCAGATTTAAATCTAACCTAATGACTAAATCTCAATTAATTAAATATCATTAGTTAGCTAAAAGATGTAAGTTTTTCTTCATAGAACGCTATTCAATTGAATAACGCGTTGTAATTGTAAAAATTTGTACAAATAATTACGAATTTGTAGGAAAAAAAATCATTTTCAGCGACGAACTTCATTTTGATTTGAATGGTTATGTGTTAATAATCAAAATTATCACATTTGAGGATCTGAAAATTCAAGGCAGATTATCAGACAACCATTACATCCTTAAAAAGTTACTGTTTGGTTTGGTTTATGGAGTGGAGGAATCATTGGTCTACACTTTTTTGAAGATAAACGTAACTGCAGAGTAGTTACTGTGAAAGAAATACGTTACAGGCAGATGATACCTATTTTTTTATAGTCAGAATTTGAAGACAACGGGTCTCAACGGGATGGAACGACACGTCACACAAGTCTACGAACAATAGATATGCTTCACACCAAATTTCAAGAATGTATTTTCTCGTTAAATACCATAGTGATGAAGCCTGGCTACCAAAATCCTGTAATTAAATCCCAATGGACTTCCTTTTGTGGAGATACTTAAAACATAAGGTCTATGCAAACAAACAACGAACTCTTGAGGAGCTGAAAAATGAAATTCGTTGGGAATGGAGTGATGAGCGTGCTTTCATATTCCATGGAAACTCTGGTAAATCCTCAGATTCCTTCAAAACTCCACAGGCTTGTCTTTTTGTTCTTCGGTGAAGTTGAGGCGATTTATTTTGTTTGCGTTAGAAATATGTTTTTTTACTTACAAATTAATTTTAAAAGTTAAATTTGGAAACCATTTATATTGTATAAATTTAATCGAAAACGGATTTAATCAATTGAATGCATTTATTTATCAAGTAAACAATATTAACATTTAAATAGGACGAAGTTTTTCTTTGGAATTAGGACTGTAATCTTTACAGATATATACTAAAAATACTGTATTAACTAATTCGGAATATATTTTAGCAATTTTATTTAGTAGTAATACTATTACTAGAGTATCCCCTAACGCAGAAATAATCATTAATCAAGTTTTTTTTGGTTTGATTTTTGGAAAATAGATAAAATTAAAAGCAAAATTTTGTTAAAAACGAAACAAATACTTAATTATGCTCTTTTTGAAGTACTTAAATAAATTACTTGATAAATGACAAAGCATTTCTTCATGTGTGTTCAGAAATTTTAAAAGTCATGTATTAGAAAACAAAAAGTACTCTAATCTAATCATATACGCAGAATTCTTTTGGGAATTTTGTTTTTTTAAATATCATCATTGTGTGGGAGGGCAGAGTGGATCTTGTGATTTCTTTTTAGTAATTTTTTCTTTACCGCGTAAAAATGGCAAAAAAAACAATACCGTATTTCATATCTCAAGTAATGAGATGAAAATGGAATATAAAATTCTGTTACCATATATGCTAGTACATAGATTATAGATATCAATAAATAACAGGAAACACCTTGTACATGTACTTCCTTTTATTATACCCTATGGTAGGTACTACCAGAGAGTATATTAGTTTTGTCACTAAGTGAGTAACGCATAGAAATAATCATCGTAGGAGCGTTTCAAGGCTAGGTGTAGAGAATCAATAGTAATATCGATTTGTGCATCGCTTTCCGTGTAGAAGATAACTCAAAAATGTGTCATTCGATTTTGATGAAATTAAACATGTAAGTTCGTTATTCCTTCACTAGATTTGGTATTGTACTTAAACAAAATCGGAATAGGGGAAGCAAAGATATTAAGCAAAAACCAGATGACCAGAAAGTTTTGTCGTTTTTTTAATCGTTTTTCTGATTCAATTGGAAAATTTGTACACCAATTTTATTGAAATTATTTCCATACTTTGACTACATAAATAGGCGACATTGTGCTAAATTTCAATAAAATCGGTTCAAGAATAATAGTGAAAGAAAGAAACATAGAAGAAAATAAGCCTGTTCATGAAGCTTTTTGAATGCACTTTAAAAATTAATATATTTGAATAAAATATGTAGAATAGATTTATGTTAGACCTAAGCTACTTGCGAATTAGAGCGAATTTGAAAAAGTAAAATCAAAGTTATGCAGAAAAGCCCTTGGAATAGTATTAGTTTTGGCTGTTTTCTGTCCCATTTATCTTATAGGGCATCAAAAAAAATCGGCTATAACCCAATTTTCAGTTACTATATTATTTTTTTAAAGATTTATAAATAAAAAATATATACAGAGAAATGAAAACGTATACAACTTGGGAATATAATGTACACATTTATTTAGGAGTATGTGAAGAAAAAGTGAATTTTTCAAATTTAATATTAAATTTATTTCAACCTATATTTGTTAGATAATCAATCAAAGGCAGGCAAATGTTCAAACCAACAAATTTCAAAGGTACGAAAAACAGGAACCGAAATTTATATAAAATAATTTTTTTTAATAAAATACAAAAAAAAGATACACTTTAATGTCGGATAGCTACTTACTGGTTCTTTATTGCTTTACAAAATAATTTATTATTAAAATTAATATAAAAATATAATATATTCTATCCATTTCATAACTTTAGAGCAGTGGTATTTGAATTTCGGTATCCTGTGGAACGTTTTTCCTGCAGAAAATTACCCACAGAACCCTTTGTTCAAAATGTAATAAAGTGTAACGTTTAATTTCGAAGTCACGCTTTTACTTAACATAATACTTGTTCCGACACTACACAGAACTTATTTAGCTAATTTTGATCACCAGTATACACCCAAGAAAATTGTGAAGTTATTGAGTAGTATTGAGAACTGAATAATAGTTGTGGCTACTGAATTTTAATTATGGAAACCGAATTCTCTGTTACCACAACTAAAATTCAGTTGTTACAACTAAGATTCCGGTGTTACAACTAGGTAATAACTTCATAATTTTTTTTTGTGCATGTAAAACGAAAGTTCAAATAAATCTTCATCATATTTTCTTCTTTTGTGACTTGTTGCTTCAAATTTACTTTCTTCTACAAAAAGATCATTTTACGGGTCCAATGTTGCTTAAAGCCGTAGATTGGTTGAAACTTCGAGTAACCTGGAATTTTGTTCTCTAACTCCTGCTACTAATGTCCCCGTTTAAAGTCAATCCCCAAGCAGCACATTTGACGTATATAAGACTTTATAACGCTTTATATCATAATATATAGTCGCAAAGTAGTAGCTAAAATCTATTTATGTCACTCAATTAGGGCTAGATGTAACTGAAAGGGACTGCTGTTTATTTATAAAGAAAAATATTTCTTTGAGTACATCGTCGGATAATCTTACATACAAACATGCAAGTTTATGCTTTTGAAGCTTAGTATTCGAATATTTGTATTTCTTAGAAATGTAAATCAAATTATGATTTTCTTTATTGACATTCGAATGGAAAGTTTCTACCTCAAATTAAATCAAAATAATTCAAAATTTTTGAAAAAACTCAATTTTTTCGCAGAACTTTTAAGACATTTCGCGGAACACAATTTAAAGAACACTCTGCTCTGAAGAAATATTAAAATATTAACTTAATAGTTCTTAACAATGAATCAACTTCACAATAAGTTCACTAGACTGGAAAGCATATTTGTGTTGTAACTGAAATAATGATTGGATATCGTTTACAAGCATTTCTCTTTATTTACAATCCTCCAAAGACTTCTTACAATTTTCAATATTTCTTCTAGATCTCCAAGAATCGTATAGTATCTAGAAATCCCAAGGTATTATTAAGTAAATCTTTGTCTATACATTTTTCTGTAAAGAATTTTCGATGGATCTATTTCAGACACATTTAACTGGGAAAACATGAGTACTTGTTTATATAATTCTTCTTTTTTTTGTGCGTTAGTAGTAATTCGAATTACAAAGAGTATCAAAAGCTCTTTGATATTACACTTCAATGAAAGTAATATCATTACAAAAAAAATTCTTTTATATATATACGAAATATAATGAATGTGAATTAGTAATAAAACATATCAAAACATAGTGTTTCTGTTCGTTTTAATTAAATTACACTCTTTTTGCGTTTTAATTACGTTTGTATAATAAAAATAATTAATAATAATAATATGTTCGGTGTGATAATAACTTTGTAAAATTGTATATGAAACCGAATTAATAAACTGTTGGTAATATATTTTATGAAATTTAATGATAGTATATATTTTGGTTTTTTGGTTTCAGTTCTTACAAGCGGCAATAAGTAAATTTTTATTTATTGAAAATACACTTAAAATCACCCAGAACTGGATGTAGAATTGACTTCAAACGACAAAATTAGAAGCAAAAAAGCCAAAAAGACAAGATTCAAGCTTAGCAACTTTTCTAATGAAGAATAATCGATCTGCATTGATGTACTTTGTGTGATTCTAGTATCGGGTATGTATCCCAATAAAAGCGCCGGATTTAACTTTGAAAAAGTTAACAATACTTAAAAATTGTGATTGCAATTAGTAGTCATGGAATTCTACACGAAGAAACGACATTATTATTGAAAGATATTGGCTTTCGAGGGTCTACCGTGGAGGAAAATTAAATTCCGCAAAATTCAGATCATACGTTTTTAGTGGGGCACCGTTTATTTAAATTGTAATTAAATTCTTTGTCGAATAGGGGATGGGTAATATCTGTAGAAGCCAGAATACCCGAGAAATACATATACTTCCATACTAGAAAATTTTTGTATTTCCTGTCCGAAAATGGTATTGTTTTGAAAAAGAATAATGAAATTTAATTCGTAATTAAAATGTCCATGGAATAAGATGTGTCATATCTCTGGATGGCTAAGGGTACCCAAGATATACATGTGCTTCAGTTCACGCTAATTAAATCCAGTCTTTATATGCTGGTTGAAGGAATAAGATGTTACTGTACACACTTAGTCATTTAAAACATTTATTGCTTGTTTTGTCACAATAAACCAGAAGGACTAAATTGACCAAATTTATAGTTTTTCGTTCATATCTTCTTTATAAATATTCGCACAAGAACTCAAGGCACTATGATACTCTACATTCCTTTTACGGAATATGTAATTATTGTATACACTTTCCCGATTTATAGAAGATTTAAATTTTGTATATTTTCTTGATAAAAACTTCAAAACTTTGGGAATTCTAAATAGATATTAATTCCTATTTGTCGAAAATTTAGAAGTAAGCAATTTTCAAATAATCCCACCGAAAGAAAACAGTAAATGTATTTAACTTCCCATTCAAATATTTATCTGCACCTGAAGATATGAAAAGTGTTTCAATATCTATATACTATGAGAAAACTACCTAAACCTTGACCTATAGAAAATCTTGATAATTTTCCACACAATTTATTTATTTAATTCCTAAATAAATGTACCTTGAAGAAGGTAAGGCTTTATAAGATAAAATCATGAACAACGAAAAATAAAAATCATGAAAAGTGTCATACAAATTTTAATTGTTGTTCAAAAATTTTATCTTTTTCAACAATAATCAAAGAAAATATATATTACCATAAATTAATCAAAGATTAAAAGAAAAGAAAAAAAAAATAAGAGATCTAAACTTTTATGTTCCATCTTTTTGATTACGAATTTATTGGATACAAATTATATACCTATAGGTAAAACCTAGAAAATGTGTTAGTTAAAAATTCTATAAAGCAGGGCTCGAAACTTTTATTAAACTTTTCTAATAAGTTCCTTTTTAAAAGCTACAAAAGAACTTTGTTGGGAAAAAGTTCCGACAATAAAAGTACCTTGGAAACTTTTCAATGATAATTTCATAGATTTGTTGGTAAACATTTTCTTTAATTTATTTATACTTAAAATAAAAGTTTAGGTTAAACTGAATTTTCTATTTTTCTATTATAAAAGTCTCGAGAAGAATACGTCTTTATTCCTATAATGATTGTGAGTCGAGGTTCACAGCATTGAACTACACAAAATCTATGACTGCCAGTTCGAATCCCATTCGGGTTGAAAAATAGAAAAAATTTGTTTCATCTGTTCTTAGTTTGAAGTTGTGACCTCAGTCCTTTGTCTCTATCACCATAGGGCACGTTAAGCGGTCAGGTTTGCGCTCAGTTAAGGATATAACCACAAAAGATGCATGAATAATGGACCACAAGTACAGGATTCTTCTTCGTAGAGTTCTTCGGAATGGAAATTGAAGTAATTTAAAGCCGCGATGGCCACACAAGGTCGTTTTTTCAGTTAAAATTGGATCCCAACAAGTCCTTAAAAAAGTGATTTCAAAGTACTTTAATGGACTAAGTATAAAAATTGTGTAAAAACTTTTATTAAGAAGATATTCCTATTATTATGATACGGTTCTAGATATTAGAAAATTCATAACGCTGAGAAATAAAAATTTAATTCAAACATAAACTCGAAAAAGTTTAATAAAAATTTTCGATCCCTGCTATAAAGAAAGGACAATATTTTTGCCTATATAGACTTCTATTCCCTTTAAAAAAGGCGACATCTTCTCGATTTTTTCTATTTTCCATTCGGGCTCTATAGAATATCATCCGTAGGCAAAACTGTCGAACTTTAATACAATACTATAAGGTTGAGATAGAATGTACACGAAATAGGAGAATATCTTTTAACAATGAAAAAAGTTTTCCTTTTTTTTTTGGTTTTTCTTTTTTTTTGCGAATATAAAAATTACAAAACGCAGATGGATCGAAACTTTTTCTTTAAGGTATTTTCTTTTCTTTTTTTTTGTTTGTTGATCAATCAATTGGTTTTCCGTTAGCGAAATACCATCTTCAAAGTAGAGGTACTACCAATTCGTACTTAAACAAAAGGAAAGAAAAATTTGAAGGGAACACACAAATCGAAACTTCTCTGGATAATAATCAAAGTCAGTATATAACAGAATAACTTGGCCAATAAATCTCCGTTCAATCTTTTCTTGTACACCTTACCAAAGTGAAAAAGTTTTCATTTCTTCAGAAGTCATTTCTTAGTTGTTTTTTTTTCAATTTTGTTGAGGCAGCATTTATTATCATTTTCTCTTTTTCTTTGCAAAGAAATAAAAAATGAAAAGTTCATACGAATTTTCTTTTTAGTCTTTAAAGAAAGTTTTTTTCTGACGGTTTCTTTTGAAAACTACAAGTATATACAAAGTATCTATTCAAAAGAAAGTAAGCTAAACTACACTGAGCGAAAAATTATGATTGCAATCAAATTTGTATCAAACTGATTAAGTTTTCGTTACAAAAAATAAACTACTTTTAAATTGAATTGTAAAGAAAATATTGTAGAACGAAAAGATCCTGTTCGGTTATATGACATAAGATAAAATCCCTTCTCATACGTATAGCCAGGATCGCAGGTGGGTTCTGCCTCTAAAAGAAGAGGTGGCAGCTAGCTCTAGTGATAATGGGGGTCCGATATGTAGTAGAGAGAAGTCTCATTTGAGCATTCGAAGACGACGTTCAAACTTTATCGTTTGCAAGGGCACCAGGGTAGTTAGTCCAATTTATTAACAATTCAAGCAATGTTTAATGTAGAACTGCGATACACATATAAAGTGTACCGGATATATTTCTACACATGGTTGCATAATACATGTTACCAATGAGTTATTATTAGGAAAATGTTCTTCGAAAGACCATAAAATAGTCGCATTGAAAATAATCTACCATGTTTTCTTTATCAGTGTAAGAGAAAAAGAGTACTTTTATACCCTGTTTGCTTCAAAAAAAAAAAGATTTTTTCAATTCAGCGTAAAAATTTATCCTTTAATTCGTGCGTTTTCCACCCAAAAGAAAAACAACACTAAAACTTCAATAATCGAACAGATCCATTCTAATTATGTATCGAACAGAAATCATATGTCAAGACAAACTTTATTTCTTCTATATATTCACCTCGAAATCCTTAAATATATTTTTATTTCATTGTTGTCTTTCGATGTTTCTAAGATAATATACGAAAATTAGAAGAAAACTTTTATTTTGTTTCGAATCAAATGATTATTTTCTTCAACATACTTCCTTATTTATATAATAAACAAAATAATATGAGTTTTTTTTACTTTTGCTGTTGTTTTGTAAACACTTAATGAATGCACTTAGAAAAACTTTAGTATTTTCTAACTTCATTAATGTTAATCGAATTTCTTTTCTTATGATGGAAAATTTCATTTAATATTCTTATAATATAATATTGATTTATTTTTATTGAAGTTTTATAGGAAATGTATTGAATTTGTTTTAGATTTTCTAGACATGACCTAAAAGAAAAGTTTTCTAGCACGATTTAAAAATTATATTAAAACTATTTTAATATGACATCTGCCAATTCTTTACTAATCTTTAATAAAACTTGTTTGCCTAATTAAAGAGATCAATCGTCATGGATTTAAGTCATTTGCCCAGGAGTTTCCTTAATTAAAACAAATAATATTTTACAAGACGTCTATTGGAAGTATTGCTTTAGTCAAATAAAAATTTTCCAAAAAAAATTTAGTGTTAAAGAAATAGAAATGAAAATTGTAGAAAAAAAAACGATCGAAGTCTGTTAAGATTCAAAAATCAAAGATATATTTTCTTAATTTCAAATATTGCAATAAAAATAAATGTTTCGACTTGTGCCATCTATATTTTCAATACAACATTAAATGATTTTGTTAAAAATTAAGATCGATTAGTAATGATTTGTAAAAAACCTAGAAACTGCCCTTATTTTTTCCAAAAAAAAACACACCTAATATTTATTGATAAGAATAACACTTAAAGGATTAATTATGATTGCATTGTAATTTTATAGTGCATACAAATTGTAACACGATTAACATATAAGAATAAAATTTACCTAAATTTTGTATTCGCTGAATTATTCTATTATACCTTACTATCATAAATAGGAGATAAGGAAAAGCGCCACCGATCGTAGTGAAAATGGAGGAGTGTAGTCAGTCTTATCAGTTCCATCATCGGATGTGGTTCCTGATTGCCGTCGCGGAATATCAAGTATGTTATCTTACAAAACTTTACTAATAGAAAATTAGGTTTCATAGTTTTTCAATAAACTTCAAAAAAGAAAAACCAACCCAGCTCATTCTGAGTTCACAAAATATGAAACGATTAATGCTGGTATTAAATAAGCTTATAGATAATCTTAAGGGGATTACTTCATGTTTTCTGGAATCCATTTTTTCTAAAGAAAAAAAAAACAATAGTTTCTAAAACGAATTCTTTCAAAATGGCAAAAACTGATTACTTGAAAAGCTTAACCAAAAATTGCATACTTTCGAAAACTATGTTTTTAGAACAAAAATTCCATAATGAGATTTTGAGTGGTACGAAAAAATATTCTTTCGGAACATTTTCTAAGAAATTTTCTCAATTTTCTGAATAACACACAATAATTTCATAAAATATTAAATTTTTAGGAAAATGGAAAATTTTTCTTAGAGTTTTTTTTGAAAACATTTAAGAAAGTCGTTTTTTTTTGTATTGTTCTTCTTGAAAATTTAATGAAAACAAACAAGAAAAAGTAAATCAAGTATTTTATTATTATTTGATTTTGTTTTTCTTAAAAATCGAAAATAAATTGAAGATTTCCAACATTTTTAATGAGAGAGAATATTTATTACGATATTAGGTCTTATGATAAAATAAATTTGAAAATTTTTGATTGTTTTTCGTATATATTTGCTGTTTTCCTTTTTTTTTTGGCAAATAGAAATGAAAATATGAAAAATCTTCGTTTGTAAAACAAAAATTTTTTTAATAAGGTTTTTGAAAAGGAAAAATCATCATAGAAAATAAATCAAAGTGATTTGATCCTATATAAATTATTTTGTTATGATTTGTGCTTTTATGCGCCTTTTCTGTGATGATATTTTGATCATTAAAAGTAAGCTTAATATTAAATTTTCTATAAAAATCAATATTTAAGAATATTTGATATATAATTTTCGTGTTGAAAATAAATCCTACACAAATGACTGATATACTCTAATAATTTAATATAATATACTTTTCCGCATCTTCAACAACAAAAATCTTAACAATATCTTAAAATTAAGAGAGGTTTGGTATGATTGTTGCTAAGTACCGAGAAAAACACGTGAAAAATACTAACAAAAATATATTTTTAATTTCTTTAAAATGTTCTTGAATACAAATCTCGGTACTCATTGATTCCAAAAACAAGGATTTATTTTAACTGATAAATAATTATGTTTTTTCTATTACACTATAAAATTCTCAATAACAATCAACAACAAATATTCTGCCCGAGGTTCATATTTTACTTATCCCGTTGGTTGTAAGTAAAAAGGAAATTTTTATGTCAGGAAACAGATCTCATTTATGTAAAGCAAAATGAGAAACAACGACGAAAAGCTGTTATAATCCACCTTTAGGGTATCTAACCTGATTCAACTTTAGGACTTATTTTGTTATATATAACTATATGATTGTTCCTTTTTTTTAAACCGGGGTAATATTTAATTATGATGGCAACAGGATGAGGCGAAAAAAAAATGTGTCGATACACCTTGAAACACTTTAAAATTTCCCTAAGGTAATAAAAACATAACATGTTCTACAATCTCTCATATATGTAAAATGGTTTCATCTTCCTTTTTTTTTTACCTGAATAATATACACAATGACTTTTCAATGTTATCCTGTTTTACAGCAAAAAAATAAATTTACACATATTTTTCATATGTGTTTTTATCATAATTGAAGTACTTATGTTTTTTTTCTCACTTATATAGAAATAAAATAGAATTCTTTCTCTCCAACCTAAATACAATATGATTATATCTCTATATTAAAATACAAAAGGTACATTTTGCCGGTTTGATGATTTCTGCGGGTGGAATTTTTTTTAAAATACATATTTTTAAAAGGTATTTTAAGTGAACAACCATGTTCTATCATAAAAATATGTTGATCATTATTAATTGGAAAGTAAACACTATTTAGAAACATAAAAACTAAAATTTTTCGGGTTATTAATTTATTTGCTAGACAAACATTGCAAACAAGATAAGATAAATATGTATTTGCACATAGAATAATCACAAAGCTTTTGGCGAGTTCTGATAACTGAATTTTAGTTGTGAGAACTAAATTTCAGTTGTTGAAACTTCACAACTGAAATTTAGTTATGACAACAAAAAATTCAGTTACCAGAACTAGGCAAAAGCTTTGTAATTTATCTGTGTGTGTGCAGTTTTAGGCACAGACACAGTTAGTTAAATTATATATTTCAAGTTATTTATTTTCTAGTTTTCCTAAAAATTTTCATTTTAACACTTTAATAGTTGTAGTATTCTTCTGTGGATTACTTTAAGAGATATGTGCATTTGAAAGGTTAAAAACCGTCATTTATTTACAACCTAATATAATACTGTTTCCATAACATAAAAGTAAGCTAAAACTTTAAAATTGGCTAAAGTTATTTCAACTATAAATTATTTATTAAAATAACGATAAGAATCAGTTTAACTTTAAAAATGAAAATTTTACGTTCTAGTTATACTAGAAAATATTACATATCGTTTATTGTACTAAATATTTGCTTAAAAACATGGCTGAACTTGCACTACGTCAGTCAAAAATTTATTCATCAAAATGAAGAAGAATTGCTTCCTTTTAATGTTTTATTGAAAATTAGTCGATAAAATTTTATTGGCCTATGAAATTGGAATCACTAAATATTCATATTTCTTTCATGTTTTTATTTGAAACGTGACAGAATAGTTTATTTTATATTAAAATAAAATACAATCAAAATATTTACGAAAGTTAAATTATAAAAATAAATATATTCCATTCCTTTGGACCGATTTCTAGTTGATTTCCAATTCTTGAATAAGTAATTCCTTATGAGGAATATTTATTTTAACTCCATTTACCATTTTGTTACAAAGTTTCGATTCATTCAATTGAATAGATACGTAAATCAATCATTTAAAAATAATTTTCCAGTTAATGCTGCTACTTTCTAGTTAGATGAAAATCATATGGAAAATTAGTTGATATAACCATACAAATATTTTATAACACTAGAAATTGTTTTGGGTGTAATTCATTACTTCAAATCCTTTTTTTTTTTTTCTTCAAAATATTCATACATTATCAAATAATATTTATGGAAAATTTTGAACGTTATAAAGTTATATTTAATAATCATATTCATTATATTATATGAATATTAATAAAACAATAGATTTAGTTAGAAAAGAAAGATCTAAGATTATCCAATGTCGTTTTTTAAGTTGAACTTTTATTATTAATGAATTATTCAAAAGTCTTAAATTTATTAATAATGATTAAGATATTATATTTATGAGCATAACATATAGATAACGCTAATAATTTTATGTTTTATTTAAATACAGTATTTGTAAATATTATTTATGATTAACTCAAGGAATTTATGATCGAAATTCTAGATTTAGTCGAAGAGATTTTTTTTAAATTTTTAAGATAAAGAAACTATTTAGGTGAATAATAATATTATAAGCAAGTTAGGGCCTTTAACCAGAAACTCTTCACTATTTACTGCTAGTAATATAAGATTTAAATGAATACGAAAACTTGCATGAATTTTTAAATTATTCAAATGATTGATAGGTACTTGCATAAAATCCCCATAACTCCTAAAATTTACTCATTTCTTTCTCATCTCGGAAATCTAAACAATTTTTAACATATTCGGTTGCGACTACGAAAGATCTTGTAAAGGTAATATTTCTATATCTATTTTGATTAACTCTATTATTAAACTCTTTGCAGTCCTATGTTTTTAGAGCTATAGTATTCAAATCCTGCGGAAGCTTTCACCTGATGTTCATCGATTTTCGAATTTTCATATGCAGATCGCGTTTGTGTTATGACTTTGCTTTAATTTATTGCAAACCTACTGCAGTAAATTTTGAAACCGAAGTACCTGTAAAGGGCTATTTTATCACCAACAAAAAAAGATGAAAATTGAATACTGAAAACTAATTTTTGTTAAACTTCCTTAACTTTTTCTGCCTTAAAATAAAACCAATAAAGAATGAAAATTCACAGACTGTATTTAATTCGATTTAGATATACTTCATTACAGTATTTGTTAAAATTTCATTTGCAAATGAAAATTACAATCTAAAATCATTTCTAAACTATCAAAACCATATATATTTTCCAAAATGCTTGTAGTAACCAAACAAAATAGATAACTTTGGTTTTATAAATGAAATTAGAGAATAAATTTATTGGAAATATTCACTTCAGAAAATAATGTTAACAATTGTTACAAAGTACTTTGAGATCTATTCTATAAAATGGTCCATGTTTTAGGAATTTGGTATAGAAATTGTTTTATGAAATTCTAAACATATACTATGAGTATTAATTATGATTGGAGAATGTTACATTTAATTTCATACCACAACAGTATCACAATCTTAAAGTTAACATTTCCATGATCTTTTGTTGGTGGTGTAAACAAACAAACCAAACTGAACATGAAACTGATATTATAGCATTAAGTAGTTGCCTTTCAAAACCATTTCTATAAGAATGAATTTAATATTATTGATATCTTATTTTGATCAAAAAAAAACGAAAACTTTTCACAAACGAGTAATTTTTAAACAGTTCAATAAGTAAAGAAAAATCTTTAAATACTATACTATTTTTTCTTTAATTCACTTTTATACAAATATTGATTTCTTCGGTTTTATCTGAACTCATTTTCTTTATGCAATTTTCCTTTTCGATAATAATAAAGAAAAAACATTAGAATTCAGTCAGATAATTTTCATTGATTTTTCTTTGAAAACTGAAAATTCAATCTCTTCAAAGCTATGCACTTTTATTTTTCTGATACTTGAGAAAATCGTACATAGTTTTGTGTAAATTGGACTTCAGATAAAAATTATGATTTTGAAAACGTTTTATCGCATTAGAAGCACATCGTTGAACTTTATAATATTTACTTATCTCAACAAACAAAAAAAATTGGAATTGGAAAAACGACCAACAAAACTTTTTACTTTCAGGAGGATTGAAGCAAAAGGATTATGTATGCTAAAGAAACAAAAACGAATTACAAGAATAAATCCAACAGGAAAATATGAATGGTATTCCTTTAGAATGCATAAAGAAAGTTTGGAAATTTTCTCAAAAATTCCACGAAATGTGTTAATGGTTATTTATTATAAAGGGTTTTTCAACAGGGTTGTATTTGCTTATGATGGCAGTTGTGTTATTAGGTTTTTTCACATAATTGCAGTAGAAGGTCTACATTTTATTATAATGGATTTAATTTCGCTCGAAAATCACATAGAAATAATTGAAATCCATTATGGAAATGGTTATTCTGTGAAAACCACATTTCGTAACGAAGATCATTTTAATTTGAATGTCTACGTTAATAAGCAAAGTTGTCACATTTAGGCTTCTGAAAATAATCTTTGTATTCATCTTGTGCCACTGTTTGGCATACTTTATGAGGTGGCAGCATCATTAGACCGTAATTCGTGAGATAGAGTCACAATTATCGAGAAATGTGATCGAAAATGTTGTGAAAAGAAATCTATGTCTGCAAAGGTAATTCTGGTAGATATTTATCAGATATTAATTTTCATTCATAAATTGTAGAGTCTCTATAACATATTTCAACAAATAAATTCAGAAGTTTAGTCCAAAATGTGTGTTTAATTTAAAATTTAAAATAAAAAGTTCTTATTGAAAAAGCCCTCCATTTGTTTGATTTCGAGATCTGAGCAGTTTTTAAAAATAATTCCAATACAAATTGCATTAGAGTTTAGACCAGTGTTTACCAACCTTTTTTGTGCCATGCCCTTAGCCTTTCTAAAATTCTTATGCCCCCCCTCCTATGTAACATACATAATTTTTAATATTAAAAAATTGAATTGTTCACTTAAGAAACTGCACCGAAATCTAGCATTGCATTTAAATGGCCCGGTTAAATTCGTGTCATGTCCATTTTCGAATTGCCCCCCTGTGGGGCGTGGGCCCCACGTTGGGAAACACGGGTTTAGACAGTTAAAATATAATACATTTCAGCTTTTCTGCGATAGACTATTTAGACTGACTACATATTTAAGATAACCGGCTAATATTACAGGACTCGATTTCAAATTAAAAGTAAATACTTGCTTTTATTTTTAAGTGTCTGCCTATTTTACCACGCTTTTATTAACTCGATTTCTTGTTTATCTGTTTGTTTGTCCAGTACTAATCCTGAAGTCGATTTTTAACTAACTTTCCGACTAGCTAGACATTTGAAACTTTTAGAATAGCACAGAACACGATGACAATGCATTCTTTTAATACTTTTAGTCATCTTTAAGCAAAATTGAATTCATTTTCAGTAAATTTTGTTTTGTATGGAAAATTAGTTCGGAAAGAAAGTATACATTTTTTAATACTTTAAAAACGTGATATAAAAAAGTTATTTTTATCTTGTAATTATTTATAATTGAACTTTGGATATACATTCAACTGTAGTAGTCTTGTAATTATAATGAAATAAGATTCATTTTTAATTTTAAATTAAACTTTTAGAAATGTTTTCAAATTTCATCGGAAATGTTATTTTGAAAATTACATAATTTTTGTACTTATTTCGATTTCATTCTATTTTTAAAACAGTTTCAAATTACATATTTCTAAGATATCAGGCTTTATTTACAAAATATATCAAATTTAAAACTTTTCATATTATTTACTTTTCAAATCAAATAGAAAGAATATAAAAATAAAATTGTTCTACGAAATATTTGACGGAATTATTTTAAATTGTATCACAAGGAAATATTTCATATTTTCTATTAAATTTAGTTATTCTCAATTTCATATAAAAAAAAGGAAAATTTTAAATTTCATTTCAATATTTTTCAATATTTTTGGGAAAATTTCAAAAATATTATTCGATTTACATTAATTTGCGGCCTGGAATTTATTATAATTTTGTTTGGTCCCAAAAGAATAAATGGTCGATTCATAAATAATTCAATTTTCTATTTTTTTCTTTTTTCTTAAATGAAAATTCGATTATTTTATCATCAATAAATTTTGTTGTCATCCAGTCCTAGTAAACAGAATTATTAAAGAAGTCAACAGAAAAAATTAGGATACTAGCTTCGATTTCAAAATAATAATAGTAATATTATTTGTACATAGTAGGACGTATTTAACAGAAATAGTATTAATAAGGATCGTCCAAAGATGAATCGTATCATCACAATTCTTTAGTCTTTTAAAATTCTGGAAACCCTTTTTAAATACAAATTTTAATTCAGTAGAATGAATTCAAATCCATTAAAGACCATCCTTTACAAAACATATATTAAGTCTGTATAATAAAAACCGGCAATTAATTATCACTCATCCCAATATTATAAAACCTTTTTGCCCTTGAAACATATTTAAACTGAGTTCAATAACATGCAACTTTGGGTACGAATAATATTTGAAAAACTCCACCTAAAAGCTCAGACAGAATGCTTTCGTTACGATCCGATCCGATTCGTTAAGGCACGCATTAAGGCCATTATGTTGACGTGTTCAGGCTTTCCTTTTTGTAATATAATTCTGAAAATTTCCCTATTTCTTCAATAAATTGTTTAATTTTTAATATAAGTTTATATTTGCTCACTTTTTAACTTTATTTTATTAAGAAATTTTTAAAAAATTCCATCATTAATCTGACTAAAAATATAATAATATTATTTTGACGTTTACGTAAGTTGAAAACTTATTCAATTCTTTCATTTCGTTTCGATTCGGACTTCGATACCGGTACATTGCGTCTTCTTTTCCGTTTTTCACACAATTTAACATTTACAACTATTACGAGGAGAAGCAATAGGCTAAATAGTTGCTAAAAGGGTAGTCTTTAATCTTGTTATTATTATTTTAAAAAAATTATGAGAACAAAAAGGACTAAGACCGGTCCGAAACGAAACGAAATATTCTGTCTGGACCTTTAGATATTTCACTATAAAACTTTCGGACACATTATCACTTTTCAATTTACACCATTATATCGACAGAAAGAAACTTTATATTTTTAACATTCAAAAGTTATTACTTGACTTATTGAAATCGTTCCTCTCTTTCAGTGATAATAAACTAGTTATTATTATTATAATAAATTAGTTATTAGTTTTGTTTAATTAGCAGTATTTTTCATATGAATATAATAAATAGTATTATTTTCAATAGCTTCAAAGAATTTCAGTTATTATCATATAGCATTGTTTTGAATTGAATTGAATTTGAATTTGAATGAAAATTTATTACTATTAAACAAAACTAACAAAGTTTACGATATCATCTATTAAACCGTCTATATATAAAATTAAGTTAAAAATCACGTCCGTATATTGTATTCGATACATTACAAAGCTTAATTAAGCCTAAGCCTAAACAAGGACAATTTTATTCAATACTTCAAAATAAAAATCGGTAGTAATCGAATCTTGAACGTTGCAAAACTATTAATAACTATAAATTTTAGTTAACAATTCTTGTTTTGATAACTATTTATTATTTAAATTTTTGACTATTAATCTTTTGATAACTATAATTTAGTCACATTAAATATAACTCTGCAATACATATTAAATTATTAGCTCGTTATTGATAAAATTTCCATATCAATATTATTATTATAAAGTTTATTCCAAAATCTTTAATTTGAATATTTGAAGGATCACGGAATCTATGACCATTGAGGCCTTCCAAACATATCTATATAACTAAACATATACAAAAAAACCTTAGACTAAGACTGCAAAAAATGAATCAATAAAAATTAAAAGAAGAACTTATTCTGATACGTACAAGCATACTACAGGATCTTAATTTATAAAACTAAAAACTAATACGTTCGAAAAGTACAAGATTTTCCATGAAATACACTAGACTCAACAAGAGCAGTCAATTATCCATATCAATAAATGGTTACTGATTTGAAAACAATAACTTATAAATAGTCAAAATTATAGATAGTTATCTCGCATACGTAAAGAAATTGCAGATCCCCAACTGGAGAGAATCTGCCCGGGATCGAACAGATTGGATCAAAGTACTACATAAGGCTTAGGACCTCCATGGTCTGTAGTGCCATCGAAATAGTAAGTAAGTATTTAGGAAAAGTTTCAAATAAACTTTATTCTAAACATAAAGTTTTTGTTATAAAGTCAATAAGATTTAAAATTTTTGTTTTATCTAATTTTCCAGTGATTTTGGGGTTTAGTAACTATGAATTTTTAATATTAAAAATATTTTTTACTACTACTACTTATTTCAATTATTATGCCACCCTTCTAGAAAACCGCTTTAAGTTGTTTTTATCAAATCCAGTTTTCGTGGTAATAAACTTTTTCGAGATTTTTCTGCCACCTAACTAGAAATACTCAGTCAGAACAATTTTAATTATTAATTAAATAATAATTAATTGATCTCGTTTTACAAAGAAATTTATAAAATTTGTTCAGTTCTTCTACCTTTACAGAATGCATCCTAAAATGTTACTAACTAAAAATATACTAATGGCAAATATAGTGAATGAATTGAAAGAAAATTCTTCAAAAATTAAATTTTTCAAATATCATGTTTTCCTTTATTTTTATTTTATTTCCACTTAATGAAAAAATTTCCAAAAAAAAGAAAATTCCCAAAAAGAAAAAGAAAACATTTGAAAGAAAATAAGACGATTATAAATTTTCCAAAAATCAATATATATCCCATTACATATAAATAAGAGGATTAAAAATACAATTTCATTGAAAACTTAATATTTTATTTGTTTTCGAAAATATAATTTTAATTCTAGAAAAAAAAAATTTTATTCGGAAAATTAATAAATTAATGAATTATCAGAACTAGTTTGATCAATAATTTAATATTCCAATAAATTATATAAATATTTATCATACTTACATCGAAAAACAATAAATAATATTGTGAGATAAATATATTTAATTAAAATCCAAATATTGTTCAATAATTTGTTTTTCTGATGATTATTTGGTTGTTATCCTTTTTTTTAAATTTATTATTTGAATTAAATTTTATTTATTAAAATTTTTCATTTTTTTTAACACAAAAAGACATAAACTTTCACAGAAATACTTCACACGGATTTATTATATATTTTTTAATAAATATTAAAAAGTAATTAAGAAACAATAACTTAAATTAATTTCCTTTTTTTATTTGAAATTAACACTCTTAAGAAAAGAAGCTTAGATAAAAAAAAACTTTCTTAAAATATTTCTTTAATTTTCCTTTTAACAAAAAAAAAAAACAAAAAAATTAATAAAAATAAAAAACCAGCACTAAATATTTTAACTCCTTTTTTGATAACACTTAAAAAATTCTACCAAAATGAATCGAAAAATTCACCTAAAACTAGTAAATCGAAACCAAACAATCCCGTTTCTTAATACCGGTTCTCAAAATTAGAACAAAAATTTGATGAATTTGTATTAAAATTTCTTCTAAAATAAACTAGCACGATTTTTTCGCATTAAATTTTTTAGAAAGGACGATGTTTTAAACGACCGAAATTTTCTGTTCTTTTTAGTTAAGGAAAATTCTGAAATATTACAAAAATCTCATCCGAAAACTCTAAAAAAAAATATATATATTTATATACTTTTCCTTTTTATTATTTCCCAAAAAAAAAAACAAATCTGTAATAATATTTTGGTAATCTAGACGGGATACGGGAATCCGTACCGGTAGTTAAAGATAGTAAACCACTTTTAAAGACCGTCGTGAGTATACTGAATATTTTTTTATAGAAATGATTTTTTGGATGGTAACACAGCATTGATCCAAGTGTAGATCTGGTACCCAAAGTTAAATACGACCTCGTTTCTTTCGGATATGATGCTGGTATATATATAGTTGAAAATTTTTATATCAAGGATATTTGAGATTCAAGCATCAAAAGGAGATATTTTTCATCAATGCTCTCTTCTTATCAATATTTTCAAAAAAATGTTATTTTCAACAATATACTAAAAAAGAGTACATAGTATAAAAGCATTCTGAATGAGTATAGTACACCAATTTCAATTCCTACCTCAATATAGTATTTCAATTTTATTCAGAGAAAATTTGTTTAAAAAAAAAAACTTCCCAGGTTCATTTCTCCTAAATGAGATCTCTGTAAAGGACCATGCGCCATATAGATGTGAATTTTCTTTTAGGAACATTTATTAGCAACATGTTTATAAGGAATTTTTGTTTTCAAAATAGAAAATTTTTTTAATAGGAATAAACATAAAACGGCAGTACTAGCTAAATAACATCTAAAGGTTCAAGCATAATGACGAATCTACGAAGGATTCACGACGCATTCAAATTTTAAATAGACTGCACAAATCGCAGTGGACTCTTTGTAATACCATCTGAACACCAAAACTATGGAATCCATTGTAAACTCGTTATTCTATTTCCCCCATAATTGCTTGGTTTGATAATTGTACAAGGTCTCATTTCCATTTAGTTTTCATGTAAGGTTTGGCCTGCCAATTTTCGGTATTAGCTATTAATTTGTGCAGGGATAAAAGGATTTTATTATGAAAGCAAATTTAATTTCCGCAGTTTTAACGTAAAGCTTCCGTGTAGACAATATTATGAGTCTTATCTCCAGGGATACAAACATACAGATCATAACAATGAGTAGTAACAACTACTTAATCGGCTTATCCAGAATGTATATTCAAAGTTTTATGAAAATCTGCATATTTTTCACCGAATTAAGGACGTTTTTCTATCGCGCCCCTCCATTGCAACACCTATCGAAAAGCAAAGTAGCTTATACCACATGTAATCATTTCTATATAAATAGATGAGACATTTGCAGCGCTACAAGGCGCTACTATTAATAAAATGACGCTTGCAGATGTGCCCAAATTGGAAACTCTCATTATTGTATGATTTTTGCTTATACACTAAGTTGGATAGACATGGACATAGGTACCAAATTTTATTAAAATCGGTTGAGTAGTTCTCGAGTCTATACGGGACAAACAAACAGACACAGTTACAGATTTATTATATAAGACAACAATCCTGAAATTTGGTATTCATTTTTAAATTAATTCATCAGTATTTTGATTGATGATTAACACTGTCTAAACATATACAATAGTATTTCGCTAGTATTAAATATTACTCAATATAAAACCGATATTTTCTTTTATATAATTTCAAATACGTCACTAAAAAATATCGATTTCTAAAACAACAAAAAACTACATCATATGAAAAATCCTTGTTAAGACTATTAAAAACTTCAATTGTAAACTTAAAAACTACATCCATCGTATACTATATATATACCATAGTATAACGAACGATAATTAAAAATATTTCGAGTACATTATCCTTCAAACAATTGATTATTTCTATTCGGATATTAATTGTAGTATATAACGTATCCGCGTATTATGGATCACAAACAAAAAAAACAGCTATTAATTTTCATTAAATTGGTGCGTTTGTTATTCTATTTATTCACGTTTTACGTTTAAAAGTACATCAAATATTGCAATAATAAACATATATGATTTGTATTGAACAACTAAACCTGTAATGAGAACTGGTAACGTATGTGTTCTCAATGGAAATCAAACAGCATTTCATATAGAAAAAAAAAATATAAGAAAAGGATATCTGAATGAACGCTTGAAACTCCGGGAAAATTCTATTGTACTAGAAATCATGCACATCAGGATGACATTCATCAAATCAAAAACCGGAAAACCCTCGTATAGTACGGATATATATATAGTACATATGGAATAATATTTACCTTGAGGTTTAAATGAAAATCGAAAAGTGGAAACTCGTGACAATAAAAATATTCCGGATTAATGAAATGGATTTATGAAATTTGAATGAAATCTTTTAGAAAATCTATGTTGAATACTTTTTTGATAGAACGTGCGATAGAGGATCTCCTAATTGAATAAATTTCAAACTAAAGTACAAAATTGATTGTTAGTTGAAGTATTTTTGTTTGGTGTTGTTTTTTTCAAAAGCAACACCAATTAAAAAATTATTTTCACAACTTAAAAAAGTGTTAATTCATTTTAATTGAATTACTTATATTTGTTATGAGCCCCTTTCTAAAGGTACTTCGAAATCTTGATTCGTCATTCGAATTAAGTTTAGAAGGTGTTCATTTACAAAAAAAAATCTATATACTAGGGTGTACAGAAACACAACAACATTTGGACCGTTTTAAGAAGGATAAAATGGATTTCGTACATCGATTCATCACTATAGATGAGACTTGGGTCCACCACCATGATCCTAAATCGAAACAAGAAGCTAAAAGAGGTCATAGCAACTGTAGAGGCATATTTTGGAGGCCTACCGGATTTTCATTTCAAGCATGGAATCCTTAAATTGGAGAATAGTTGGAACAAATGTATTGAAGTTCAGGGAAATTATACAGAATAATAAAATGTATTTCATTTACAAAAACAGTATTTTTCTTGTCGCGGCTAAGAAATTATTATTCACCCTAATACATATATACAAGTATTTATCAGACTTCTAAAAACTGGTGAGAAACTTTTAGCATGAAATATTATTTCAGTCCTCTAAAAGGTGTCAAATTTTGAAATTACACTTTAGAAATATTTTCAAATTTCCCAAAATATAGTTTAAGGAATTTTTGATAAATTAATTTAAATTATATCACATACGTATAACAAAATTCTTACTTTGCTAAAGATACTTCAAAGGCTTATCAATATCATTGTTATATGTTCATAAATACCACAAATTTTCATTCTATATGATTCTAAAATTAGAAAATACAGTCGAACCTGTTAATTGGACAAACTAATCAGTGCCCTGAAAATAAGATCCAATTAGCAGGTGGGACTAGTGGCGAGAATTCTTAAGATTTACACAGAAATTTCGTTTTCCGTTTCCCAAAGAAAATAATAATAAAACGTGATTTGTCTAAAAGTAGTTAACAGTTTCTTAGAGCTAAATAAGGTGTAAGTAAGTATTTTAATCGTCCAAAAATTTGGAGGAATTACCTGTTTTGGGATCCGCAAAATTGACTATTTTCTCTACGTGTTTTTGTTTAACATTTATAAGGCATTGGACAAAATAAATTTAAAAATATGTACTAGGAAAAATTCGCTGTTTTAAAAAAAAGAAAAGAAAATCTACGTTAATGAAAAATGTCATGAATTTCCATATATGTATTTGGAAATTTTTCTGTTTCTGAAAAAGAACAGACAGAGGACGTGGAAGGATATTACCACAGCTTTTCAAAATAACTGCAGGAATTATGTTAAGTCCAAATGAGTTAACATCTGTTATCTATTACATTGTCCAAATTAGCAGGTTCAGGTGTATATTTTCTAGGTTCATAATTCAGGTATAGTTTTGTAATATTTTTAATTTAATCTCAAATATACTTCATTATATTATAAGTGTAGATAATATATCTGTGACGATTTTCATGGATAGTATGTAATATTATCGGATATTGAAATTCATATTATCACATAATAGTTCTGTTCACCAATCTGGATGAAACTAATAGATATGAAATAGAGAAATCTTTATCAAATAATCGGCACATGGCACAAACAGCTACCTAATTTATTTGTTCAGAGTTATATAATATATTCAGAGCAGACTAGATACCTAAAAGTAGAAATATAACAGAAAATTTTACTATGTTTTCATTTATAATATGGAAAAGATAAATCAGAAAATTTCTTTATATGGTAAACAAGAATTAAATTTGGCTCAATTATTTTCCAGTATCTACGAGTAGTATGCTAACTACTTGTTCCTGGTATTATTCGGACTTTAGGGGATCGATAACGTTGGGTTTGGAGAGGGTGATAAAAGCAATCATATATGCATGACATTATAATATATCATGTCCTGCCCATCTAATTAATCCACAAATTCAAGACATATATTTCAATTTATACTCCATACTTCATTTAAATATGGTAACTTCTTAATGTGTAACTTTTTAAAGTACGTAACACATTTCAATGTTTTTTTCGAAAACTTTTTTCAACTTTGAATTTATACTGTCTTCTTGTCATTAATATGTTAATTATTGCACTATTCCCAGAGATTTGTATTCTCTATTTTGTTCATTTAAGATGCATTTATATGTCTCTTTATCACAAACAAATTTCTTCTATAATGACTTATTTTGATGAAAACAATTTTTCCTTTATACAATTTCAAGAAACTTTTTCTACTATTAAATTCATATTAAAAGAAATTTTCCATCGAAAACTTCATTTTCATTTTCCATACTAAAACTTTGGAAAACGTTCTCTGATCTAAGAATGAAAAAGAGACAATAAAACTATCTGAAAATAGTTTTTTTTTTTTTTTTCTTCAAAAGAAATTAGCCAAATTGAACTTAATTTATCAACCACAGCAAATTAAGTGATAATTAAAAGGAAAACTTCAAAAGAAAAACGTTCATTCATTTTGTGTGGACAGAAGATTGGTTAAATATATCCGAAAGCTAATTTTGTAACAAAATTAAAAAGTTAAAGATATTGAAATGCAATTATTTCTTCCTGTTTTTTGTGTGATTTTGAAATTTTATTTGACCAAAAAAGTTTCGGATGAGAGTAAAGTAAAATACTTTGTTTCAATATAAGAACTTCTTTTTATTCTTCATTTCTCTAACAACGATCCAAACTAAACTGCCTTTTCTCTACATCAATTATCTTCTCAACTCTGATAGCCATTCTACAATCATGAATGATGTTTACGTAGGACTTGTTTCGAATGTTACCATGCAGCTGTATATGGTAAACATGTTTACATTCTCGATAGACCATAAGTTAACAATGATCATGTCAGGATTTTCTTTACATGAATTAGGCTTCTTGCATCTGATAGCCATCCTACATATATAGAAATAATATGAGAAATATAATTACAAGAAAATGTGAATGTATTTCTGGTTATTTTCGCTAAGAACGAGTTAGTTACATCCTCTCTAGACTGACACTAGATCATCTAATCACGAACTAGCCAAAAATTTTCTACAAAGATTTTTACTCGATTTCCTTGTTGCTCAATCTACCCAAGTTTAATAAGAATCCAGCTAAATTTGGTTTAGAAACTCAAAAAGTCTTAAACTTTTGATTCCATTCCTATAAAAATACTTTTACTGAACACTACTATTTTCGAAAAGTTAATATCTCATTGAGTTATTAAGAATTCAAAGATATTTTCTTAGCTTCGGACATCTTCAAAGTTTATCAAGCATAAAACAAGCGACAAAAACTTCTTCACTTTTATAATAAAGGAAATGAAAAAAAGTCATATCTCAAATGAAATACGTAATAAAAGATGAAAATAAAGGAATTTAAGGATACGAATGTTAATTACTTCATCCTTTAAGATCTATATACCCTTTTTTCTTATGAAGAAAACTTTGAATAATATTCGTCTGCCGATTATTCAGATTAAACGGACCGGGCCCGACCTAAAAATAAAACTAATTTTTAGTTTATTTGAAATCTAAGAAAATTCCTTCAAACAAAAAGATTAATTGAATTTTCCAAAAAGGATTTTATTTAAAACCGAAAAATATATAAAATTTTGTGTCTTTGAAAACTTAACAAGTCTATTTTCTATTTCTTATATTTTCTATATAAGTTTTGTGAAACATAAAAATTTGTTGGTTAGTTTTCTGATCACGATTAAGGAAAATAGAGGAAAATGCTGTCAAAGAAAAAAAATTTTTTTTTCTCCCAAGAAAATGTTATATTTTGGAATTTCAAAATGATGCAGAAAAGGAATAGAACCACGTGTAGAAATGCATTTTCTTTTACTGAGGAATATATAAAAAAGAAATGTTTATGCAATTCATTACATTACGATGAGATATCATTAATATGTAGGTTTTTTCTTTTTTATATTTATAAATATGTGTAACGAACGAGTAATAGCAGTGATTCCGTACGTGCCATATATAAAATGCGCCTTTCGGCTTTTTTCCTCCCAAATATACATATCACATATGAATATAGATTCAAACATTGATGCTTTTATGTAAATTCTATGATTTGCCACATTCGCACGTAGTCCTTTGAATTATTACTCAATTCGAAATTGTAACATAAATTTCCTTTTAAGGATTTCGAAAATTTTGCATTTTATCATTTATCATATGGAAAAATATGAAATATAGTTTATATCGTAACTTAACTAAAATTCAGAATGGCGTTTTTTTTTTCCTATTACATACAAAATTGTATATGAACTGAAAAATATTACATTATTTGAAAAAGAAAATAACGAAAACTTCTTAAAGTGTTGATGGAAAATTATATATTTTATTTATTAAAATAAATATAAGCATTTTATAAAAGTATATATTCGTGTCATTTTTGATGATCAAATTAAAGAAAAAGATATTTTTTGTTTTTCTAAAGATAAAAGTTGTCAAAGTTAAGATGGAGAAAAGCTAAGTGAGAAGAAAAAAAATGCAAGTTAAAAAGAAAACTTTCATATGCTTCAGTTTGTATTATAATAAAATTATATATTGAATGTTTCCGATAAGTACTCTGTGCAATGTAATTCAATTACCACACGTATTCACAATTTCTATGAAACTACTAATGGTTGACCATAAATCCCGATTTACATCACTGATGCATAGAAAACATCCTGACTATGTGACTGAGACAGACCATCCTTTATGCATAATCTAGTTAGCATAAAGAGTACGGCAAATATTGAAGGGAAAATTTTGACCGGTTTATTTTGTACGTAATAATATAAATAATAATAAATATATATAAATAATAATAAATCACTTCTGTTGCTTATAAATTTAAATTAGACTGTCTCACTCACAGTTATGCCTCGGTAATGTAAATTGGACTTAATATAGCGCTTTGTCTGAAAAGAGTTTTCCGGAAATTACAACCTATTTAAAAATATATTTTATAATTCGGTTTTCACCTGTGGTATTCACTTTAGTTCCTTCGAATTACAAAATTTAAGTATTAAAGAACATAATTTTCTTGGACTGTATACATCCCCCTTTATGTCCTATCTAGTCTGAAAATAAAGAAGTTATAATAACTTGATGAAAATTTAGTTAATTCTAAAAGCTTGTTTATCTGAAGATCAAATTTGAACCCCAACTCAACCAATATTCATTTTTTTAATATTTTCCAGTTATTTTTGATGGGCTTTCACAATACCTTCTTGATATCTTATCAAGCCAACATATGGCGATGGTGACATCTTGAATCCCTTGGCATGAAAACAAGAAATAACTATTAAACCACAAGATTAAAAGAGAGGAACAGGTTTCTAATGAAATTAGCATTAGAAACGTGTTTTTCTCTTTTAATTTCCCTTCTTTCTGAACTAGAATTTTAGACGATTATCTATATGTTTGCCTGATGAGATATATAACCCCGTATATAATAATTATTTGTAAAACCACTGAAATTTTAAGTTAACCTCACTAAGGCACTCTTTAAAACGATGCAAATTTGGACGCATTAAATGTACACACTCGAGTATTACATTAGACAATGTTTACCTCTTAACGCCATGCCAAGATTTTAGCTACAAAAACTTATGTTTTTAGTGTACAGTACACAGAATTGTGTACTTATTGAAAACAACCATTACACAAGTATACTAATTCGAAAACTGCAGACATATCGTCGTTTAATCTGCAAATAGTTGATTTGCATATCCCTTAAATGTCTTCATGCACTTTCGAAGAACTGACAACGAAATTATAAAATATGGACGTAAGTGTACTATATAGTACAAGAAAAATTTTCTTTTGGCTTATTCTGTAGAATTTAAAAGCTTTAGGAAAATTTATTTTGAAGTTTACGTCTACTTGAAAATTGTTTCAAAGTATTTTATTTTCAAAGTATTGTATTTTGAGACTTATCGAATTTTTTTATTCAAAAATAGAAGAAAAATAGATATATTTATTCGAAAATATACAATTTAACAATTTAAAATCTTATCTAAACTAAAATACATAATATATTATTTTATTAACTAATATAAAAATAACAAATTGAAAAGTTGCCTCTTAAGTAGATCCAGTTTTTAAAAGTGTTAAAAACCGACTATTTGGATTTTCTTGTAATTCTTTTGGTGTACCATCTTCAACAATTCGTCCATTTTCCAGAACTACAATTCTATCATAACTTAATAGAGTTGTTAGTCGATGCTAAAAAAAATAAAATAATAATAAAGAATAATTTAAAGTAAAAAAATCAAAAGCGTTACAGCGATTGTAATAATTGTGCGTCCTTGGAATGCTTTATCAGCAGCTTCCAATAAAGCTAATTCAGTTGTTGTATCTAATGAGCTTGTCGCTTCATCCAAAATTAAACAAACTGATCCTCTTAAAATTGCTCGAGCCAAACAAAATAATTGTCTTTCACCAGCACTTAAATTTCCACCACCTTCTGTAATTTGTGTATCTACCGAAAATAAGTATATATATTTTTCTTTAATATCATAATAATTTTCTTATCTAACCAAGTCCCAATGGCATACTATTAACAACATCTTTAAGTTGTGCCATTTCAAGACAATTCCATAATTCTAAATCTGAATAATGTCCACATGGATCTAAATTTTCACGTATTGTAACATTAAATAAATGAACATCTTGTGGAATTATTGATAATCTTGATCTAATCTCATCTGGATGTACTGTTGTTAAGTCAACATCATCGATTAATATATGACCCTCGACAATATCAAGTACACTAAATAGTGACAATGCCAAAGATGATTTTCCACTTCCTGTACGTCCACATATGCCAATCTAAAAGTTAAATTGAAAATTGTAAAGTTTATAATATAGAACTGTTGTTATGTACATATATTTTAAGTTTGTGATAGAATGTATAGTATGTATATTGTGGTTGCGAATATGTACTGTGGTTGATATTGTACTCATAAATGAATTCAAGCTTCCTGATATTATATATAGTTGTTTTTAGTTATATATGAAATATCCTTTCCTTATATTCATTTACGACACATCTCCTTCTGTTTGGCTATTCTATTTAGTTCATTTATATAGAAAATTATTTACAGGATGTTCAATATGGAAAACGATAGATATCGTATGATGGACAATTTTTAAGTTTTTGTATCAAAATAGAAAAATACTACTAGCAATTAAAATTTTAGTTTTTGCTATCAGCGGAAGCATTTCATATATCTACAATCTTTTTGCGACAAATACATCCTTTTGCAAACCAAATACATTTTTGCAAATCAAATATAATTGCATTGGTTTAAACAAGCTAAAATTTTACTTGCAAAAATGAATTCGGTTTGCAAAAGAGTTCAGTTGATAGTTAAAAGGGTGTAGTTGGCGTAAGAAGACTAAATAATCTGAAAGATTCTTTCCCTTTAAAAGGTCCCCTAACTGGGAACCAAAATTCGAAGGTTCTCGAAATTGTTAATTTAAGTTTACACTATCAACACTTCAATGACCCTCCAAGTTCTATATAAAATGATAAGCCTTTTTCTTTATTTAGTAGGGAAATCTAATCGATTCCCAAGTTTTTTCTTTGAATGCATAACTAGTTAAACAAACTTCAGAAATGAATTTTCTTTTACACAATTCTATAAGTCTTGAATTACTGTAATCGTTTTTGATTTGATAGTCTGAAACCAGACACTATTATCTTCTTAAATCTGAAAGAAGTATTATTTCGAATTGAAAAAATACTTGAACTTAAAAATCATACCACGTATATCTCTTTGTCAATAAAAGTTTTCATTCCAATAGTATAAAATTTATACAATACCCCCCAAAAAAGCACATATATTATATATTTTACCAAAAGAATAACTAAAATCTAGAATATTTTTGTATTTACCCTTTGTCCAGCTGGAATTCTTAGTGATAAGTCCATGATAATATTTTGTTTTAGTCCTTCATAACGTAAGCAAACATTATTAAATATGATGTCACCCCTTTGAGGCCATGAAATTGGTACCGACTTGTCTAAAAGTTTAATCAACTTGTTAACATCAAAAAGAACAACTTTACAAAACTCTATGATTATGATGATGATTGGGTATTATTATGTTATCTTTAGTTTTAGAAAACTTTTTAATTTATATATAAAAAAAAAAAGAAAGAAACTAAGAACATTCATATCAATCCATTTTTAATATTATCATCTTAAAGTTTTTCCTTTTTTTTCCAATTCATAGAGAAAAACCAAAGAAAAAAGGGAATTATTTATTATCCTTGAAAACCATACACATTATTTTTGGTTTCATTGAATAATTAAAATATTTAATAAGATTTTCTTTCATAAAAATGACTTTATTAAAAGATTGAATAAAGTTTATTGATAAATTATGAAAGCATATGAAAAAAGGATACTTTTTTCATTTTTTTGTTTAAGGATTTATATACGTCAATTTGATAAAAGAACGATATCACAATATAGAAGCTTTTAACAACAGAAGATATATATAGTACCTTTATTTCTACATACGTAATAATTTAAGATAAAACTACAATATAGGATATAGAAACAATAACTTACAGATTGTTTCATTTTTGTTGGTCACTTGGTCACAATCAGTGTATTGTGCGATTCTTTCTACAGCACCTAAATACATTTCCATATCAGCCAACAATTTAACAACCCAATTCAAATATATTGGTACAAGCAAGGTGTAGTTTATTGCTAATCCAACCAAAGATGGTGATGGAGATGGTGGAAGTGACTGTGACGTTGACAATGATGTAGATATATATTTATCTGAATTTTGCCTGTTGCTTATTGTCACTGTTACTAGAGATGTTATAATAGCAACAAATACAATAACACCACCTAAGTAATCCTGTTTATAAAGAAAAAAAGAAAAAAACACCAGAAAATTAATCAAGATTAATCTAGATATATTCAATAAAATAAATTCAAAACTAACCAAACCTATACCTAACCATCTATTACTTGTATTTAATATAATAAAAGCTATAGTATTCGCTTCTAGTTTCTTAAATAAGATTTCAGTAAATCTTGATTCTTGACTATATGCACGTATTGTTGTAACACCTTGTATTGTTTCCGTGAAATGTGATATTACTGGTGAATTTGTGATACTTTCGATACGTTGTAATTCTCTATATAGATTTATATGATTTTTTATTAGAGCAAATACGTATTAAGACTATCATCAAAAATATGAATAAGAAAGTTTTTTTTTTACCTTGAAGAACATCTATAGAATTTCTGGATAATATAATATGATGCACAAATTGGTATTGTCAATAAGATAAACCAAAATGTTATACTAATATTAATTAATACAGCACAAATACAAAGTAACATAAATTGTAATAAACGTTGACTTGTAGTAGCAATTTTCTAGAAAATTTTTATTAAAATGTTCTTAACAAAAACGAATCACAATTTCAAAAATACCTTATCGATTATTGATAAATCATTACTAAAACGATTTAGAATTCTTCCAATCGGTGTCGATTGAAAAAAATTTATTGATTTTGATAATATCGTATTAAGTAAATGATTATGTAATTTTCGACGAGCTTTACAACCAGCCAATTGTCCTGTCGGTGTTGATATAATCGACATTATAATACATACAATCGATATAAATATATAACGATGAAAATAATATAAAGTTTCATTGGAATTCTCTAAATCTGTCCAATTTCTTAACCAAACATCTGTATAAACTCTTAAACCTTGCCATATAAATGTCGATAATATAAATACCAATACAATATGATAACCACAAGATTTTAAATATAATAAATATATATCAGTTGGAATTTCACCATATTTTCTTTCTTCATCATATATGAAATTATTTTCATCGTTTATATCTGAAATTTAAAGAAAAAACTTAATTTAATAGAATTTTTTAAAGGCATTTTATCGCAGACCGAAAAAAGAAAAACTTAAGAAAATTAACAACAAAATAAGAAAATTTCCTAAAAATATTTCAAAAACTTCTTATACACAATATTTTGTTGTTATATTACTATACTATTACTAGGTATATCATAAAGTAATCACCAGTATAATAGATGTCGCTGTTAATAACGCTATTTTATTATCCTTAATATGGTACTGTTATCATATGAACACGTGTAAAGTTTCATGTTGTTATGTCAATTAGTTTAGTTTTGGCAGCCATTCAATATGGAAAAGCTTCAGTATAGATCATTGATTAGATTCCTGTTTTTCGATGGGGAAACGTTTGAGAAAATCAGCTGAGATTCATACTTGTGTAGAACTACGCAAAGTACACTTTATAGGTGTATCGCAGTTCTACATTAAACACTGATTTGAATAGTAAATAAATTGGGCTAACTAGCCTGGCTCCCTTACAAACGATAAGGTTCGAACGGCGTCGTCGAATGCTCACATGAGACTGCTCTCCACTACATATTCGACCCCGTTATCACCAGAGCTAGCTGCCCCCTCTTCTTTTAGAGGCAGAACATCCTGGCTATATGTATGAGAAGGGATTTTATCTTATGTCATATAATCGAACAGGATCTTTTCGTTCTACACTCGTATTAATATATTTTGAACCTCTTTATAGGTGAAAATACTTGTTATCATATGGATGCCGCGTTAGCTCGCAATCTTTCGACGTCTTCAAACTTAAGGCAGAATTGCATCAATTACACTACGGAATTAGTTAACCATTCATCGCATTATCTGTGTAACTATTACCTGTTTCCAAACTGGAACTATTTTCCTCGGGTGTAGGAGATTTACAATGAATTCGGTTGTCATAGACGATATATGTTAAATATCTTTCTTGACGGTTAGTCAAATTGTATTTTTCGGAAGAGATAAAAAAATTGGAAATGTGTTTCGATTTAAGTGTAGTCTTTTATTATAAAGCCGACAACTTTTTGATACACCTAATACTTATATCTTTTTCAACTACTATCGAAGTAACATCTTAAAAGTTAAAGAAAATATTTTCGTCTGTCAGCAATATTCTATTTGATAATTGAAAATTATTAAAAACTTTATAATTGGTCACTGAAGCAGTTGTCTTAACTTTTCCTTAACAAAATTTCAATTAAAGACATGACATCGATCCATAAACAATTCTTATCAAAAAAAGATTTTCTTCAGAAAATTCTTCATATCTTAAATTAAAAAATCCAATTCATATTGTGACGTGTTAGTCTTTCCGGTTCGATGTTATTAGAATGATAACACTTTTTATTTATGTGAATTTAGCGTATAAAGTTTATTTGTACTTATTTCTGCTTAACAATTAGTCTTAAAAATATTTGTCTTTCAATAATTTAATTATTACAATTATTTATCACAGTTTTAGAGCTTCACTATTTTAATTACTTTCACAAAAATAATCTCGTTTCCAATCTCTGCTTTGTATAATCTCTGACGAAGCTTTTCACTTCAACTGATCGATTAAGAATGATTCTAGCCTCGACTCTAGGTCTCCTTTTATATAAAATTGATGTGTCTCGGAATATTCTCGAATATTCTCGTTTGGCTTTCTAAAACTAGGTGGCAACGTTTACATAAAGAAGATCTCTAGAAAATTCCCTATTCACCGAAAATTCTTATCCAATACACAAAGCAATGATTTATAATTTAATTCTGGAGCTTTCAAAATGTTTGCAGCAATTTCTAGTGATGTTTTTGTGTTAGTTGCTTTATGGAATACTTGATGATTTTATGAATCACCAAGTATTCTAACTGAAATATAGTGCACTACCCCCTTCTTAAATCTGTTCGTCCCGAACAGAATCTTTTGGACTCGTGCCGCGATTCTTCGCTAACTGATTTGAGTGAATCACCTTCATTTTTACTTTTGATGATTTTCGCTTTCGCCATACCACGTCCAAAGAGTTCATCTCGTTGGTGCAGTCACTATCTTGTAATTCGTTGTTTGCAGGTTCCTCAAATACTTTGTCCACCGGAACCCGTATATGCTGTCCAGATGATCTTTCCGGTGGAGTTCGTCTGGTGCTATCCTGTTCACTCGTGTCTTGCTTGAGTTTAGCGTCAACATATTGCCCCACTGCAGTTTCAGTTTTCTTTTGATGTCCTACAATTTTTGTGCAGGTGTCACAATTCCTGCACCAGCTTTTGACATCAGCTCGCCAGTGTACCCAATAGAATCGTTCCCGCACCTTCGCTAATGTTCTGTTGACTCCCAAATGCCCCCTGAAGTTCCAGCATGTACTTCACCAAGTACCTCATGTACTTTGGACTTAGGCACGATCAACTGCATTAGTTTGGATTTTCCATCAGGAGAATCCCATTTTCTCCTCAGAACGCCATTTTCTATCTGTAACGAGTCCCACTGAGCCCAATAACTTTTTGTCGTATCACTGCGTATTACAATATCGCTCCATTTTGGACGCTGACCCCTTTTCTTCCATTTAAGGATTGGTGCAACATCTTCATCCTTTAGCTGCGCGTTTCGGATGCTCGACATGTCATCGCCTCCAATCCTTAATGTACGGATAGCTACTACCTTTTTCACATTCCTGCAGTCCTTACTCGTTTCTTCAAAAGCCCCTTCAGTACCTACGACACTGGATTTGCTCCTTCTCGTTTTGTCCTTACTTTTTGACAACTCCGTAACTCTAGTTGTCATTCCAATGTCGTTCGTCCGTTTCACTTTTACAACAGTATTCGCATCTGACCTAACTTGTTGGTCTCGTAGATTTGATTTGGTGTCACTGGAATCTGCTTCCTCCAACGTTAGCGGGAACTCAATATTTCCACATCGCAATAACCTATCTTCAATGCTTACACTCACTCCATTCTGCTTCATGAAGTCCAGGCCCATGATACAATCGTCCATTATATCAGCCACCAAAAACGTATGTCGAAACACATACTCATCTAGCCCCAATGCTAGAATCACTTCACCCAGAATCGGAGATGATTCCCCTGTAACTGTTTGAAGAACACTGTTACTGCTTCTGCTCATGTGTTTCCTACTAATGAGCTTCCTGTTTACGATGGATCTACTTGCACCCGTATCTACGATGATCCTGCATCGATGACCAGCAATTACTCCTTGCGTCGTTAATCTGTCGTTACTCTGTTGTAGGAGAGAGACTGATACCATAATCGGTGCTTTTGTCTGGTTGGGGCACTGCCGCTCTAAATGTCCTTCTTTACCGCAGCCCCAGCATTTCAGTCTTCTTTTAGTATCGTTCAATTCCAATTCCTGGATAGCTTGTTGCACATTCGCCTTTATCTTTTCAGTTAGTTGGTCTATCGCTAGCTCTGTTGAGTCTTCATCAACCATAGCAGCTCGTACCATTGGAACCGCCCTTGTTGCTCTCTTTGCAGCTTCCAATGTCAACGCGACAGCCAACACATCGTGCAACATGCGCTTTCCACTAATCCGGACCTTGAACTGAATGTCTGCATCCCGAATGGCATTGGTGAATCTTTCTGCAGCCAAGTCATTCTGCAGCTCCAGGGGATAATCGGGGTATGACAAGTATACCAACCGCTCAATATCTGCTGACAACTCCTGAAGTGTCTCTCCAGATTCTTGCATTCTGTTGACGAGCTCCATTCGGTATACGTCCTTCATGTGATTATCCCCATATCGAATGTCCAATTGTGTTACAATGTAATTGTAATTCTTCTCATTTTCTGGTGAGATTGTCCGCAATAAATCGGCTGCGTTACCCCGTAGAGCCAGAATTAATGCTGTGGCTTTTTCTACATTGGACCAGTTGTTCGCGCCAGCAGCCGCTTCAAACTGTCGTTTATATACCGGCCATGAAGTTTTGCCGTCAAATATTGGTGGCTTCATCCTTTTACCTGATGACTCAATATTTGGTTTATTTTCTTTGATGTCAGCCATTTTTGCTTCTATTTCTGCTACTTTTTGTTCTAATTTCTGGTCAACGTTGCTGACTTCGGTAGTTATTTTGTTCTCTAGATCTGTAGTATTGCTTTTCATTTTATCTTCCAATTTCTGTTCAACTTTACTTACTTCTGTGCGAACTGTAGAGACTTCTGTAGTAATTTTGTCTTCTAAGTTCGCAACACTGGATTCAACTTGAGATTTTAATTCATCCATACTAGACTCCATTTTGGTTTCTAGTCCAGAAACGCTCGACTTGATTTTACTTTCAAGACTTGCAGAAGTCGAATCTATTTTATTCTGTAAGCTCGAAGCAGTTGAATCCATTTTGGTTTGAAGACTAGAAGCATTTGTTTTCATTTCTTCTTGTAGACTAGAAGCATTTGTTTTCATTTCTTCTTGCAGACTAGAAGCATTTGTTTTCATTTCTTCTTGCAGACTAGAAGCATTTGTTTTCATTTCTTCTTGCAGACTAGTCTGAAGACCGATCATCATGGTCATAAGCGTCTTTAAATCATCCTGAACACTTGCTGTTGTTTCAGCCGCGTCTTCGTTGGTAATTTCTTTTTCGTTTCCCTCTTTCAGAATTTCACTAAAGTCGAATGTGCTGCTATCTAGTTTTCTTTCTACACATTCAGCGATTACTCTTTTCCTCTTTTCTGTTTTAGTTCCCTTGGAAGGTAAATACCACACACTCAGAACTGTGGATAGTTCTGATGTACTCAAACTATCTAATAATTTACTTTCCATTGTTCAAATATTTTTTTTTAATTGTTCACGAAATTCTTATGTTCTATAGAAACTTCTCGCACAGTATCTAAATACCACGAAATTTCCCAGTATAATCTTAACTTCTATGAAATTTCTTGTACAATCGAAATTTTCACACGATACCCGACGTATAACCTCAAATTTCGCTCAATCGAAATTTTTATACAACTCATACAAAATTTCTTGTACGCCCCTGAAATTTCTCACACAGTCGAAATTACTATACTCAAATTTCTTAATAACGAATTTCTTCGAAATTTTCCCCACAGAAGTTTCTAGTTTAATTTCGAATTTTCTTGCAGAAAATTTTAGCACAATTGTCTTTTCCGCACTGATTCACAATAAATAATCCCACTTCTGACACCAATGTGACGTGCTAGTCTTTCCGGTTCGATGTTATTAGAATGATAACACTTTTTATTTATGTGAATTTAGCGTATAAAGTTTATTTGTACTTATTTCTGCTTAACAATTAGTCTTAAAAATATTTGTCTTTCAATAATTTAATTATTACAATTATTTATCACAGTTTTAGAGCTTCACTATTTTAATTACTTTCACAAAAATAATCTCGTTTCCAATCTCTGCTTTGTATAATCTCTGACGAAGCTTTTCACTTCAACTGATCGATTAAGAATGATTCTAGCCTCGACTCTAGGTCTCCTTTTATATAAAATTGATGTGTCTCGGAATATTCTCGAATATTCTCGTTTGGCTTTCTAAAACTAGGTGGCAACGTTTACATAAAGAAGATCTCTAGAAAATTCCCTATTCACCGAAAATTCTTATCCAATACACAAAGCAATGATTTATAATTTAATTCTGGAGCTTTCAAAATGTTTGCAGCAATTTCTAGTGATGTTTTTGTGTTAGTTGCTTTATGGAATACTTGATGATTTTATGAATCACCAAGTATTCTAACTGAAATATAGTGCAATATAAAACTATTTCTTGTACTTTTAGGATATATGAATGTAAATCTATTGAACTTTTATATAATTAAGTTCAAATTTCTTACCACGAATTGATTCATCATCAAACATTTCACTACTATTTGATGATTCTGACATTAGCCTATGAGCAGGAGGATGAGATTCTTCACTAATACTTCTAGAAAATTATTTATAAAAAAAATTTTAATAAAAGTATTCATATTTTCCAGGAAAATATAAGAAAACTTACTGAATCGAATTCGATGCACTAATTGCTCGATGAATTTTTGGATTTACTTGAGTATTTGAACGTCTAGAAGACATTCGATGAAGAAATTGACGAAATCCAGATTTTGTTTTTAAATCATTATTATTTATTCTAAAAATGGAAAAAGTTAAGTTATTATTTAATTTCTTATATATGTAAAAATATAAATCATTTTACTTAGTTTTTGAATCGCTTAATGAAATTGGTGATGAAATATTTCTAGAAACTGGATTACGATCCGATCTAATCGGTTCTGGTTGTAAAGAATTAACACGTAGAATATTTTTTCGTTCTGTTTTAAATTCTAATGAATTACACATTCTAGTACGACGGCTACCACGTGTACGAAATATAACATCTTCATTTTGGCATTCATCAATTGGCAAAGGTAATTCATAGGTTAAATGTCTTGATCCAAATACACTTGAACGACGTTTCGAGGGCATATATAATGATTGTGTCTAGAATTATGACATGCTATTTGATTATTTAATCTTATCAATTAAGGTATATTTACCGAAGACACATGAGGTTCTTCTTGTTCAGTAGTTTGTAATTTTTGAAAGCTAATTTTTGATATATTTTTAAATAATTTCCAACGTTCACGTGCTGTTTTTCCAGGACTTTTATTAAAATATATTATTAAATGAAAAATAAAATATAATTTTAATATATTTATTTAAATACCTCATTTGATCATTTGCAGTTCCTTTTGTCATAATCGAATTCCATTCAAATATTATTTCTGGATATTTACTTTCAATATCAGTATAACTTCCAGAACATTGCAAATAACCGTCTTTCATTGAAATAATCTGTAAATGATCGGAAATTTTTAAAATCAATATCAGAAAATGTTCAAGTATCAATTCGTATATTATAAAATCTGTTAGTATCACAAGAGAAAAGATTATATTCTTAAACGTAAACATCTATTTTTCTATTATTTAACAAATATCTACGAAATATATCCAATATAATAAAGATGTAGTCGAGAAAATGGAAAATTGAATACTTACAAAATCAGCATTGTTAAGCAATTGCAATCTCTGTGTTACCAGAACAACTGTTCGATTAGCTTTTAATAGCATTTTTCTAATGCTATTGTCAAATACATGCTTAGCAACTTCATTGTCCAACGATGAAAGTGGATCATCCTTTCAATTGTAAAAAAAGAAAAACATGATAGAATTTGAAAAATACATTAAAAATGATTTTTATTTAAAATGAAGAAAAGAAGGAAAAACAAGTACTATATAAAGTATAGAAGTCTTCTATTAAAAATATAGATCAACATTTTTATTATTTACCATTATTATAACATTAGCAGAAGAATAAAGTGACCTTGCAATTACAATACGTTGTTTTTGTCCACCAGATAATTTGATACCACATTCACCAATAATTGTCATATCACCTTCTGGCATTATATCAATATCTGGTTTAAGGGCACATGCTTCAAGAACTTTTTCATAACGTTTTGGACGAAATGATTCACCAAAAAGGATATTTTCACGAATACTTGAATTAAGAAGCCATGGCACTTGTGGTACATAAGCTATTGTTGAATATCTAAAAGAAAATACAGTATAGTATCTAAAAATTATGATAGATGAACAATTTTAGGCTATAATGTTTATGACAAATATTGACTAATAATATATCAAACCAAAATGATGATGATATAATTTTTTTTTTGGGTTGGTGTTGTATCTCAAACAAACAAAAATACAAAATATACTATATTTTTCAAATCGATAAAGCAACATGTTTTTGTTTTTGTTAAATAAAATAGTTTTTAGAAAAAGGAATTTTCTATATTAAATAAATCAGTCATCCATTCGCGTTCGCGTCATTCATATAGAAATATCAAAATACATAAATCAAAACAGGAAATGCCACCACAAATAGTACATATAGTAGAGAAAAACCATTTTTCCAGATATTCTTCATATATTATATAACTACACTCAGACAAATTTTATCTGAAAATGTACGAAGAGAACTGATGAAATTGAGCCAACAAAAGTGTATATTGGTACAAAATAAGAAATTCGTTTCATAAATCATAGGAACACATCTGTTAGGTATATATTAGTAATAATGCCCTGTGGTAGCTATTACCAGACGGCTAGTTTTGTTACCACACGACTTCATTGGACTTATTTCAAGACATAATTTCAGTCGGACTGAAAAAAAGTCTAATGGAGACTCGAAAATTTGGACTTTTTTGTCAGTCCGACTGAAATTATGTCTTGACATAAGTCCAATGGAGTCGTGGGGTTACTACATTTGTAACGCATAGAAATAATCTTTGGAGACGGCTTTCAAGAGAATCGGAAGTTGTGTCCATTTATGCATATCCATCCGTCCGAGTACAAGATAACTGAAAAAGCGTTATCGAAATTTGATGAACTTTACAATGTGAGTTGGCTATTCATTATCTCGATTTTATATTGTATTTCAACAAAATCGACCAAGAAGGAGTGAAGTTTCTAAACAAAAACCATGGCGGCAAGAAAGTTGAAGAAACAAATAGTCGTAGGAGAAACAGTTCGTCATAAGAATTTTAACACTTGAAATTTTTTGTAAAGCGTTTCTTCGCATATCGGCTTTATTGGGTTGTAATTCGAATTTTTACAAAATTTTTTGCTTGAAGATACTATATACCAAATTAAATGCTTTGAAGAGGAATAGGTTTCCCAATAGGGTAACTCTTGGTCTCATAGGGATCACAATGGGCCCATAAGGTGCCTGGTATTGTACGCAGTACCCCTACTCTACCTATCTACCTACCTACTATATACCAATGATATGTTCAAAATGTGATGCCAAGAAAATGGGTGAAAAAGAGGTGGAGGTTTTTTATACAGGGAAAATATCTATAAATTGTTTACTGAATTTTTCTACGTGTAGCTTGAAAATTATTCATTCAGAAAAATTTGTATAAAAGAAAATTTTTTACTTATCTATTCATGCCAAACTACAGTATTTCGGATTACCCGGATTAAATGATATTATATGTAAGAAAAAAATAAGAAATACTACCAAATATATTATATTAGCCCACATGAATTGATCTTAATATTAAAGTAAAAAAAAAGAAGAAGAGATTTATAGTTCTACACCGAATATCTATTGACAACGATATATCCAATTGATAACAATAGTAACAAAATCATCTCTGCAACAGGATCTACTTGAGAAATAATGTTATATATGCATTGGTTCATCAAACAGATTGTAATACTCGTTCTTACATACGTATGTTTTATATTTAACAATAACTGTTGTAAAAATATACGGGAAAAAAACACGTTAAAATAAGTCCTTTCTTTTTCCCTAACTTGTTCAACAATTGAATATAAAACACAATAAAAAGTTTCAATGATATCAACTGGAACAACTCTATGTACTAAAAAAAAAAAATTTACCTGGTTACTACACCTTTAAACATGAATATATATTGAAGCTAATAAAATTATCATAAACATCAAATAAATATCCAAAAGCAACAAAAAAAAACCAACCAAGAAGATTCAATTTTAGATGTCTAAAATGGAATACATAGTATCTAGAGACAGAATACCATAATATATATCGAAAATAGTCGAGAAGTTCAATAGAACTTATTCTAATGTTATTTTCTTGTCATGTTCTTTTATATTTTCTTAAATAATGTTAATGGAAATGATGGTTTTTCTTTTGAATAAGAAAGAAATTTAGTAAAATTAGAAAATCCTTATATAGGTAGTAACTACCTATCGTATACATGCGATAAAGACAGACCAACCCACATAAAAGGATGTAAAATTGGTTTAATTGCATAGTAGAGTGTTTCTAGGAAAGATCAGACTTTTTAGGGACTATAGTAATTTAATAGGTCATTTTTACCATAAACATAAATTATTTTGGAAGATACCAAGTAATTTCAATAATAATTCAATGGTCTGGAATTGTTATAATGATCGTAATATTTATTAAAAGGATTTGTAATAAATTAAAACGATAAATACCTTGATTAGTTTTTCTAAATTACATTTCTTAAACCATTAACGCTCAAAACTATAGGACTGAAATTGCTCTTGTTTTTTTTTTTAAACCAACCAGGTTGAAATTGGTTAAAAATATCCTTTATTTTCATAGAAAAATGAGGCAGGATGGAAAAAATTAACATTAAAAAAATAAACGAATAGTCCTTGCAATAAATTCAATACGAAATCCTGAGATTTGGGAATACTTGATTTCTAGATTCCTAAACAAAAAATGTCGGTTCATGATCTGATCATAGATTCAATAAAATGACCTCACAAGGATAAAATAACCCACTTATGGTTTGGAGTTTCCGCTGAAAATTTAACCGATTTTCAATTTTGATTTAGAGGACACCAAAACATGTATTGCTATAGAAAACCTGGTGTGGAATTTTTGCATTATTACAATACTCTCATATTACCATAGCGTATGAAAGCCCAACAAAATAGAAAATGAGATAACTCAAAAGGATTTTAAGGAACGACTATAAAAGGAAGCGTCTCCTATTTGGAAGCAGCCAACGTTAAGGGATGAAATTGATTTAAATAATTTACTAAGATTGATGAATATTAATTTAATGTAACAATAATTCTTATTACTTGTTCCAAGCGACATCTCCTGATATTTGTTGCATCTCTTTTAATAAGGCTGCTATTAATAAACTTTTTCCGCTACCATTTTTACCGACAATGATTGTTAGTTTACCTAAAAATAAAATAATTCTAAAACATTTAAAAGAACAAATCTTTTTTGCTTACTTTTCGGAATTTGTAAATAATCAATTTTTAATAATAAATTAGAATTTTCCAAAGCAAATACACCATTACGTATGAAAACGACAATATTTTCCGGTGTTTGAAATTGAAATGAATCTCGATTACTTGGTGATGATCTCTGACGAGGACGTGATTTATCAATTCTCGAATTACGTATTAAATCTTTAGTTTTCTTCGGTGTCAATAGTTCTTTATGAATTGGATTCAATTCAATCGATGATCGTGGTGGTGTTGGTGACGCCATTGTTATGCTTGGTTCAATAGTCGTTTCTTCAGTAATTTCATTTTCATTAATCGATTTTATATTATTCAAATTATATAAATTATTATCTTGTATTTCATTCTTTTCGTACATATCTAAAGATGCATCACTTTTACTTAAAATTCTTGCCATATTACGGATACCTTCGAATTCTTTATGTACTTCAGGTTCTTGAAGGAAACGTTCTAAACGTCGTGTACTTACAATTGCTGATATAATTATCGGAATTGTTATTGGAAATATAAATAAAGGTACTGTTAATTGATTAAAAAGTGCCAATGCTGAAAATAAACGACTTGCTGTAAATTTTCTTGTCCGTTCATAATCATTAATTTTCATATTTGATGGTATATTATCGATTGTTGAATTTCCATTTAATATGTCGATATTTTCATTTTCAAGATGCATAAAAACTGCGACCGTAACAAATGTTATTAAAACTGATGATAAATGTGTTAAAAATGCTGTAAATTAAAAAAAGAAAAATACTCGCGTAATAATAAAATTTGGTGATATCTACATTAAAATAAATTAATCGTCTATGAAATTATTTTGTATATAGGAAAAATGTCTGTTCTTTTTTTTTGTGTATGGCGGAAAAGCGAGGACTCAATAGTACACATAGACTCTAGACCAATATGTTTGGCGCAACAAAAAAGGAAAGAAGAATATTTTATGATGCTGAAAAAAGCGCAACTTCCATTATTATATACGTACTTACTCATAAATGTCCAATAAATCGAATCTCTATTAAGGAATTTCAATTCACGATTTCTACTTAAAAGAATTTTTTCACGAAAAACTTTTTCCCAAGCATTCAATTTAATAAGTTTAATACCAAGAAAGACATCATTAGTCCATTTCAAACGTTCATCAGTGCATTCCTAGAATATATATAGAATAAGAAATTGGTATACTATCGGACGAAACTGATTAGGTATACAGTTAAACCTGTCTAAGACTAAACCTGCCTACGACAAAGATCTCTCTAAGAAGGAATATTTTTTTGATTCCTTATTCTTGGTTCGGGAAATCGAGTTAAAATGGGAAATTTTTTTTTAGTCATATCATGTTCCATCTTAAATAGGTTTAACTGTAATATACTATATATACTTCAGGTATTTTCAATCTAATATATAAAATAGAATACAATATCTTACCGCTGCTCTTTCGGAATTATCTGACATTGCTTTACCAATTAAGAATTGTAATGGTGTCATTGTTAGAATACATACAAACGATCCAATGATAGCACTTATTCCTAATTTAAGATACAACAAATACATAACAAGTCCAATCTGGAAACAGACAAAAAAAAGTTTAGATTATCATTAAAGTTATCCGAAAAACCAAAAAGTAAAGATATTGATTATAGATATATAGAAAATCAAGAAAGATTAAGGAGGGTTATTGGTCAGCATGGTCAAATTAAGAGTTTGAGTATATATTTAAATTAATTATCTAAGTTTGGACAATTCCAGAGTAATTTAATTATAGAAAGGAAAAGATTTCCAAGTATAGGGTTGGAATAAGGTCAACGTTAAAACGTTTTTATTCTTTACTGAAGTGTTAGGAATTTAACCACTTTACGTAGGTTTTTTCTTTTTGGTGTTATATATGTATATCCAAAAACAAAAGAAATTGTTTTCCATTTATATATATGTATATATATTTAGTGATCCTTGCTTTTCTTCTTGGTTGAAAAATCTTTCGAATTTTCTTGGGTATGGTGTGTTTTTTTTTTTTTTCTTGAAAGAAAATTGATTACATCACTAGCAAGAATAATTGGCACTCGTCAATAATTAACGAATTTTCGATGTGAGAAAACTGCTTGTTTCTTTTTTTCGTATGAAATTCTTTTCTAAAAGATTTATTAAGTTCGATTTAGATATTTTTTTTGTTTTATATGATAAAAATTAAAATAATATATTACAAGTGGTCCGCTCGTCTCAGAACAGCGGTTTTTCTAAATGTAATGAAAATGTAATGAAAATAAATGCTAAATTATTCCATACAAAACAGGAGAAGGAATTTAGATTGTTGTCCTCAATTTTTTTAATAGAGCTAAGTTTCATGGACTCCTTTCCTATTTGCTTGCCTAATTAAGCTACCAAAAATTCATGGTTTTATGGCTATTAAATGTATAAAAATCTCATAAAAAATTTCCTAAACATTTCCAATTTATAATTTTATTAGTTTACTTAAAAACGTATTGGAAAACCTTAATAAAATTTTATTTTTCATAATCAATTTCATAACTTTTAATAATTTCAAAACTTTCCATTAATCACTAAAGGTATAAAAACCCATTTCTAAACAAAACCCTGTAGGAAATATTCCAACATTTTAACCCAAATTGACAGAATGTCATGAATATTTGATTAACTTTTAGATATATTGAAATCTGAATATTTTTACCTCCTAAAAAGTGCAAAAAATATTTTCAAAAAATACACTGAAACTTACTACTTATTTCACTAATCCTAGCACTAATTTTAAGTAATCTGGGAAAGAATCAATATCAATGCATTAGTTCTGTTAACGACGAAAAATAATTAGAACAATGGAAAGCCTCAACTGTAGCAAATGTAGACGCTTCTGCTTTGAGACAGCTCATCGTCGAGGTAATATTGAAACTGCTTAGTTGATATATCCTTTGCGCTTGGGAATCAGTCTATCGATAATCGTTGAAGAGGATAATCGCATATAATGTGAGAGAAAAGTAATTACCAGTGAGTGTATTCCAGGTTCGAGACTAATTGCAATTCTAGATAGGATCCGGCGGTGAGTTCCACGTCAAACATTAAAGAGAAAATAAGTATTTGGTCTTAGACTAACACAAAGTGTATAAAAAACTGACGTTAGGCACACGAATGTTAAGAATTCTCAAATTGATTTTTGGTAATGCAAAAACGATCCGATACAGACTCGTTTCTACTATATATAACATCATGTTGACAAAGATAAGATTGCCATGAAATCCTAAATGTAATTAATTGCGTTTACTATAGTGATGGGATGCAACAGGTATGACCAGCAAGTCGATGGCAAAGCGATTTTTGGTCGATCATAGCCAGTGGTTACTTTTCAATTAATAAATATTATTAATAAAATATCATGTTTGTTTAATAGATTTTAGTAGGTAGATTGTGACACATTTGTAAGGAAAATAGTCAATCATATATATGTATAATAAAGTTGTCCATCCCTGATATACAAAACTGGTAATGGAAGTATTTAATTTCCCTACAGGGAAGGTTCTAAATATAAACATAAAAAAAAAAGAGAAAAATAGAAAAACATATTGTCAAGTAATTTGTCCTTACCTTTAATGGTATTGCCCATACATAATGTGCTATCCAAAAAAATGACATAACATTAAGTGAATCTTCTGACATTAAATTCGTAATAGCACCAGTATTTTTATTAGCTGATAAATATGATGTTTTTCTTTGATTATGATTTTTTAAAATCATCTCATCACAATCATTTATATTATCTGTTAAACAACTCGTACTAAGTAATAATGTTTTACGATATATTAAACCTTGTAATGATGTTTTTATATTAATACCAATCATATTAACAATATGTGTTGATGATTGTGATAAACCACCTTGTATTAAAGATGCCAGCAATACTAACCATGCAATTATCCAACCATTTGATAATAATTCATTCCAGTTACGATAGTATATTTTTAAATCATGATGGAATGTGTCGTCTGTTAAATTTATATTATAATATATTTTATTCGTATTTTTATTCTCTATATTAATTGATATATTGTTATTGACAATTGTTTCATCAATATTTCTAGTATTATTTAATGGTAATATCTTATATTGTTGTTCAATATATTCAACGATTTGGTGTATTGATATTGGTCCAACTAATGCTGATAAATCACCAAAAAGCTTTAATAATCCGCCTAATGTAAACATTTTCCAACTACTTTTTAAATAGCATAGCCAAAGTGATGATCTTTTTGCCTTAGAAAAACAAAAAAAAAGAAAAATGAAATAAATGTTTTAAATAAATTCTATACGTTTAGGTTGGTTGGGGCAATGTTTTTCTATTAGGACTGATTATAGATAAAAAATGGATTCCTATAAATTACATTAGTAAATCTTTATTCTGTATTAAATTTACAGATATCCTTTTTTTTCTGGATCTATTTGAAATTTAATATAAATTAAATCAATGGAAATCAATTATTATTGGGTAAATTTTTAATTAATATAAAAATTTAATTACAAATATTTATTTTATTTTTATTATTAGTTTCTAAAGAAATGAATGACGGTTTTAAAGCTTTCAAATAAACATGTTCAGGTCCGTAACTAAAATAGAGCATATAATTTGAGGAATACTTCGATATGTTTGGAAATTTATGAAATATACTATATATTTATAATAAGAGCCGCTTTGTGCCCACTCTGATATTCAGTTCTAGTTCCGAGGCTGAAGATATCTCAGCTCAAAGAAAATTGTATTAATCGAAATAAAGATCATTATAGAATCAAGACATTTTTACCATCGAGAAACCAGCTTTTTTTATCCTGGTAGTGTAGGCATCCGGCGTACTGGCAGCAACAAATTTTTCGTAGGCATTTATGATGCCATCTCAATTGTTGAAGGTTCTATCATGTAAGAAGTTGTCCGTGTGTTTGAAAAAGTGATAGTCAGTTGGTAAAAGGTCTGGTGAGCAGTTTCTAGAACTCGTATAAGAAAATCGTAAGAATTTGCTTATTTTCCATGTTCTCTTTAACTTTTTCAAAAATTGTCTAAAATCATTCATGAATAAAACTATTGTTGTAAGAAGATAGATTGACAAATCTTGTTAAAAACGAATATATCGTTCATAGGAATTCAACAAAAATTTATTTGGAAATTCATCATTGAAAATTAATGTAACCAAACCATGCCATTCATTTCTTTACAATCTACCATATTTATTCAACTAACCTTTGCTGTTGTTTTATAAATAAATAAGAATTGATCATAATGCGATTTTGTACTGTCCTCTTCTCGTAATTCTCCAAGATCTTCTGGTTCTAAAGGTTCTTTATAACCACGCCATAAAAGTGGTGTCAACCACCAAAATAAAATTTTTGAATAAAATGTTGAAATCGAATGTTTATAACCGATTTTATCTTGTTCAGATTTTGTTTTGGAATTTCCATTTTTCGGTTTAAAACGCTATAAAATGAAAAAAAAAATTCAAATTATTTTAATAATTTTTTGAAACTTTAAATTAAAGCCGAAAAAAGTAAACATTTTCATTTAAAAACAAGAAAATCAAAAAAATTTTCATTATCTTTTTAAAAAGTTAACGAAAAACTAACCGACACAACAATTTATAAATATAAACGCTGGAAAAGCGAAGTAATTTTCCCTCAACAAGAGCTTTTTTTGTTTATTGTTTCCATAGTCTTGTTTTAAGATACTGTGTTTACTATCGAGAAGGCAAAAAAGTAAAATAATTTACATTTATCAAAGTCAACGGAAAATAGTTTTAAATATAAGGAAAAACTCTTGAGCTCTTAACCAAAAAGTATCTAATATAAACGCGACATTTACAAAAAGGAAATGAAAAAGTATATAAGTACTTTTGTTTTTCCTTTTGTATAGTTTTCTTCTTGAATTCATTTTGAAGAAAAGAATTTTTATTGTATAAAAAAGATATTTTCATACAAAAGTTAGAAAATATATAATATTTAAAGTTATTTTAGTTTTCTGGAAAGAATCTGAAGGATTTAAGGTGAAATGTGCACGTATAGGAAACAATTAGGGATTATAACTTTGGTCCCAGCCGGAACTGATTTTTCATAATTACAAATGTAACTAACTAGTAATGTGACATTACAAAAAGTTAGAAACAATTTTTGAACTTAATTTAGTATATTTTCAATTTCATAAACTTTTCAAATTATTATTCTAACTATTAACTTGTCTTAACAATGTAAAATTGTAGAAAATTTCTGTTTTAAAAGTTCTGTAGTCTTACGATTTGGGAAAATTGGTTATTTCTAGTATTTTTTTAAATTGAAAATTTCATAAATATTGTACAAGAAAAGCATCTGTGCTTATTGCAATTCGGAAAATTCTTGCTTTATATAACCTTCATCGATATTTTGATTGATTTTATTCGAATTTTACGCATTATTGTCTTTCGATTATCGCATAAGCTTGTATAAAAATTTTATATGATTTTCATTTTCTTTAAATTTCCACAAATTTTCTTTTTTAAATACATTAAATTTTCGAAAAATTAGAAACCTATACTTTTTTTTATTGCATTGAGTAAATATAAATTTTATTATAAAAATAGTTCAAGATACAATCCCGGATTACAAGAATCGTATATTACAGAAAAAAAAACAATAGAAAATCTTCTCAAATCCCTCCTATAGGGAAAAATGAAACTGCATTTTCTTGTGCAATTGTATATATATCGGATAATCTTCTGTCGTTTCCTTAAAAACAGAAAATCTAAACATGGTCAATTTCATTGTGAAGATATAAAAATGAAAATTTTTCCTTTTCCGTATTACTATAGTACTACTCGTATATACCAAATGAAGAGGTGGATTCAACAGTAAAGAAATCTCAAAAGTACTTCTCGAATATATAAACACATGACAGCCAAAAGCAAAAAAAGAAAACTGAATTTTTGTTTTTTCGGATAATAAATATTGCAATAAAATTTTTTTATAGATATGCTGAAATATTATTTATGCATAGTTGCATAGTATTTTCAATGGTATTCGGCTCGTATGATGTAGATAATATGTTCCCAGATAGTTCATATCCGATGCACAACCAATGAATGCCGGTCTCGTTGAGATTTAAAAAAACGAAAAATTTCAAACAATATTTTCTTATTCTCTGTTCTATAGAAGTCATCGAATTTTTTGAAATAATACTATAAATAATATACATATTTATATATAGGGTCATACAAAACCGACTTTAAGGTGTTGCCCATTTCTCGATTTACACGACTTAACGCGATTGAAAATTTGTATTAACTCCCCAACCCTATATATAATACTATGTATACTGTATTCGGAAATTCAGCTTTCCATGGTTATCTTTTACGTGGTTTTCATTTATTCGCTATTTTTCTGGAACCAATAACTTTCGTAAATGGAGTTGAGGTATTATTTTAATTCTGATTCATTGTTTTAAATTAAAGAATTATCCAACTATCGAACACAATTATACGTAAAAGATAATATCGTTCAAATGTCTACATTTGCAGGCATCTAAATGACCATCAAAATTTTATATGATATTGTCAGACATTTACTTGGTTTACATGGCGACTTCAGAATTGAATTGAGATCGACTTGTAACTCAACCGGCGTTTTTTAGCTTTACCGGATTGAAAGATTGACTTGAAATCGACTTCAAATTAACGTCAATTTCATAGACGCTCGATTTGAAGTCGATCTGGGTACACATGCACGATATTCGACTTCAATCCGATCATGTAATCGAAGTAATTGTGAGTTCAATTTTTCTTATGGAAGCTCGGATGTTATCTTTTATATTTGAAATGGTTTATGGTTTGTTGAAGTAAATTTTAAATGTTTCAGATAACTCCATGATAACAATTTGCATTCACTGTTGCAGTATTTCCATCATAATTCTCGAATATGACTCCTCTGGACCATAAAGCATACCAAACAGTGCATTTTTCTGGATGAAATCATTGTTTTCGAGTGATTTAAAAATTTTATTCTTTCTAAATGCAACAATTTTATTAAATAGTCCTCGTCACTAAAGATGATTTACGTGAAAATTGAAGCCCATTTTCGTAAGCTTTATACTAATTCTAACATTTTCCTGTATATTTAGGCAGATTTAACTTCATTTTCTTTAGTTTCAGCTAACCGATGTAAACATACTAGTGACTATTCTTGTCAATAACTACGAATCAAGGATTAAATTTGTGTAATATATGACTCAAGTTGGCATAAAAAGAAATTGCGTTTTAAAGTTATTGATACTCGAAAATCTAAAGTTCATTTTGGAAAACTCTGTATATGAAAATGTAAAGCATTTTCTCTATAGGGAAAAATATTCCAAGAATATAGAAAATGTTGTATAATATTTCTTTTGGAAATTTTATGACACGGAAATAATTGAATGCGCGTGTTTTTTGATTTAAAAGATGTTAAATTTTATATTCTAGATAATTTGTTATCCTTAAATTTAAAAAAAATAAAAAGCAACTAAAAAATAATGAATTTTAATTCAATTTTTATGTGCAAAAATACAAAAATAAGAATAATAATTTTTTATAGAGTAATAAAACAAACAACTATAATACATTAAAATTTAATTAATTTAAAGAAATTTTAATTATATTTTAATTATTTATTAATATAATTATGAAAAGCATTAAATTTACTGGAAAATTTTTGATTTCTTAAGATCAACTTTAAAAATAAATTCCATTTTTCTTTCTTGTATTTTCAAGGTGGTTTTTGATTTGAAAATTTCCATCTATATTTTGATTATATTAATTTCATATTTCCATTATATGAATAAATTTTGATGAAAAAATTTATATTATTTTATGAGGAACAGGGTGAGCTTTTTTTGGAATATCTTCTTAAAGAAACTCAGTGTATAGAACTATATGTTCTTGGTGAAATAAAACGAGATCGACGACTTGAAAGGATGAAAATAACCAAAAATTTAAACCGAATTTATAGGCCCAGCGTAGGAAAAGTCAAAAAATTCTATACTTGGCTCTTTCTACTATAATTCAGCCTTTAGAAAGAAGAAGTAGTTATAAGACTGATAAATACAGAAATTGCACGAAATTACATTGGAAACAACTTAGAATCGTTTTCAAATGTAAAGTTTTGCATAAAAATTTGGGCACAATAGTATAGAAGTTAAAAATATATTCTACTTCAAAATATCAGGAAATGGTTGTACAGCCCAAACTTTTTGATTAAAAACTATCTCCATTGTTTGTCCGAAGTTACACGTCTACAATTGAAGATGAATTTCTGATTAATTTCCAACACTGTTTTTTATTAAATAAAAAGTTCTCCATAGAGCTTTGATCAATCAAACAAACTTTACGTTTTACGATATATTTGAATATGTTATAAACTCTGTTTCTAATTACTTTATAAAGGGTTATCGAACAAGTAGTATAACTTTTAAATAAAATGAAAATAAATCAAGTACTATATAATGCGAATTAAATTTTTTTTGATTTGAAATATCATTCGACATTATTGATGATGGAATATAGCTTCTTGTAAATGTACACGACAACTACTACGTATGAAATAATGTATTCTTTGAACCCAATTTTCAGGCACTTTTTCGCACAAATTTGGTCCAATTTTTATGAAGAACATGTTGGTGGTTTATCAGCACAGCTAAATGACTTTACATAAGGCCGCAAAAAATAATTGAACTGTATCATAAGATCTAGGCGGCCAACTGACAGAATCGTCTGGAAATGTTTTGACATGTAACGTGCTCCATTGACTGTAAACGTACGTTTCTTCCTCATTTTCATAGAAATAAGAACCGATGACATCAAAACGCACACCAAACAGTAACCTTCTGAGGGTGCAACAGTCTCTTCTGAATGACTACGTCATGTTATGCCATATGATAAGCCCAAATCTTGCAAACGTCGAGGAATCGATTCAATTTATGAAGTGCACGTTGAGTTTGGTGAATTGAAGACTGATTTTGTAATAACTTATGAATATTGTTTCGATTTGAAACGCTCCATGATAAAATGGGAGATTATACTGAAAAAATAACAACAGTTGTTAAAATGTTAACAAGCAATATTCCAATAGCCCTGTCAGAAGTTCTATCACATCTATTGGATAACCCTTTGCTCTCGACTCTTGTTTTTACATATTTCTTCCAATGTCTTTATTTAAATCTCTGAAATGGCGCTAGAACCTAAATCGGAAATAAACTATATTCTTAACACTATTAGGTATGAGTCTTTTTTTTCTTAAAGAAAGGAAACATCCTTTTGGAAGATCATATTCATATATGCAAAAAATAACTGAAATATATTTTTTATATACAATATTACAATAAATTTCATATTTAATATAAAAAAATATTATAGACGAAACGGAACCGTCTCTAGCAATTTTTCATGGAACATAAAAGATATTCTATGGTGAAAAATTATTGTTGAACTAACGACTTGGCAAAAGAGAATGATTTTTAGTGATTATAAAATTTAAAAAAAAAAATAATAATAATAATAATAATAATAAAAATAGTATAATAATTCATATTTATACGCAAATAATCGTGAAAATGTGCTATAAAATATCTGAATATATATTTTACTATATTTATTATTTAAAATTGCATTTTTTTTCTTTTTTATGTGAAAAATACTATCCGGGAAAAGTTTTATTATTTAATTTTTTTAATTAAAAATTGATTAATTTAATTTATGGGATATATATTTACTTTTAAAAATTCTTTTATTCATAAAGTCTCTTCCGGATGTCTTCAACATTGAGAAACGATTCACCTATGCTAATGGGCTCTGTATTGATCGAAGCAATTCATAGCCTCAGTTCGATATCAGCAATATTTATTCAAAGGAGCATCCGCAGGGATATTTTCAAGAAGCAAAATCATCTATCGAATTACTTGGTCTTTAAAAGGTATCTTAGAGTCCATCTCCTTCCTTACTTTAATTAGTCAACTTGGATAATGCTCTGCCGTAACCATGTTATTAGATTTAAGAAGTTCGTAATAGATCCATCCTTCCACATCCCACCAAACATATAGTTGCACTATATGACGATGAATATTTGACTTTGTAGCAGATGTTCGCGATTGACCAGGATCAACCCAAGATTTCTTCACTTAAAATTGTCGCACAATATACTTTTTATTATCGCCTATCACAATTTTGTATAGAAAATCTGTCTTTTCTTGGTTAAGCCAAGAAAAGACAGTATCATATCGTCTGATTTTTATTCCTTCTTCTGGTATTCTTGGCAGTCCATGCGAACCAACTGAAATTATTTATCGAGTCACCCTAAAAAGGTTTCGTTCATGTCCGGGGTATAGAACATCTTCTAGACATCGTTAAGAAATCTAGCAAACCATTTTTAACATGTAGAATGACTTACACAGTTAGTGTCTAAAGCCGAATTAATCAATATTTTAGCATTTTTTTTTTTCATTTGAAAAGTGACACCATGACACAAATATTATTTATCGGACTCCTTTTAGCGGATGAACACCCTAATAATGCTAGTAAACGCTTGAATCTTGTGTCTGTCGAATTAGTAGGAAAATAAATGGTTTTTAAATAAGCCTTTGAATATTAGAGCTTAGAAATTTAAATGTATTAAAAATAAATATCAGATAAATTTAAAATGCAGTAAATCATAAAAAACCAAAAACCAAAACATTGTGTTTTTTTGTGATAAATTTGCAAGGAACCTAATATTTAGTCTTTTTCCATATATGAATCGAAAATCATATATTTGATGTTCTTTACGAAACGCTGTTACCTTCTTTAGAACATTTACAATCTTTATTAACCATGAATATGTGAATCTAATACATCTAATACTATATATTCCTTTTCAAACGTTAAGAAATGATATAAAATTGATTTTATTTAATTCACGGATGAATTGAAATGCGTCATCGTAAATAAAAGTAAAAAAAAAAGAAGAAAATACACAAAAATAAGTAAGTTAAAAAAAAAATAACATATTTCTAGGAGGGAATAAAATATAACTCATAGACGTTCAAGTAAAAAAGTTATATTATGTACTTAAAGTTGCTTGAACAAATTTTATAGAAATTTAATTGAATTACATTTTCATGATTTTCTTCAGAAATATATATATATATATATTTAGGGTAAAGTTGGACGTCTTGGCACAGTGGGTGAGATCGTACATTTCCATTTTATCATTTTCCAAGACTCGTAGTTTCGATTTTCAAATAAATGAAAAAATTCGGGCTTCCTTTTTGCTTTTTTGACATGATGAAAAGTATATAAAATTGAGGAAGTTCCTATGGATAATGAATCCGATGTTCAAACGTATTTTGAAACCCTCAAGCGTTGAAAAGGTTGGGAACTGCATACAATTAACGACAACAGATGACTGGTATCATTGCAGAGATTTATATGCAATAAATATGTAGTGTTATAAATGATGTTCTTCAGAAATGAAGACCTACTATATGACCTTAAGGAACGTATATTAATATTTAGCGGCATCTTTTCTAATAGTAAAGGAGTCTCAATAGCGCCATTGAAAATTTGATGGACAAAAACAATATCAGCCACCTGACGACGCTTTCCTTAGGATTGCAAATCAATCAGTTTTAACCTATCACAGTACAGGGGTAGTAGGAAAGGTCATTCCAAGGAAGATCTCTTAATGCAAAATGTATGAATCTACATCTGTTAATTAGACTTTTATGGTCGGGAGACTATACTTGACTGGCATATTCCAAAATAGATCTAACCAAGGTAATGAAGAGTGCTTTAGTTATATGAGGGTCCGAGAACTCCTTAGACCATCTTTTAATAAAGCCTAATATAGAGTTAGCTCTATGAATGAGTGGATTGAAGTTAAGTTTACTGTCACAGAGAGAATTGTGGCAAAACTAATTTAATGAAAACACACAACACTGCCAAACCTTTTGCGCCATCTTCTTCAACTTTACCCTATATACAGAAAAAAAGAAAATTAATAATGTATAAATATTGTTCCACTTTATGTTTATTTATTATTCAAGAAGATTATTACTGAAATTCTACAAAAATTGTTGTACAACAATTGTGACATAGTTTCAAAAAAGTTGATATTAACTTTAAGTAAACCAACAAAGTTGTGATACAACTTGTTAAACAAATATTTATTATTTCATTCAAAAGTATTTATAATATTCTAAATATTATCTAAGACATTTCTACAAGTATAAATTGAATTTCAATCATATTTTCATTTAATACAGATACAAACAATCTGGGTTTTCTGGGTTTGCAGGTCATTTCCAGAATTTTGTATAAATAAAAAAAAGATTTAATTTGTCTAAATTTGTCTCATATATCTCTAAGATGAGAAAAATACGGTTGATTTTATCAATGCCCAATAAAATTATTCATATATATAGTACTTTTAAAAATAACTGATATATTACCAATATTCATCTTGTCCTCCTCTTAATAGGCAAGAAAAATAAAATATTGTCCTCAAATACGAAAATTATACAAAAAAAACAAAATTCTCACCTCTTTATAAATCGTAAACGAATCAATCGTTGTTAAAGCAATCAATAAAAATCCTGATGTACCTTGGATGAATGGTTCCAATTCATAAATATCATGATTTTCTGCAAGATCACTGAATTTATATAAACGAAATGATCCAACAATTAATTCTAGTGAAACGCTTAAATAAAGGAAATCTGGAAAAAAAAGAAATTTTATTGAAATTAATTTCTTAAAAAATTACTTTTTTTGTATTAGAATTAATTTCGAATTTGTGTTAAATTTCATTCCGAACTGCTTTTCTAAATAAGAAAATGTTAAAATCATTTCTTTTACCAAAAAAAAACTACATACAACTTAAATATTCAGGCTTTTCTTTTTAGTCTTGGAAAATGTTGTATTAACGTTTTCAATAGTCGAATAAATTTAGATTGTTTTAAACTGGAATTGGGTATTTTTACACTAGTTTTGTAAATAAATTCAATATTCAAAATTATGTATTCTAGTTGAATTTTCTTTAAAAAAAAACATTTTTGAATTTGTTAAAACTTTTCCACAAGTTTTCTTCTTGAATTTTCTTCGGAAATGAATTCAAGCAATTAAATGAAAAAAAATTGGATAGTTGGAAAATTGTGAAATCTATAAACGAAAAATGTTCATTTGTAAAATTTCGATTAGAAACTTTTAAAGTTAATTATATATCGATTTAACTTCAATGTATACAATAGTTCAATATCGATTCTATACTATATATGGTATGTACTGAAAAATGTGGATTAACTACAACTGGGAGTCCAGTAAAATACCTTTAATTTAACCGTAATGGTTACTTGATCTTTGATATAGGCTAAAAAGTGTTCCATATAGTTACTAGGATTACTCACTCTTGTATTCTTAGATAATACACCTCAATTTACAACGAAGAGTATTAATTTTATTAAAAAAGAAAGATGTTCAATTCCTGGTTGTATTTGATTGATGAATAGCGAAATAGAGCTTATAAAATTTCTATAAATTTATAATGTAAAATCTATTTAAATAGTAATAGTGATTATCAGTCACAATGATGGACCCACTAGCATCACATACTTAATATATCAATCCAAAAACTTTCATAGATTCAATCAATTCGTGTGGTTTCGAAGAAATTGTTCATTCACCATACATGATTAATTTCCGGATTTACCAAATTGGTAAATTCATTCATGTTGGAAGATATTATATATCAAAAAAACAATTTTTTTTAAAATATTGATGAAATAAAACGAATATTCCATTTTTTTCTGCTTTAATTCATTTAAATTAAAAATCAGTAAAATAATAAATATGTAAAATATTTTCAATACGTAAAGTATTGGTTTTGAACTGATAAATATTATGTATATGAAAACCATTAATTTAAAAACACGTCCAAAGAGATAAAAACAAGACCAGAGATATACACTTTAAATCAACGATTCTCAACAGTACCACAAGTGGTTACGTAGAATATTATATAATTATGTAGTCTTTGTTCATCAAATTTTTATTAGGTGCCATTGATGCTTCCTCTATTTAAAATGAAATGCACCTTTATTCAAACATTTGTTCGTTGAGATCCATCGAGTTCTTTAAAATCAATTTTTACCAAACTGACTACGGGAAGAATGAACCAATTTCTAGAATATGAGGTGAAGTAAATTCAAAATGTCAAGTTTTTGACTTTTCCTTAGCAAATACAAACTAAAAAGGCTCTAATTCTATACAACTATATTAGCTTCTTTTCTTTAACTAAATTTTATATGGCCGTGTATTTCTAAGACTGAGTAAAAGCTCAAAACATTTCTCCTGTTACACAAGTTACAATTATATTGTAGTTTAACATTTTTAGAAAGGCTCTAAGAAAAACTTTTCTTTAATCACATTGAAAAAAAGGTTGAGAAAAGGTTGAGAACCGCTCCTCTAAATAAATAGAAACCTTGTGAATGTTTGCCTAAATTCTCGACGGTTTCAGCTAATAGATCTATCGCTGGTCGACTATATGGACCCTGTCTAACTTAATATGTAATATATGTAAGTAGATATTTCTGAGATTTTTAGTATAACAATTGAAGGCAACCAGAGGTAATCCTTAACAATTGTAATAAAATTATACTAAGATGTAATTAGAAATTTCCCACTAAAAGGGTTTAGTTTACACCTTTTACATGTTAATTACAAAAAAGTAAGAGAAAAATTATAAAAATCTTTGTGCCATTTTATATTTTTGAAGCACCACCGAATAAGTAAATAAACAGTCTCTGGGATGATTTTTATTTTAAAAATAGAGTAAAAAGCTCATTTTGTGGAAGTGATTTACGTCTTACTTTTAGAATGTAAATGGTTCTTATGCACTTGTAATGACACGGAATGTTAACGTGGCCTCTAAAAACAAATTTTTGATTTTAGATTTGAACTACATACTAAATTCATTCTAACCTCTAATTAGTTACATTCTAAAATTTATAATCTCTATTCTAAAATTGAAATAAATTAAATAATTCAAATAATTTCACACATACCTGTTTTATTTTTAATTTCAATAATTCGATGATAACTCGCCAAAATTATTGTAAAACAAATTGATAAAATTGAATTAAAAATAATAAATGTTGATGGAATTATAATTAAAATTTTTGTTGTAATATAATCATTATTATTATGTAATTGATTAAATGGTAAAAATGATGTAGACAATTCCAATGTATTTATAATGAATAATATTAATTCAGTTGCGGATCGTATATTATGAAAACATAATAACATATTAAAATACCTGCAACAGAACAAAATAATTAGTTTTCATTTTAAAAGTAAATTAAAATAATAAAAAAAAAGAGTTAAATTAAAATTTAAAATTGGATCATAATATGGTAGAAATGCAGCTCGTAGTTAACTAGTCTATATAATATAAGAAAGATCCTACAATTCGCATTAAAATCGGAAGCTAATACCTGTGATATACAAATTCATGACTTTACAGTCTTTTATATAAATATTAAAAAAAGGAGGCGAGCTTTGCAGCGCTGTAATCGTGTCAAAAGTTTATACACAAAATATTGCATGTGGTAATACTAAACAGTATCCACGCTTCGAAAACACCTCATAAAACTATGGAAACTTAGGTCAATAAACTAGGTGGTTTCGCTATGGACCCAATATGATCTATGTGAGGCCTGATATCCGCCACCATAATGCAAACTAATCTAACCTAACTAGTCTGTAGTTCAATAAAGAAAGAAACTAATAATATTTTTTAACATAGCTTTGTTGCTCTCTCCTAGAATTTGATGTAATTTAGAAGTTACCTGTGTATGAGTAATGTAAATCTATTTCCAAAATTTTATTCAAATCAGTCAATTAATGTTTGAATTAAATCTAAAAAAAAAAAACTCTCTGTTTCTCCAAACTGCTTCTTTGTCAGATTTTATTAGAATTCTACATGAAATTGTATTTATCCAACGTATATAATAAGTATACTATATGAAAAGCCTGAGCAATAAAACGGCAAAACTTTCCAATCATTTTAGCTTTTCTTTATAACTTTGTTCACCCTTGACTGATTTTTCTCAGATTTAATAACAAATTGATTTAAAATTAGCCAATATTACCATTTTTTACCATGTAAATGGACGGATGAACAGACGGACTCGTAAAAACCGAAAGACTTATAGGAGTATAGGTATTTTGGTTTAGTTTAGGTTTTCAATAAATAATTAATACAAATAATTGCCATAGAAAATTGAAAGGTTGGAGAATAATTGTTGTATTTCGAATAACAGTTGTAATGTTGGAATAACGTTTAGAAAAGGCAAATCAAACAGATTAATAAATACAGTGTTGAATGGTCAAGTTGGTTAAGACCTCTTTCTAGAAGCTAATGAGGCTCTGGTTCAAATCCAGAGCTCGGTTCTTCATAATTTATTTTTCTTTGCCTATAGACTTTTGATTATCTACACATCTCGTGTCTTAAGATCAATTTGCGATGATTATTTCTTTGGATTCCAAATGAAAAACTGATGTACCCGTATTGGTATATGCTACCATAGGAATATACTACAGGTATATGTTTTAATAAAGAAATATTGTTTTGAAGAGAAAAAAAGGAGTTTTACCTACTCCAATTTTTATTACATTCATTTAATTCATATTTCATTCCGGTGGAAAAATTTTTTAATTTACAAAAGTTAATTTTGTATGACAAAAACAATTAAACAAATTTTCCATTTTAACACTTTGAAAATTTAATTTTAAATTTGTAATAATTATCCTTGTGTTTAATTATTACAGATTTTTTTTAAAAAAAAAGCCCATTAAAATATTATAAATCCTTTTTTTTCTAAGTGAATTTACGCTCATACATAAATTATGGTAAAAGAAAAATTTTAAATAATTAAATAGTAGTAGAGAACATTTACGTTTTTAAATTATTTCGTTTATAGGTTTTAATATAATGTACTCCAAATATATGCTTAAAATTAATTATAAAACTTTATTCTTTTTTAAACAAATACGTAAGTAAATTTATGACATGTCTAAATTTTCTTCTTGAATTGCAGAAAAACTGATGCTCAAATAAAATTATATTATTTTCTATTAGATTTTCTAAAAACAATTTTAGAATTTCTCCTAATAATTGTTCATCCCATGTAAATAGATTTTTAATTTCTTCAAGATCAATTTTAATTCATTATTCAATTTAGTTCAAGACCAGGACCAGGTAATGCACAAGTATAATTGATTGGAATGAAAATGGCGAGATATTGCTCAGAATCTTTACATATCGAAATCGAAAGTTAAACACCATCAAAGAGCATCTGCAGGAATTGGTAAATCATTGAGTTTTATTCGGTAAACCAAATGCATGTCTGGTAATTCGTCAAAAATGGAGAGAGTTTGGCTGCATAGTCCAGATCTTATACAATCAATCTACCATTTGATTTGATCTCTGCAAAACTTCTTTAATCGTGTAAACTTTTAATCAAAAAAGCCTGTGAAAATTAGTTGTCTTGGTTTTTTGGTCAGAAAATCTAGAAGTTCTGCAGTTACATGATGTTGGGTGTGCCAGGAAATGGCAAAAGTTCAATATACGGTTTAATAAAGTGTTTGTTTCCCCATGAAAAGTTCGCCTTTTATTTATACAGAATAAAAAAAGACTTTTAACCCATTCAATATATTAAGACCTGCCTTTTGAAGCTTATTACGAAACTATAGAACTATAGAAGTAGATTTTCAACCATAATACAAATATTAATTGAAATATTTGCCTACATAAGTATTGAATCGATTTAATATGCAAATTTCATAATGTATTAATGTCCCCTTTTAGCCTCGATTTGAGCTGTTATTATTAATTAATTATTAATTATTAATATTGTATTTGACATTTTCTGTTAATTTTTACTCGTATTCAACTCGACTTATTAAATTGAGTCGAACTAAAATTTAGCAGGGCACATAAACTCAACTCAACTATACCAAAAAAAAAAAAGAAACTTTCAAGAATTTCATCAACTAAATTAAGTTTATGAATAGAAGACTTATTCTAGTTAATTTTTCTAAACACCACCCAAAAAAATCTCCGAAATACTTAAAAGTTTTCGTTTTTTTTCTTCTTTTTTTTAATGAAAAATAAAAAGAAAAATAAAAAGAAAATTCTCAAAAAATTCCAAAAGAAAAATGTAAACCGATTTCCTCAAAAAAAAACAAAGATTAAAGTTTTGGACATTTTCCAATAGGACTTACTTAAAATTATGTTTTTTTTTCGAGAAATTCTTTCTTCTACTATAAAATTTTTTAAGACTATATAACGGAATTTCCTCTAACTAAACCAAAAAAAAAAAAACTGAATTCCTTTATAGGCCCTTTTAAAATTTTCCGTCAATTTTCCAGCGGCAGCAACAAATAACAACAAATATTTATCATCAATTTTTCGTATACACTTTTTTTTATGACTACAGACTATGAAGCGAAAGTAATAGGATAAAAGTATACTCCCTCATATATATATATAAATATAAATCAGATAAAATTTGTCAAATTTTAAGGATTACTTTTCACAAAAAGAAAAAAAACTGGAAAACTTCCTTTTCCCAATGATGGTATTTAAAGATCGAAAATACATAGAAAATAAAAAACATGAATTTATTTTGTTTTTAAATATTTAATATTAAAAAAAGGAAATGGTTATGCCCTATGGTATTTACTACCAGCGGAAATATTACTTTTGTCACTCCATTTGTAACACATCGAAATAATAGTCGTAGAAAGGTTTTAAGGGCTTGGTTGTGTCGGAAATCAAAAGTTATATCGATTTATGAATGTCCGTCCTTCCGTATACAAGATAACTCAAAAATGCGATATCCGATTTTAATGAATGTGAATGTGCTTATTCTTTAACTAGATTTGGTATTGCATTTCAGCAAAATCGATCAAGAGGGAGCAAAGTTATAAAGGAAAAACCAGAGCGACCAGAAAGTTTTGTCATTTTTTTGTTCATGGTTTCCCTGATTTAATTGGAAAATTTGTGAATCGATTTAAATTAATTATATAGGTTAACTATATAAATAGACGATATCATGTTAAATTTCAGTCAAATCGGTCTAAGGATATTGGAGAAAAAAATAATTTTAGCAGAAATTAACCCTCTTTATAAAGTTTTTTGATGTAACATACTTTAAAAATTTGAATAAAATTTGCAGATTAGACTTATTCTATCAGGGTCTACGTTACGTACAAATTGGAATTTTGAAAAGAAGAAACAAAGTTATGAAGGAAAAAGCTTGAAATAATGTTAGTTTTGACAGTTTTTCTGTCCCATTTCTACCATAGGGCATCAAAAAATCGGCTATTGGCCAATTTTAAGTTATTATCTGTTTTTCTTTTGAATTTTGGAGAAGAAAAATCGTTTTTTTAATTTGTGAAAATTTAGTGAAAAACATATTTTTTCTGTTAGTATTACATGAAAATCTCTCAAAATACATGATTTCCCTGTCTTTTCAAATGGAAAAAAAAGAAAATAAACTTGTAACCAGAAACAATTAATATTTTATTTAAAAGTAAATTTTTTTTTGGAGGGCTTCCTCGACTACACAAATACCAGGACCAGGACTACAAATAATATCATATAAAATATTTTCTTTCTTTTTTTTTTTAGGGAATTTTCCGTCTCTAAATCAATTTTGAAAGCATAAATTATAATGCGACTTTTTCAGGATATTTACGAATAAATAACACAGAACAATTTTCTTTTACAGTCAATTTATTTTTAATTTATTTTTATACGGAAAATAAATCATTTTAATGAATTTTCTTCGTGTTTTTTTTTCTTCTTCTTAAATAATTTTAAATATTTTATTCAAAAAAAAAAAAAAAAAAAATATGTGTAAGTTGGTTTAAGAAAATAAAAATCATGTAAATTATATTTCTTCTTGTTTTTCAGATAATTAATTAATGAATTTCTTTTCAAGTTTATGTGGAAATTCTTAAAGAAATACAGCTGGAAATTTTGGTTTGTTTAAACAGTTTTTGCACTATTTTTAATATACAGTCAATACAAACAATATTCGTACACAGCATTGTACATAATTATTAATGTTGGAGGATATGTATTCAATAAAATATTTATAATTTGTTTTTATTGTTTTTTTTAAGTTTTATAGTAGGCATGTATATATAAAAACAAAAAAGGAAAACTAGCCTATTTCAGTATTGATTGTTTTCTATGTTGATCAATGTTTCAACAATCAATGTTGATAATTTTAAAAGGACTAAAAGCTACCAAAACAGCATCTTATTATAATTATCAAATGGCTAGAAATTTATGATATACGAATCATACTGGAAGTAACTGTAGTTTTTAAATTAAAATATTAGCTAAAAAATTAAAAGAATTTCTGAGTGAAATCTTGAAAAAAATTTGACACTTATTAATGGAATTTAAACTTTTTTGATCGATGATATAAACCAGCATTACAATTGTGCAACTCAAACGTTCCCCAATTCATTAAAAAAAATAATAAAATTATATTCACACATGAAAAACATCGGAATTAAATTTTTCTCGCGTTTAGAATGATCTAATTTCTCATCGCGGATGCAAATTCTTTTCAAACGAAATTCATGAAGTACTTATTCCCTCATTTATTTTAAACTTTATTACTTGTAGAGACAATTTATTTTCGGAATATATTATTCAAAATTTTTCAGTTTTCCACAATAATGAAAATTCGTTTCCATAAATTTTTGGAAAAAAAAATATATTCTTAAAAAAAAAACACTCACCTCGATCGTAATTTTAATATTAAGTACAATCCTCCACATATCAATAATAAACAGGACACACTTGTTGCTATTATTTGGCACAAGTTCATAACGCATATTTCATGATTTATCATTTTACCAGAATCATTATCGAAACAATTTGTTTTTAATAATAACATTTTCTTTTTCTTCTTTTATATTGATTCACCGGAAAAACTATATAACGACAAACACGAGAACACGATCACTAAATCAATTTATTTATACAAAAAAAAAAAAACAAATCATTTAAAAATAAGAAAATTCGATGAAAAACTTAATCCAAATTTAACAAAAAATTTAATCACTTAATAAATGGATATGATCACTTCACAAAAACGATCTGAAAAATGATCTTCAAACTAGCTAGGCAGGCAATACATCCGACTAAAACTGAATAATTCGATGATCGTTCGAAGAAAAATGATTTTTAAAAATTCATATGAAAATTATTTGAATTTTCCGGAAAGCATAAAAAAAAAGAAGAAAAAACAAGATTTTTCGTATACAAATTAACAAGATCATATAAAAAGAATATAATACAATATAATTTTAGAATTTTCTGCGTTTACAATGGCAAGTAAATTGAATAGAATGAAATTCGTTTAAAAAGGTAAGACATAAAAATATGGTTCTATCAAAAATAAAGAAAATAAAAGAAAAAAGAATAGTAAATATAGTAATAGAGATTTATCTTATGCTTTTCATCAGGTTTTTGGGATGATTTTATTCATTCATATCAATAACTTCTAAAGTATGTAATTCCAGGGTTCATATTATCGACCTAGATTTCATTGGACATATTTTGTATTGTATATGAATAAGTTTTTGATCCTTATTTACATAATAAAACCAAATAGATTATTTAGTTTTGCAATTCTGCATATTATATGTCAACGTCGAAGAATAATCAATAATTTTTATTGAAAAAAATATGACAAATATGCACATATGTAGAGTGAATAGCATATAGGGAGATTTTTAAATCAGTATCAAACAAAATTAACAAGAAAATATGGATTTAGTTCGAATACACATTTTCAAAGGATCTAAAGTAGATTTTTGTTTACTCGAAAATATAGTCGTCCTTAAGATTGGTTGGAAAAGTTTAGTGTAAAATCAAGCGCATTAATTTTTGCACATATTTACTACTAATTATTAAATTCATTTTTTTTTAAATTAAGATGGAAATAAGGTGCCGGTAGTCCCCGATTCATGAATTCATGAGTTTACACAGAAAGGATAGTTTTTATTAAAGGATAATAAATCCTTTATTTTTAAATTATTCAAGTTTTGAATGGGAGAAATTGAATTGAGTCTTTGCAAATTCTTACTTTACAATAGAGAGATTGGAACGAATTAATTCATAAGGTTGAGAACTACCGTTTCCGATACATAAACATTGAAAAGCTTATTGCTAAAAAATTACTAAATCATAGCAGAATAAGCTGTATTAATCTATGAAAACTTTTCTTATCTTATTATTCGGGGCAATTGAAAATGCTCGTACCTAATTTGGCCAGGACCTCCATGGTCTGTAGCGGCATCGAAGTAATTTCACAATAAGAACTTAAGTCTAATTTAAGTTAAGATAGACATTAGACTTAAAATCTACTTAAGTTTTTGTTGCATTTCACAGTAAGATGAAGCTTAAGTTTTATTCATTGTAATATTGTGAATTTCTGTTCATAAATTAGGAATGAATGAATGTTTTGTAGCTTAAGCTGAACTTAAGTTTTCAAGAAAGCTTAAGCTCTCACTGTAAAATTGTGCTTAAGAGATAATACGTTTACGTTTGGGATATTAAAATTTTTCAATAAGCCGCTACGTAGTGGCAGGAATGAGTGCGTCTGGCTTAATCCGAGAAAACAAGGGGAATTTCTTTTCATTCATGAATATTACGAATAAGTTGTTCCATGGAGTCCAGCATACACATACAATTATGCTTCTTTTTTGTCTAAAATTTAGACTCACGTAATCGAAAGACATCGAAAAATAAAACTGATTGAATCAATTTTGAAACTCAATGAATTTTCGGGAAATTTTTCATGTTCAAAAATTACTATACTAATTTAATTGATGATTCAATGGATTTTCAAGTTTGTTATTATAGTTCTATTGAAGTGGTTATAAACGACTTAAATTTCCGAGATTTAAATATGCAAATATTTTCTTCGATACATTCGTCAAAGGAAGTTAAATGTGATACAAAACTTAATCTTCTTTATTTTTTTTTGTAAAATCAATAAAAACTGTAAACACAACGAATATAAACAAACCTAAATCGTATAATCATGTTTTTCACAATTATATATTTTTAAGCTTTTTTTTAAGAAAAGAAAAATAACCCAAATTATTTTGGTGTTTGGTTAATAAAATAAGAATTTATTCATAGATTTTGTTTTAACCTGTTAAGTTTAAAAAAAACATCATGTAAACATTACTTTAATATATTTGATTGTTTGTTTATATTCCAAAATGTGTACAGCAAAAAATAAACCATCGTGGAAACAAGCAAAAAAGTATCTGCCACAAAATCTCTGTGATTCTGTTAATGTTTTCTGTTAGTATTCTGTTATAAAAATAACTCATGTAATTTCTTTCTATTTTGCAGTGTTAGCATAACAGCATTGTAACGTAACACTGTAACGAAATACTACAGTTTTGCACCTTACGCGGTATCAATAATGATTTAAAAAAAACACATTACAATGTAACATATATATTTCATTAGTTACATCTGGTTACAATTTTTTAAAGTGAAACACTTCTATAGGGCGACTAGCAAAAATTATGTGACGATTTTCTGTGACGATTGCAATGTTCGGCAATATTGTGGAGATTATAATAACGATTATTTCCGTCAAAGACCAAATAGTTCTATCTGCCACCCTATTGGCGCTGTAGCCGATACAAATTTTTGAACTTTTTATGTAGAGGTCATACACGATTGAAATGTTCGGCAAAGTTGTGGAGGTTTTTATGGGGATTATTCCCGTCGAAGACCCAATAGTTCTATCTCCCACCACTTCGGTGCTGTATTCAAAAAAAAGCTTCTTATTCACTTCTACAGTGTGGTCAAAAGCACACTTTACTTTTTTTTATAATTTCCATTTGAACGAATACGTTACGATGGCATTAAGCATTCCTTAGAATCATTAGAGTATATAATAATAGAAAGAGCCAAGTATTGATGAACTTACAGAAATATGCACTTCATGAATCCTGTAATAATAATGTGGATAGCTGTGCTTTCGTTAATTTTGATTTCCGTTATTTTAAGGAATACAAATAAATTAGTACATTTCTTATGACATTTTTAATAATTGAATTACAAATATTTTTTCATGAAATATGATTCAAAGATTTGGTTTTTTATAAAAATTTGTTTTCTAAACGATTCTATATTTTTTTAATCAATTTTAAATTACGAAAAACAATCTAAAAAAACAAAGAAAAAGGAAAAGTAGTAGTAACATTATGAAGAACCGATACTTGGCTTTGAAGCAGGGTCCCATCGGTTTCTAGAAACGAGGTCTTAACCAACTAGATACTTGAGTCAAGTAGGTGAAGACCATTTTGCAGAATTGCAATGCTTATTGAAGATTGTGCACATTATAGTCGGTTGTACAGATTTCACGTGCACAAGCTAGCATTCGTTCAGTTTCTTCTTCGTTTTCATAATCTAATATCAGAAATCTGCCTATTCTACTATTCACTATGCTCCTCCAACGGTTAGACCAAACTGTAATAAAGAACATTCTACTTATAATTTCCAACCAGAAGAGTATTTTTATTAAATAATTCAATATGCTCGTATGTAGCTTAGATTTTTCTTTAAATTCCTTATACGAGTACAAGAATGCAGCCAGCCTTTGATGCAATGTAGTGCCTAATCTAATCTTCAAAATTAAGGGTATTTTTGATGGAATTAGTACGAAGTTAACTTTTGTACGTAAGACACAGATCATTACGAGTAACGAGTAACAAATCATTACGAGTAATAAACCGAATCATTTTTCATGAATTAATATTAGTTGGTATTTTTTTTCCGGTATGCCAACACTGCTTTTTTGTGTTGAACTGCGTGCGCAGATTTTTTATTATTATTTTTTTTAAGTTTTTAAATTATTATAATTTTTTTGTTTTGTAATTTCCATAATTATTTTTAAAAATAAATTATTTATTCCTTTTTTTGGGTAGATTTATTTATGTATTTATTTTATTTTATTTCAGAAACAAGGAAATCAGGTCAATTTCGTGGATCAAAAGATTTTTGAATCCGGAAATAAATTATTATTTAAAAATAATAATTTCCGATCAAATTCGAATTTCATGTAATTGTCTTCTTTTTTTTTTGTATTTCAATGATGAAATTCAAGATCAATTCTTTTTTTTATGGCATTTTTCTCTGGATTTTTAATAGTCTTAAATATCCAAAAATAGATTTTATATTTATTATTTTGTGTTAGATCAAAGTAATTAGTTTAAAAAGAAGAATTGAAATCAAAAACAAAAAAAAGCAAGAAGAATCAAAATGAAATAATTAAAATATTTTAATTATAAAGAATTTTTCACTGTAATTTCGTTTCTAAGTCCTTCTTTAATTTATTATTATTGTTATTTAATCAATTATAAAACTGTTTAAAACTTTTTCAAAAATTTTCACTTGATTTTAACTAAAAAAAAAAAGCTAGAAAAACTTTATAGAAAATCCAAAAAAATAACACTTTTGTTCTAGAACACATTATTTGCTAAAAAATATGGTCCAATGCGAGAGTAATATTCGCGATTTATGGATGGGTCCGCACGATTTGTACCCAATGCCATTATATTTTCAATGTAATCATTGTACCGCAAATTCTATTTAAAAAAAGAAAAGAAAAAAAAATTAAACAAATATGTTTGGTGGGGCTATTGTCCGGAATATAATTGACATGATGATCATTTTTTTAAATTGAATTGCTTGCCAACACTTGATACTAAATCTTTTTTTTTCTTTTTGATATACAAATAAGTAATGTGTAATCCCATATTTTGATCTAATTATTAACTTTTCTGATAGATATGAAATCATATGGACATTACTTTTAGTCATTGCTTCTTTTTTTAATTAAAAGAAAAAGAGTAAGAAGAGTTCTTTCGTAGGGATTAGAAGTAGCAGTTTTCTATAATATTGAGTTAGAGAAAGTAGAAACCGTTTTATTGTAAATATACTGGCCCAAAAAGTCGTTGTGAATTTTTCACGGGAATTTAAAACTTTAACAGTATGTTATCCAGAAACGACTTAAAATATGAGAATTGGCTGCATTTGAACAGGGCTTCACGATCAAGGTGCTCCAAAATAACCTATTTTTATGAGCATTTTTGAAGAAACTAATTAAACCGCATTATAAATCTAACCTAATATTATAAAGAGGAAATATTTGTATGTTTGTAACGAATAAACTCAAAAACTACTGGACCGATTTCAAAAATTCTTTCACCATTAGAATGCTACATTATCCCTGAGTAACATAGGCTATATTTATTACTAGAAAAAATTAGGGATCCCTACTAAAACTTAAATAATGTAATTCCGTATACATCTGTATCCAATAATCCTCACATTCATGTCTGTCGCGTCTAATATTCTCTGTAGTCTAACTTCATACACAAAGACCCTTCTAGTGTTTAAAAAATAAATGTCCACCCGTGCGAAGCCGGGACGGGCCGTTAAAACCTATATATAGTAGTTTCTTCTAAAACAATTTTATAATCAATTATCAAAATCCCTGTCTGGTAGAATTTGTATTGGAATCTATTGCAAATTTCATATAACTCAAAATAAGGACTTGCCTCGCTTTTAAAATAACTACCTCAAATATGTTATATTAGGGACGGCAAAATTCTAAAGCGCCACAAAGCTTGAGTCGGTCCTGATATTGTCCATTTTGTTATTTTCCAAGTAAGGCCATTATTCAGTCAGGTTTTATGGCCGAAACAAATGGTAATCTGATAGTGCAAGGTCAGGACTATACGATGAGTGCTTCGAAAGTTCCCAGCCAAGCTTTCTAAATTTTAGCTGGCTCATTAAAAATATGTGCGGTTAGCGTTACCATGATGAAATACAACATTTTTCCGATTCACCAATTCTGGGCGCTCCAGTTTGATGGTTTTCTACGGTTAATTTGGACATGTAAAGATTCTGAGCCATTTCTTGTGACGTTAAATGTTGATTGAATTCGGTTGATACTTTTATTTTGTTCTCATTAACGATGCAATGACTTTTCGGCCTATCCAATGAATTTCAACTAAATAATAGACTCATAAAATAACAATAAACCGACGTAAATATAATATTTTCAATTAAAAACAGTTATTTTTAAACATTTGATTGATACTGTAATTTTATTAAGATTAGATAATATCAAATTTATTAATTATTAATTAATTTAAATAATATTATCTTATTTAATTGATATTTTGATAAATAATATATATTACAAATATTTTTAAACTTTGCGCCTATTAATATACAATCAAAGCTGAAAAATTACTTCCAACGAATGTTCAAAATATTTGAATTCCTGTACATCAGCTGATTTTGACATTCAATTTTGGCGGTAGTAAAATCAACAAGCATCAAAAGTTTTCACAGCTTATTTTTTCTCTTTAATATATTTAATTTAATTTAATTTAAAATAAAAAATGTCATTTATATTAAATTGTCCTGTAAATCCAATTTATCGTACAAGTCCTCAACAAAAATTGGAATCAAAAAATGCAGCGCATAAATTCAAATATGGTTCACCAAAAATTCGTGATTTATTACGTGAGGTTTGGTTTTGTTGTTAGAATATTTATGATTTAAATTATAAATAATAATAAATCTATTTGTAGAAATGTCGAATACGTGTTAAAGAAGCACGAGCAGCCAGTTTTCAAGGTTCCAGAAAAAATACTGAAAAACAAGTAAGTGTTTGTTTGGAATGGAAAAAATTATGTATTTTCTTTTTGTGTCAATATTTTAAGACATTTATTAGTAAAATAATCAAAGAAGAATTGGCAGATTTAGAAGAGGACATAAAACTACAAGAACTTATTTATGAAGAAATTGCCGAAGAAGCGAACACTTGGTTTAGAGCTGAATATGAAGATCAAGAAAATTATTACAGTGATTTGGAAAGTCGGAATATTGTATTTTGTCCTATATGCCAAAGATGTCCACTACAGAAATTGAATCCTAATTTATTAGAATGCGAATGTCAAGCACGGTGACAAAACAAAACGGAAACAATCGTGTTTATAAATTTTACAATTCATTTTTTTTTTCATTTTAGATTCAATTTCCTTGGCAGTCTTGAAGAATTTCAAGTACAAATACAGAAAACCATTTCAATTCACGCAGAAAAATGCAATGAAATGGTGGATTTTTTTACAGAACCAAATATTGAAGGAAACTCGACTAAATTAAATGTTTTATGTGACAAATGTGATTTTTTTACTTCTCTTTAGAATGTAAAAATTCTTTTTCCTTTCTTGCACAAAATTCGGAAAGATTTGGAATTGAAAATCCTTTTTTTTTAAATAATTTTCAATTTTCTGTTTCGAGTTGACTATAAATTATAATTTTAAGATTTCTAAATATTTTTTAATGTAAGTTTGAGTTGTTAAAAAAAATAATATGAAATTTGAAAAACTGTGTTAAAAATGTCCTTAAAAAATAAAAATAGTTTTATAAAACAATTATTTAATTACATCTTAAAAGATTTTAATAGAAATTTGTATAAAATTAAAGTAAAAGTTTTTAAAAAAAAATTAAATCGCCGGATATCAACAAAAATCCTTTAATATGGTATTACTAAAAATTTCAGGTGCTACCAATTTAAAAGCAAAAAAAATTCAACGTTGCCAACATTTTCTATTTCCTTTCAAAATTTCTTTTCTTAGACAACGTGCTAAGTGACGGTATTAGGTGAATAAAATTCTTGTTTATTTTATGAAATTAAATTGTTTTAATTCGTAAATTTAGTAAATTGTGTTTATATTTTTAGAATGACTGCCGTTGACAAGAAGAAATCTGAAGCTAAAAAGCTTCCGGCAGTGCCAGAATCAAAATTAAAAGTGCAAAAGAAAGGGCTTACCAAACGCGCCATACTTGTTAAACGAAAATTGAAACGTCGTATAACAATTTCGTTAAGGAAACGTGAAAATTTCTTACGTGCTGAGAAATATTCCCATGAATATGCCAGAGCTGATCGTCGGGAAATTACTTTACGCCGTTTTGCTAAAAAACGAGGCAATTATTATGTTCCAGCTGAAAGGAAATTAGCATTTGTTATGCGTATTCGTGGGTGAGTTATTTTTTTTTTTAATTTATAAGAAATTATTTTTTCCTGTATGAAATTGTGTCAAATAGATACAAATTGATAGAAAATAGAAAGAATTTTATTATTGTGTAGTGAAAAAAAGAAAGAAAAAAGTATATTTACGGAACCTTTTGATTGAGTTCCAATTTTTGTCCACCGGCGGCGTGATGTGTTACACGAATATGTGAGGTTATGGTGAAATTTAATCATAATATTAAATTTTAGAACTAAAAATAAAACATTTATATTGAAAATTGTATTCTGTGTGGGAGCACAGGAAGGGATTTAAATTTCTCCAATTTATTATTAGATCTGTGATAAGTTTTTTTGATTTTTTGGTAGAAATACATATTTATTTAAGTACACAATATTTTGATTTTGTTCAAAGTATGCTCCATCTGAAACTACAATCTTTCTCCCATCTTTCAGGTAATTTACGAATTCCCTGTCTGAAGAAATTCGGTTCTTTGAAACAATCCAATCATGGACGCATTTTTTTTTATATTTCCATAAGAATGGCAATGGTACTCAGATTGCATGGACCTGAATAAATTGTAATCTGAAGGAGCTATGTTTGGTAAATACGGCGGGTCTTAGTCTGTCCTAAGTAGTTTTTAACCGGTTGAACAACATTTTGTTTGGGATTGTCAGGTTGAAAATTTAATTTGTTGTGCCCATTCATCCATTCTGCTCGTTTTCTTCCTCTACAGCTCGTTTCAAACGCATTAGTTGATTAGTAAATAACGCCAATAATAGTTTCAGGTGGGTTCAGGAACTCGATTACATCTTTCTGATCTCGCCAAATACAGAGTATAACCAAAGTGTAACTATAAGATTCCATCTAATTTTTAAGAACATTTCATTCTCTCTCTTGCTAATGGATTTTGCCTATGAAAAATATATGTACTCTTGCGTGTTCTTTTCCCCGTCTGCCACGTGCTTTTTCTAGCTACTTCGCTAGCTTTCCTCACTTTACCATAGTTACACTTTGGTATAACCTTATCTGAATGAATGTTTCGTTTTGGCGTTGATGTTGAGTTCAGGATTTTCGAAGTAGATCCACTTTTCATCTCCAGTAAAAATTCTATGCAAAAACCTTTTGTTGTCTTTGAAGGAGTTTAGTAAAGCTTCCCGCTTCCATTTCGAATGGACTAAAAAACAATCTAATGTAAAATCGAAAAATCTTATTCACAGATGTAATATATTTTAAGAACAAGAAGAAATCTTTCATTATTCATAAAATTAATTTAAATTTTTTCCTTTTATTTTCAGTATTAATAAAGTTGCACCGAAAGTTCGTAAAGTACTTCAATTGTTCCGTTTACGACAAATTAACAATGGTGTCTTCATTAAATTGAATAAAGCCACAATAAATATGTTGCGTATTTGTGAACCATACATAACATGGGGTTATCCAAATTTGAAATCAGTTCGTGAATTGATTTATAAGCGTGGTTTTGTTAAACACCATAAACAACGTATCCCAATCACTGATAATTTCGTTATTGAACGTAAAATGCACATGAAATATGATTTACAATGTGTTGAAGATTTGGTACATGAAATCTTTACGGTTGGACCGAATTTCAAACATGCCTCGAATTTCTTGTGGCCCTTCAAATTGAACACACCAACCGGTGGATGGCGTAAGAAGAACAATCATTACGTTGAAGGTGGTGATTTTGGTAATCGTGAAGACAAAATCAACAGACTACTCCGACGAATGGTCTAAAAAAAATAGAAATTTTTGGATTCCATAAATTTTTTTTTTAACTAAAAACAAATATAAAAATAAAAGAAAAAAGTTTTAAAAAGAAAAAGTTTGTTTAATTTTATGTTAGTTGATAAGTTGAATGTTTATGAGGCAGACAAATGTGTGGACATGGAGAGTTTGTTTATCGTCCAATAAATCTAATCTAAAGAGGAGATAAACCAATTTTTCAATGGAACAAGACACTTGGTTTTAGCTCTCAAAGCAAATTAACAGAGATTTAATAGAGACTAGCCTTAGATATAAAAAAAACCCAAATGATTGGAGCCTGCTTCAGTTCATAATCTCATAAAATAATGAAAATAATTTTTTTCATCTTTATAATTTTATTTTTGTTCCCAGAAAAATTAATTTGTCGTTTGGGTTTGTTGTCCGACTAGTACAATATTTATACAAAAGGATTAATCTAGAAATAATCGAAATAAAAATTAAGGCAAAAGTGAACAAATGTCGGGCTCATTTATTTTTAACTTCTATACGAAGTATATAAGTTACTGGAATCATGATCCAATGCCTCTGTTGTGTACAAGGTTGCGGCCGTATTTTTAAAGCAATTTCCATGAAAATTGGTAAGAGCGGTTTTTACCTCATGAGAACCATTCTATCAGAAGTTGGGTTTGATAGGACTAAAACTTCGGGTACCCGTCGAACATAAATTCGGTTTTTTTGTGTTTTTAAATTACAGGGTATTGTAACGTTATTTATGGACCGATTTCAATCAAATTTGGCATGAGACACTTTTTCAATGAAAGAACAATTGTGTCAAAAAATCAATTGAATCCGATTACAACTTCGGGTAGCTGCCGAAGAAGTTCCCATAGTGGTTTGCGCACTATAGCCTGCTTTTTTATTAAAAAGTCGAAACTTACTGCAAACATTGTCGTCTCCCAAAAAATGTATACAGTGAAACCTGTATAAGGCGGAATCGCACGTGACCAGGAATTTTGTCCGGCTTATATGGGATATTGATTAAGATTTTTTTTCTCGGTTATTGTTTTATTTAAAAATATAATTTTTAACAAAAAATAAATTGAAAATAAAAAAAGAATGCTTTCCAAGCCTTATATCCTAATCACAATACATATTTACATACGCTATTACGAAGCATGAACAAATTCAGAAATTTTTGTTTGGCGAGTTTTCTGGCTAGCAACTTTTTTCAATTTTTGAAATCGATGAAAAAGCGCAAGCCAGCATCTTTTCATTCCCTTGAAAAGCTGCATAGTTTTTTATAACGTGAAAGGCATTCAAAGCTGTAACCTCAGATTCTGCTTTCCCTACATTAGTGTCTTCGTCTGATGGAATTTCAGTTGTTTTATCGTCATGTTTTCCTGCCATCCATTCATTTTGTATTTTTTGTTAATCTTTTAAAATTTGATACACTTGAGATCTTTCGCAATCAAATTTTACACAAATTTGCTGAACAGCTCTAGCTTATTTATCTCCTGATCTTTAATCACTTGCAATTTTTCCTTCAATGTCAGTCAAAGTTTTCAATTTTGTGTCTGAAAATTTCAAAATATGTATTCTAAACTTTTTAAATTTTTTATCTGACATGAAATTTCTACCTAGAGAACAAAAACTTGCACCTGAAAAATTATGAACATAGGATGAACGCAATTTACGCTAAAAACTATCTTGAACTGCAGAAAAAATGTTTACCTTCCAGCATGAAAATCTTTAAGCCAATGTGAGGAATAGATATTAACCCATCTGCGTAAAGAGATTATATACAACTACATATGTACATATGTAGTACTGGTAGTACTAACATGAATACATACTACACGAAATTACTTCGGGTTCGCGGACCAAGTTGTGTCGCAAATTGATGTTCTGGTTTGCGTTGAGCAGGTTCCGACCTATGCAGGGTCCGGGTTAGACAGGTTTTACTGAAGTAACTAAAAATCAGCCTATAGCCGATTCTGCCCTGTGGCAGAATTGGCACAGCCAAAACTATAATATTTTAAGTTTTTCTGCATAACTTTGCTTCTTATTTTTCAAAATTGTTCTAATTCGCATGTAGCCTAGGCCTAATGGCATAAATCTATTCTGAAAATTTTATTCAAATCGATATTTTAGTTTTTAAAATACATCCAAAAACTTTATAAACAGGCTTGTTTTGTCCTACGATTATTTCTTCCCCCATTATTCTATCCTATCCCGTTTATGTAGTCAACGTGTGAAAATAATTTCAATAAAATTGGTGTACAAACTTTCCAAATGAATTCGAAAAACCATAAAAAAATAAACGACAAAACTTTCTGATCATCTTGGTTTTTATTTTATAACCTCGCTCGCTCCCTCCCGGTCAATTCTGCTGAAATGCAATACAAAATCGAGTTAAGGAACAACAAACTTAGATTGTAAATTTCATCAAAATCGGATAACGCGTTTTTGAGTTATCTTGTATCCGGACGGGGACATGCATAAATCGATACAGATTATGATTCTCTAGACCAGCGGTTCCCAGACTTTTTCCAACACGACCCACTTTTTTTTTAAAGTAAATTTCGCGACCTAAAAAGAATTAATATTTGTGCATTTCAAAAAAAGTATGATTACTGCTTTATTAAAAAAATTGCATTTGATTCAGTAATGAAAAAAAAAAATAACGAAACAGAAAAATTCAAAATGGGGTGCGTTCAGATACGTGTACATCTGTTTTGCAAAAATTTAAACCTGACTTGCCGTTTGCTCGATTTATACCAAATCTGTGTGTGTGTTGGTGTAGCCTGTAGCATACGATTTTCCAATCAGAATTCCGTGTGAAAATCGTTTTACAATTTCCAAGTTGGAATTAAGGCATATTGGGAGGTAATTTGAAAATATAATTTGAGAAAAGTTAAAATTTTAGAAAATTATCGGGACCCTATTTTGGGTCGTGGACCACCAGATGGGAATCGCTGCTCTAGACCAGTGATTCTCAACCACTGTCAAATTTTATTTTACATTTTAATTTTTTGAAATTGTTAAAAGTGTACCGCAACAAAAAAAAAGGTTGAGAATCACTGCTGTAGACGCCTATAGTCATGAAACCTCTTTCCGATGATTAATTATATGCGTTACAAGCTTAGTAACAAAACTAATATACCCTCTTCTACCATAGGGCATAAAAAGCAGCAATCTAAAATAAAAACGATCTGAAAAAATGTAAATTTTTTAATCTTTATTTGTCCATTTTCAAGTCCTAGAATTAAAGATGTAACCATACAGGCTTTCTTTTTGGTGTAAAGAAGACATTTTGTCGTTGCAACTTCAGCTTCCTGATACATTAAATTTCCCATTGAAATTCATTATACAATTTTTTCGATTTTATGAAAATTCAAAATTTCAATTAACATGGAGAGTGTTGTTTGTTGATAAAGAAAAACATATTTTTATATAAGTATAGTAAATTTTATTTAAAAAAAAAAAGAAACATGAATAGGTACATAGATATTTTGTTTTTCATGAAAATAATGATCCAAATATATACAAAATGCTTTGAATTAAAAAAAAAAAAAATTGCCATGTGATTAAAATAATTAAATAAAAGGATTTAAAAAATAACTAAATTTGTTTGTCCACAAAAGAAGAGAAAAATAAAGAAAAATATGAAATGTTTTTCACCTAAATTAACTCCGAAATAGTATAAATTTCTTCTAAAAGAATATTTAAAGATTATTTTCAAATTAAAATTAAAAATTAAATTATTTAAAAATCTAATCTAGATTTTATCTTTTATCTGCTAAAACATTTTTGTAGATTTTTTATGTATTTTTAATATTATCTTACAATTAAATTAAAAGGTCCTCGAATTATGTATTTTAATTTCGTTGGGTACTCTTTTTTTTTTTTTTTTGTTGAATATTTTTAATGTTGTTTTTAATAATTATGATTTTCTTTGTTCTTTTTGAAAACTCCTTAAATTATTTCTAATTAAAAAGAAACTACTACACTTCAAGTAGCAGCGTTTCTTGTAGCTTCTCTCTAATTTTTCTTATGTTTTGTTGTTTGTTTACTTTATTAAAATTAATTTATATATCAAAATCTGAATCGCTGTCGCTGACAGCTTTTTTCTTCTTACTCTGTAAATAAGAATTTCCATAAATTATTAATTTGAGAAAAGGAAACAAAATTAAAGACTTTTACCTTTTTGATGACTTCTTCTTCGCTACTGTCTGATAATTCAATAATTTTTCTTGGCCGTTTTACTGCCGCCGACTTTTTGTTACCATTTTCGCTGGATGGTTTGGTGGGTTTCTTCTTGATTGGTGAATTATCAATATCGCTACTTGGCAAGGGTGAATCATCATCATCATCATCATCATTATCGGTTAATTTTCCCATTGGTGTATTTCCTACTACAGCGGTATTATCATGAAGTTCTAGTTCTGAACCTGAACTTTCATTAATAAATGCATCATCATCATCCTCATCCTCCTCATCGCCACCAAGTAAAGCTGAATAATTGATTTTCTGTATAAATACAAAAAAAAAAAAAAAAAAATTTTAATAAAATTATCACTCATCATTGTCGTATGGCCTTTGAATGAATTCTACAAAACGGACATCAGTTTATCTGTCCAAGCTATAATAATAAACCGATCCCCTACTATATAAAAATTTACCTTTGATGCTGCACGGCGTCCAGGTCTGTCACGTGGAGCTGGTGCAGGAATATTTGGAATAACTGTAATATCATCATCATCATCATCATCATCAGTTTTCTTCTTCTAAAATAAAAACCAAAAATAAAAATGTTATTTTAAATAAAGAAAAAAAAAATCGTCCGAAATAAGCTTACATTACGTTTAGTAACTCCATCAAAATTCAATTTTGATTGTTTCAAACCATCATCAGCAGGTTTTCTACCACGCTTTTTCTTTTCGACCACCGGTTCTGTTTTCGGTTTCGATTCTAGTTTTTGTGGTTTGGTGGGCTCTTTTTTAATTTGTTGCTCTTTACCTTTTACTGCAGCTTTACCATCCTCAACTAATGCATCGAATTCATCAAATACTTCAGCAGACTTGTTTTGCGAATTTGAAGGATCATCACCTTTATCTTTTTTAGCAGTTTTTTCTTTTTTAACAGCAGCCATTTTCTCGAATTTCTTGAGAATATCTTCGGTTACTTTGAATTTTACTTGAACACCATTTTTAGATGGGAAAATATCTTCAGTAGGTGGTGCACGTTTACCTAAACTTCCTCTACCTCCTTTAGATTTAGCTGATGCTTTCGATCCTTTCTTTTTATTCATGCCCAATTCTTCAAGACGTTCATTTTCTTCTACTTCATCCAGTTTCATTTCGAACGCATCCAAATCATCTAACCACAAAGCTTCACTAGTTTTAGCTTTTAATGCTTTCAATTCTGCCAATTTAACATCACGCTGCTTTAATAATTCATTCTTTTTCTCCTCTGTTAACATCCACATGGACATACCAAGTAAATAATCAAATTGTTGAACATCGGTTAATTTTTGGAACGCTTTTTCCGCATCAACTGGTCCTTTCTCCTTTTTAGTTGATGTTTCTGCTTCATCAATTTCTTCAATTGGGGTTTCATCAACAGTAGATTCTTCTTCAAGATCAAGTTTAAGTTTCCTTTGCCATTCACGTACTGGATCTGGCCGGTAACCACGTTTAATCAATTCATCAACCATTACTTTACGTTTTTTGTTTTCAACAATTATTGTTCGATCACATTTCTCTACTATAAATCGTGCCTGATCTGTTAATCGATCAGCTTGAGCTTGTAATTGTCCTTCTAAATATGCTTTACGTTTATAGTAGTACTCTAAACGTATATCGTAAAATTCTTTTAGAATATCATTTGCTAAATTGAAACGTCTTAAGCAATTTGCATGATCGAATGCATGCATTTGTCCGGTCGATATTGAACTAGACAATTTAAATACACGATGAAAACCACCATCTTCACGACGGATACGATCAAATTCACCAGCAGCAAAAGTTATAACAAAACGAACAGTCGTATCTGTATGATATTCTTTGTAATCAGATATAATTGCCTTGACCTTATCAGAACCATGTAATAATGGTTCAAGAACATTCTCCTTGTAAGTTTGCGTCCATGTTCCTACCGGCAATTCTGTTATTTCAATTCGATTACCTGGTATTATAGCGACATTACCATTTGTTAAATATCGATTCTCGGCAATATATTCAATTGTTCCATTAAAGTTTTTATACCAGGGATGAAGTGTTTCTGGTTCTTCTTTTGAAATCATTAAACGTAAATTTTTCACAACATCACGTGGATTATGATTGGCTATTTTCGTTGACCATCCAGTTCCAATTCCTTCGGCACCATTTATTAATACCATCGGTATTATGGGGCAATACCATGTCGGTTCAATTTTTTGATTATCATCATATTCATATTGTAATAGTGGATCATCATCTGGATGGAAAATTAATCGTGTTAGTGGTGACATTTTAGTAAAAATATAACGTGCGCTTGCACTATCCTTTCCACCCTGTAATCTTGTACCAAATTGACCTTCGGGTATTAGTAAATTGATGTTATTTGAACCGACATAATTTTGTGCCAAATTAACAATAGTCATACATAAGGACGCCTCACCATGATGATATGCAGATTTCTCGGCAACAGAACCAGCTAATTGTGCTACCTTAACTTCATTTTTATCGTTACGCTTGAAACATGTATACATAACTTTACGTTGTCCTGGTTTAAAACCATCCATTAGAGATGGTATCGATCGTACATTATCAGCATTCGAAAATAATATCAATTCTAAATTAATAAATTCTGAATATGTAATTGCTTTGGTGCCTTTTACATATAAATATCGATCAGGTAAATTTAATAATTTTCGACGTTTACATTCGTCCATATGATTTGTTAACCATTCTTTACGTTGATCAACTGATTTTTTAGCGAATGCCATTACAATATTTTCATCATCTTGCGTTCCATCATATTTAAATAGGATTCGATGACGTTCCATATCTTCAAAATATTTTTTAGCCTCTGATGATTTTGATGTTCCCAAACCTTTGTAATATTTGATCTTATATGTTTTATGATTTGGTGTATTTGTTTTCCACTCTTCAAATTCCGGTAATGAATAGAAACATAATTCTTCGTTACGACTGTCTTTTATTGCTTTTACAATCGGTGTTATGAATTCTTCCAAGAATGGTAAACGAAGAAGTTCTGGCCAATTTGTATGAATGAAATTGATTAATAAACCTTTTATATGTGAACCATCCTGATCTTGATCTGTCATGATCATAACTTTACCGTATCGTAACGATTTCAAATCATCTATTGATAAATATTTTTTCTTATATTGTAAACCCAAAATCTTAATTAAATTATTAATTTCAAGATTTTCTAAAATTTGTTTATGTGTTGCTTCACGTACATTTAATAATTTACCACGTAACGGAAATACACCATAATGATCGCGACCAATAACACCCAAACCAGATACAGCTAAAGATTTGGCTGAATCTCCCTCTGTCAAAATTAACGTACATAAATGTGAATTTTTCGAACCAGCATCATTTGCATCTTCCAATTTTGGTATACCTCTTATTTTCGAATTTTTCTTTCCGCTTGTTTTTGCTAAATCATTTTGTTCTTTAAATTTTGCCCATGTTAATACCGATTCAACAATACCACATTTCATTACACCAGTTATAAATTTATCAGATAATGGACATTTCGAACCGAAACTTTTCGCTTGTAAAGTCATATTTTCTTTTGTTTGTGAATCAAATGTTGGATTTACAATTAAGCAATTTATAAAGACAAAAATATGAGGACGTACTTGAAATGGTTTTATTTTAATACCACCTTTATTTTTCTTTGATACAACTTCAATCAATTGTTTAACAATACTATCAACGACATGATCAACATGCCGACCACCTTTTGTAGTGGCAATCGAATTAACAAATGAGACTTGTTGAAAACCACGATCTGAATTAACAACAGCAACTTCCCAACGTTCATTAACATTTTCATAGACAATTTTTAATGGATTACCAGCATCATCTTTAGATTCTTTTAAATATAAATCAATGTAATCTTTGAAATTTTTAACTGGTAATCTGTTACCATTCAAAAACACAGTTACTCCACGTGTTGATGCTGCAATATCATATGCACGTCTTGACATAAGTGCAACAATATCATCATCTAGTTTATCCATTTTAAATTTGGCTAGATCTGGTGAAAATGTAATTTTTGTAAAATCATCTGAACCACGAACAAAATCACTAATTTTTGGATCTGATGTTTTTGTCATGTTTGAACCCCAAGTTTGTTTAAATTGTTTTTTATATTCTCTTGATGCCGTTTCAACTGTAAACGATGTACTAAATATATTACATAGTTTAGCACCATAACCATTTCGACCGCCAGTTACTTTTTGTTCTTCATCATTATAATTTGATGATGTTAATAAATGACCAAATATCATGGTTGGTACAAACATTTTCTCTTCTTTATGCATTACAACTGGTATACCCTTGCCATTGTTCCAAATTGATATAACATTCTTTTCAGGATTAATATCAACTCGAATTGTGCTCATATGTTTGTCACGTTGTTTATTATCAGCTGCATTTACAAGAATTTCATCGAAAATTTTATATAAACCCGGCACATAATCGATATCACGTTGTATCATTCTTATGCTTTCAGCTGGTTTTGGTTCGCCACCTTCAATCTCTGATGGAATCGCTTCGGTTGCTGGTTTAACAACCCACATCTTTTCTGTAATACGTTCAACTGAACCGATATATGTATCCGGACGTAAAAGAATATGTTCCAATTGAGATTTTTTCTGATATATTTTCTCAATTGCCCCCGACCCTCCGCCACCCTTGGACGATGTACCATTTTGCATTTTGAAAAGCTGCAAAGAGATAAATTCTAATAAATGAAATCTATAAATAATTTTTATACCAAAGAAACTCGTAATAAATTATTTAATCTATAAAAATATTTTATCATGTTTTTATTTGAACCATTTTGGTTTTTTTTTTTTTGACCGTTGAAAACCTTTGAAATGAAAACAAAAAAAATTTTTTTTATCGAAAAGAAAAAGTTCGTTGAATTTTTTTTTTTTTTTTTTTGAATCAAATTTAATTATTTTCAAATAATTTGACACCGGCGCGTAACATGGTTCTTGCCTGAAATAATGGCGGGCAATGAGAAAAAAAAAAAAAAAGAAAAATTTTAGCAACATGCGAAAAAAAACAAAAACATGGCATTTTCTTAAAAAACAATTTAATTTTCGTGTGAAATTTATTTCCATCCAATTTATTTTGATTTGAAATAATTAAACACGTTATAAAAGTTAATTTGGAAAATAATAATACAAAAAAAAAAACAAATGCATTACAAAAATTTATTAAGCTCAGCGCCATTTTCTGGCGTGGAAAAAGGGAAAAAATTTATATATAATAAAAATCTTAATAATTACCTGATTTGGAGGAATCAATTAATTCAAACAAATTATTCACTTTCTTTTATTATGAAATAATTAAAAACATACAAAATTAAAAACTGTACAAGAATTTTTCCTTTTGTTTGCCAAACTACGGAACCGCAATTTTTGAGTTCATTTAAAAAATTAAAATTTCTCCCGTTATTTCCAACAATTAAATAATAAATCGACAACTATCCAATTTATAAACAATTCAGTAAACTTTTTAATACAAATTAAACATAAAATTAATAAATATTATGTATTTTTTTTAAAAATAAAATGTTAAGCGTCACTTTCGAAAAAAAAATTCGCCGACACCAAACAAGAGTTCTTTAAGTCCACACCGAATTAAATCCAACGAAAAACTAATTTTATAGATTTTTATTTGAACGATAAAAAAAAAATATAACGAAATTGTACGCCATCTAGATGTTAAAATAAAAGTTTTTTTTTCTTTTAAATAACGATAATACAGTTCTTGCAGATTTTCTGCAACAAACAATTGCAATGCAGTAAAATAATGGATCTGTCATTTTCGTTTCGGCGTCGTGAAGTCAATCAATTGATTTGAGTTGCTCCAAAAAGAAAAAGAAGAAAAAAGTTTTAATTTCTTTTATAAAATTCATTAAAATAATAACTAAATAATATTTTATTGAAACTAGTGTATATTCTTTAACCAGTTGGAATCAGAAAGTATTTTTGAAATATTTTTAATTCATATTTTACCAAAAAAAAAAGAAAGAAAAAAATGGAACGAAATAATGCGTAAGAATTTGAATAAAAACTAAAATAAATGAAATAATTAGAATTTATCCACAAAGATACACTTACGTACGACGTCAGGGACAAATGATTTCTCCAGGTGTAACTAGAAGACCACCAATGCCGCCCAGAGAGTCTATAACACAACACGATGAATTGATCAAGTACATAAAAGAAGCCTGGCATAAAGTAAAAACGAGAAATTCTAATCTAAATATATTCCAAATAATTTGAAACATTTTAATTTAGGTAACAACAGAAAATGGTCCACACGGTGGTACAATATTTTATAAAAGTGATTCGGAAGCACCACGCCTGCCTGGATTTACACCATTCGATCTGGAAGGTTATTGGGGCCAACGTTTGGTACAAAATATTCATATTACACAAGGACAACATCATAATAACCAATAAGAAGGAAAAATAATCGTCGCTTTCTCTTAAAAACATTAATTTGTTTGCTATTTATTCTTCCAAAAAAAAAAAAGTGTTAAAAAGTTATAATTCCATTTATGCCAATATTCCACAAAAATTGTATTCAAAAATACACTCTATTTATATACTTAAGTTATAAAAAATTATAATTATTGCAAAGAAAAATTAGGTTTAGTTTTTCTAGAAGGAAAAAAAACTTCAAATTTATTAAGATATTAAAATTAAAAACAGTTTATTGAAAAAAAAAATCATATTTATTAAATTATAAAAATTTGTTTATTTTCAAGTGTCGATAGCGCAGTTCCAAAATGCATAAAAATTTATACGTGCACATTTTTGACAGTTTTAGATAAAGTAGCGTCCTTCAAAAAAAAAAAAAAAAAATCGATGTCTGCGTCAGTTTAAAGAAAGCCCAAAAAATTTTTTGTTTGTTGTTGCACAAAAAAAAAAAATTTTCTGTGTTTTTATTATTATTCTTTTGTTATAATTTCTTCTGTGATTATTTTTATTATCAAAACATTTAAAATCGAATTAGATTATTTCCTTTTAAAGAACTAAATTAATTTGTTTGTGAACTTAAGCGAAAAAAAATTAACGAGAGAACAAAAAGAAAGTTAAAAACAAAATGGAACGTAACAATAGGTAAAATTAGCACAACACACAAAAAGAAAAAAAAACCAATTTTAATTAATTTCTTATTAATTAATAGTAATTATTCATATGCAAGACGTCAAGGTGGTGGACAAATAATGATAACTCCACATGTGAATCGAAGGCCACCAATGGCACCAAGAGAAAATGTCCCGAATTCAAACACTCAAAATGATGAACTTATTAAATATATTAAAGAAGCTTGGCTTAAAGTAATATATTAACGAACAAAAAAAACCATTTTGGGTATTCATTGTCTTTCGTAAAACCCTTGTATTCAGGGCCGTATTTAGTATCTGTAGAATCCTAGGTTGAACCTGTGTGGTGCGGGTCCTACCACAAGGAAACGAATGTTGTTTTACTATCTGTGCGAATATTCTGCTCATTTTAGTAGAATAGAATATGTATTCCATGAAAAATGTCGATAAATACTTGAAAATGTCCTTTCCATCATTCATTAAATGAAAATTTATATGTCGTAGGTACTACGATCCGATTTTGTTGAAATTTAGAATATGAGTTATTTATTTCTTAACTGGGTTTGGTATTGTATTTCTGCAAAATCGAACGAGGGGAAGCGAAGTTATTAAGCAAAAACCAGGCTCACCAGTAAGTTCTGTAGTTTTTTTTTTTATATATAGTTTTCAGATTTAATTAGAAAATTTGTGAAGTAATTTTGTTTAAATTAATCATATTGGTTAACTACATAAATAGATGATACCATGTTAAATTTCAGTAAAATCAGTCCAAGGATAGTGGAGAAATAAAATCCTAGGAGAAAAAAATCCTCTTTATAAAGTTTTTTTTAGTGTACTTTACTTTACTTTATTTTTGAAAAGAGGAAACAAGCTGTTATTGTCCTATTTCTGCCATAGGGCATTAAAAAATCGGCTGTAGTTTGTTTTTCAGTCATACTATTTTATAAATTAATATATTAATGGTTATAATTAATTAACAATTCAGAACTTTGATGCTTGATGGTCATTTTACCGTGAATGTTATTTTAGTTTATTTAAAATTAAAATCTTCAAACATTTTTTTTTTTGTGGTGCGGACCTTTAGGCGACCGCTTGTGCTCATATTTATCTTAATTGCCGTGTAAACTCCGTATTTCTGATATAAAAATTTACAAAATACGACGTTTACAATATGAGTTTTACGAAAGACAATGAATATATACCCTAAATTATTTTTTAAATTAATAATGATCAAAAAAAAATATTTAGGTAACAACTGATAATGGTCCACATGGTGCTCCAATATTTTATCGTACCGAAAACGATACACCACATTTGCCTGGATTCATTCCATTTGATTTAGAAGGTTTCTGGGGACAACGTTTGGTTCAAAATATTCACATAACACAAGGACAACACGTCAATAACCAATAAACAAACCCAGACAAAAAAAAAAACGTTGCTTTTGATTTTTCTCTTCATATAAAATAAAGAAAAATATTTCTTTTTTAATTTAAAAAAAAAAATAGTAAAATTTTAAATTTTCTCCATAAATTCCATTTTATTATAATTCCAAAATAAATATATATATATGCCAATTAAGTGAAAAAAGAAAAAAAGAAAATAATTTTCCCCGTCACAAGAAAATCTTTTAATTTCTTTATATATAAAAAAAAATATATGATTAAATAAAAGCAATAATTTTTAATAATATAAATTTTTGGTTTTTAATTTTTATTTAATTCATTAAAAACGAAGCAAGATAAATATAATTAAAAAAAAAAAAGGTAAAATATACGAAATTAAGAAAAATCGTAGAAAATTAAAAAATAAATCTCTCATGCAAATCGTTCTAAAAACAATGAAAATGAATTCTTTACATCGTCGGGGAATGAATTTTGTGATATCGCTTCTTTCATAACAAAACGGCATGCTTTTAAATTGTAGGCCGGCTTGAATTTCTTATCTTCACATTTAAGTAGTCCCAATTGAATTAAGAAGAAATTCTTAACTCGTGTCATCTTTATAGAAGAAAAAAAGAAAAAGAATTATTTTTTAAATTATGGTAGGTACTACCAGAGGGTATATTAGTTTTGTCACTCCATTTGTAACACAACGAAATAATCGTCTTAAGAGGCGTCCAAACGCACAGTTTTTTACTCAGTTTTGCCTGCGCAAATCAGATTTGCGCAAGCAAAACTGAGCGTCTGGACAAGTCTCAGTTCGTTTGCTTAGGCAAAAGTGCGGCTTGTGCGATTTCAGATCGTTTCTGAAAAATAACTGTGGTACGTGCATGCAAATCGTAGCGTGTGGACGAAAACTCATTATTTTACACAGTTTTCATGCAATTGCGAAAGGCGAAAGGCACGAAAATGTCTTCAAGAGACTTTTTAGAGGAGTTAAGCTTAAACTATTCATTATTAAAAGTTCTAAGCACAGTATCTTGACATTAATAAGTTTCAAAGAGAACTGTGTAAAAATATGGAAAAGACGGTAACGTGTGGATACAAAATTTGCGCAGGCTTTCCCACAGAAAAACTGCGCAAACTACGACTGTGCAAAAAGACTGAGCGTTTGGACCGTACTTTAAAAAGGTTTCAAGGGTATGGTTATATCGATTTATGCATGTCCGTCCGTATACAAGATAACTCAAAAATGCGTTATCCTATTTTGATGAAATTTAGAAAGTGAGTTGGTTGTTGCTCAACTGGATTTGGTATTGCATTTCAGCAAAATCGACCCAGGGGGAGCGAAGTTATTAAGCAAAAACCAGGGTGATCGGAAAATTTTTTATATGGTCTTTCGGATTTAATCGGAAAATTTGTGAATCAATTTTATTGAAATTAATTATGCAGGTTAACTACATAAATAGACGATATCATGTCAAATTTTAATCAAATCGGTCCAAGGAGAAAGAAATAATCCTAGGAGAAAATAATCCTCTATAAAGTTTTTTTGATGTACTTTAAAAACTAATACAACGATTTGAATAAAATTAGACTTATGCTATCAGGATCTGCGTTACCGACAAATTAGAGGAAATTTTCAAAAAAGTAAACAAAGTTATGAAGGAAATACTTTGAAACATTGTTAGTTTTCACAGCCTTTTTCTCCCATTTCTACCATAGGACATTAGAAAATCGGCTATAGGCCGATTTTCAGTTACTATATTGTATTTTTATTTGAACACTAAGAAATAAACTTACTTGATTCGTTTTTTGTGCATAATCAAAAACATCTTTATACAATTTTATTGCTATTTCTTTAGCTTCTTTTGATTCCTCAGCAATTGCTGAACATTTTAATATTGTAAAAATTAAGCATATTAAATAATTTTCATCTTTAAAATTCTGTTGAAATAAAAAAAAAAAAAGAAATTATAAATACTTTCTTTTGAAAATGAATTAAATTAAATTTACCTCTAAATAATTTTTAAATGCCTCCAATTTATCGGTTTCTTCAAGATCATTAAACATTTTAATAGATGGATTCGGTGTATTACAAAATGTTTCAATAGTATTCGGTCGTGATTCTTCACCAATTATACAAATACTGCTCGAATCCAGTGATTGTTCGACGGTGCTATTCAAACTCTTTTTTGTTTAATAAGAAAATATTTATTAAAATAATCTCATATTGATTAATTTCTTTTACCTTATCACTAATTGCAGTAATATAATTAACATCATTGTCATCATCATCATCATCAGTTTTATCATCATGATGTTCATTACTATATTCTTGTTCAGTATCTCGATCATTTTCGTCGTCACTTTCATTATCCTCTTCGTCTCCTTCGGATTCGTCTTCCGATAAACTACCTAACGCTTCTGGATTTCCATACTCTTGCATTATTTCTTTTATTCTTTCTCGAGCATCGTATCCAAACTAAATTTTAATTAATATAACATTTAAAATAAAATAAAAGAACCAAAAAAACGTAGAAAACTTACATGATTACCATCAATAAATACATTACGAATATTCTTTTTATTTTCTAAAGCCGCAGCAATTGATAAACCACCGTCGGGACCGATTTCATTAAAACTGAGATTAAGAATCTGGTATGAAGAAAAATAACATACAACCAAATTTAATGTTGAAACTTTTAATAAAAATAAGAAAATTAATATTAACCTCTAAATCTGTATGTCCATCTTGTAAAGAATCAGCAATTGAAAGAGCACCTTCAGTTTTTACTAAACAATCTCCCAAATTGATTTCGCGTAATCTAAAAATTGAATTTTATTTTTATTTTTAATATTTTCTAAATCCATTTAAATTTTGTATTATTTTATACTTTTGCATTGAAAAGAATGCATCAGCTAAAGCTGCAGCTCCCCTTTCACGAAGTGTATTATCATTCAAATTTAAAATTCTCATATTCATATTATTTTTGAAAGCTTCGGATAATGCTGATATTCCTTCATGATAAATACCATTTTGTGGCATTGCAATTTCTTCTAAAGTCCCAACAATTGAAAAGACTTTTGCCAATGCTTTTGCACCCTCATTTTCTAGCCGATTCCTTCCAGCTATAAAAACTTTCAACATAAATGGTGTACCGGCTTCAACACTTTTCTTATGACAATCGTGTAAAGCTTGTGCCAGCATTCTACCACCACCAATTCCCAAACCACAATTATTAAATTTCAATTCTTGTAAACTATAACATGTTGGACTACGTAATAAATCAACAAGACCAGTCATTCCATTCGGTCCAAGCGCATTATCACTACAATCTAAAACGGTCAAATTTGTTCCGGCCGCATTCATACCTTTACCAAGATATTCTAAGGCTTTTGGGATTTCTGTTTTTAATCGGCCAGTAAATAAATCTTTCCATAATGCTTTTTTAAATTCTGGATGTTTTTTAAGTGCTTCAGCAATAGATTTAGCCGCTTCTACACCTAATGTATTACCTTCTAAATTCAAATAAGTAAGTTCTTTACATTTTTCGATTTCTTCCACTAATGTTTTAACTAAAAAAAAAAAATTATTTTTTTTTATATTTTTGAATGAAATCTCAATAGTTTAAATAAAATCCAATAACAAACCTTCTTCTGCGGATCCCCAATTTTGTGATTTACCAGCAAAACTAACGCCGGTTTCTTTGACAATATCAAGCGCTTTTGATACATCACCAAAATTAAAACCCCAATTTTCACTCGTAAAATTGTTCATTTTTTGTATGTTATAAATAAAATATTAATAATATATGTTTTAAAATTTTATAATTTACAAATATGAACAAAAAAAAGGTTATTTTTTAACAAAGATTTTATTTCAAAATCACTGAAAAAAGTGAGGTTATCAAAGAAGAAATCAAATCGTTTTTGTTTTATTAAAAGCAGCTGTTATATGAGTTTTATAATTTCACATACAGGTGGCGAATATACGTTTTTTTTTAAAAAAAAAATTTGAATTTTTCATTTTAATTAAAAACGCTAAAAATATAATTTTATCAATTATAAAAATATATATATTTCCATTTAAAGCCGATTTCGAACTACATGATCGTATAATACAATATGATGATATTCATTAGTAACTATATTTGTTCTTGTTGTAAAAGGTCCTGGCTCTTTTAGAAATGGATCAACACAAATCATTTCTCTATCACCTCTATGTCGAAATAGTAGACCTTTATCCGCGTCTATTACTATCTGAAATTTAAAATTTACAAAATTAAATAAAATATATATAAAATAAAAAAAAAATATTTCTCACTTTAAAATTAGCCGTATCATTTTGTATCGAAATACCTGATCTCCAATTATAATAACCTAAATCCGTCTTTTGTGGCCAAAGTTTTTTTTTTCCCATAAATATTAAATTCCAATCAATTGAATCGTCGGTTTTATTTGTTGATTTTCTTAAGCTCTGTTCAAAATCAATATAACCAGATATTTCGAAACCAGATTTGGTAAAATCTCGTAAAAATATGATTGTCTTAAAATATAGTTATTTATTAAACTAAACAAAATAAATATATATAAATAAATAATCTAAATATTAACCGCTAATAATTTTAAACGATTTGCTCTTTCCCGGATAGCTAATTCGGATAGAAATGTATCAGTTATTTTTACACCAGCTGATGATAGTATATGATTTTTTCTTGATGGAAATAATAAACGATTTAATTCATTAATACGTATATAAAATTGGTCATGTGATAAAATTTCAGTTGATGAACGATATCCACATTCAACAATTTTTCTAGCTGCAGTCATACATTGTAAAAATTTCAAATCTTCTGTTGTTATAAATGAATCTAAATAATCTTCATAGGTTTTATAATTTAATAAATTTCGATCTTCAGTGTTACTCATATTTTATATTTTGACTATAATTTCTTCTATGAAACTATTAATATATATAGAAATTTTGATTAAAAATAAATTTGCTAAATGCCAGCGAAATTCTCACGGAATCCTTGTGTAAAATATCGATATTTTTACAGTAAATTATTATTAATATATATAAAATAATTTGGATTACATTTAAAAGTCCATTTAAATCTTATTAAGCATGCGCATTTCACCAAAATGCATAATAATATGTGCAAGAATAATTACAAACATATAATACCGGCTAATAGCCGATTTTTTGATGCCCTATGGTAGAAATGGGACATAATTTCGCTTTTTTATTTTCAAATTTATTTTAATTCAGAGGTAACTTAGGCACTAGTAATATAAAACAATTCTGCAAATTTTATTCAAATTGGTATATTCATTTTTAAAGCACATCAAAAAAACTTTATGAACATGTTTATTTTCTCCTACGATTATTTTTTTCTCCACTACCCTTAGACCGATTTTACTGCAATTTAAAATAGTACCATCTATTTATGTAGACAACCTATGTAAATAATCTAAACAAAATTGCTCTACAACCTTTTCAATAATACACCGGATTTCGGCAGTGAAATGCGCCGTCGTGCAATTTTTTTCAATCTAGAGCTGGAACAGATTATACGCCGCTCTAGTGTGAACACCCAAGATACCATCTTTAATAAATCTATTCAGCTATCAGGTTTTGCCGATGACGTTGATATAATAACAAAATCACAACGAACAATCGTCGAAGCCATCGTCCATATTGAAGAAGAAGCTAGGAAAATGGTCTTACTAATAAACGAGAACAAAACCAACTATATGGTGTCAACAGATAAAAAGACTAGTTAGCAAAATAAAACTCAAAAGGCTTCAATGGCTGAACCACGTCGAGCGAATGAACAACAATGCTCTAGCTAAAATGATCTTCGAATCCACACCGAAAGGAACACGTCGCAGACGGAGACCAAGAATCCGTTGGAGAGACGAGACCTTAGCAAATGTAGAAAAATGGTGGATCCCTAACTGGAGAGAATCTGCCCGGTAACGGACGGGTTAGAAGAAAATACTACATCAGGCGCAGGACCTCCATAGTCTGTAGCGACATCGAAGTAAGTAAGTATGGTCTACAAATTTTCCATTTAAATCTAAAAAAAAAACGATAAAACTTTCTGGCCACCTTGGTTTTTCGCTTAATAACTTCGCTCCCCTTCGGTTGATTTTGCTCAAGTGCAATACCAAATCGAGTTAAGGAATAATCAACTTACATTATGAATTTCATCAAAATCAGATTACGCGGTTTTGAGTTATCTTATCTTTAAAGCGTTGAAACCCTACTTAGATGATTATTTCTATGCATTATAAATGTAGTGACAAAACTAATATACCTTCTGTGGTAGTACCTACCATAGGGCATAAAAATCTTACTTTAAATTTTATTTTGTCTGCACTGAGATAGTATATTTAATCTAAATTTAGCATTAGTTCATCATAGACAACGAATTAAGTAACATATTCAATTAAATACGAATAATATTATTGTGCCCTTAATTAAATTAGGAATAGAAATTTTTTTTTAAAAAAAAATGTTACTAAAATTAATGATATTTAATATTTTATTTGGTATCGTATTTTGTAAAAGACAATTTTCTATTGGTAAAAATATTTAAAAAAAAAAAACTAATTAAAGACTATTAATTAATTATATATAATTGTTTTTTTTTTTTAAATATACATTTTAAAAGGTGCAATTTTTATTGAAGAAAATGAAGAAATTGAAATATCATTTAGATCAGCCATTGATCGTGTTAATATGCACGAAAGAAGTTTCGAATTTCTACCAATTATTGAATATGCTAAATTTGATGATAGTTTTATTATGGAGAAAATCGGTAAATCTTCTTTTATATAATTTAAAAAAAAAAAAATAATTAAATTATTTTCTTTTGATCACATATTACTACATAGTATGCAATCTACTTGAACAAGAAGTCATTGCAATTTTTGGACCCAGTTCAATAATTACATCAGGTTTTAATAGAATAAAATTTGATAGAAGTTTTTATTAATTAAGAAAAAAAAAAAAATTAATACATTTATAGATTTTGTGAGTTCAGTTTGTACAACATATGGTATACCACATTTTATTTATGATTGGATACCAGAAGATATGGCTGATGAACGACCATTTAAATCCATGACAATGAATTTTCATCCGGATAATATGTTTTTAGCTAGAGCCTATGCTGATATTATTGTTGGATTTCAATGGAAAACATTTACAATTATATATGAAACTGATAATGGTAAGTTTTAGTGAAGTATAAGTAATTATAAAGTATCCCAATTTCCTATTCCTATGCTGTGTCGACATTTTTACCGATTTCAACTTGAGATGTACTTGAGTAAAAGAAGCAAAATTTTTAAACAATTTTCTATCCACTGCTACCATATGTAGTGTAAATTCTTTATTGTCTGGTTTTGGGTACTTTATAATTACTTATATACTTTGTTTTAGTGAATTAAAAACATATAAATATAAGTTCGGAGTGAGTTAGAAACCTATAACGTAATGTTAATACAAAATGACAAGTTTATTTTGAGCCCTTATTGTCTATACTCAGAAGACCAATGTTCTGATAACAATTCTGTTATAAATCCAAGGAATTTTAATAGAGGGATGCAATATCTAAATGGCAATAAACGATTCAAGTTTTCAGCAATATTTACCAATGAATTTGGGACTAGAAATTTCTTCAAATAAATTTTATTCTGATTTATTTTAAAGATCTCGTTCAATTACAAGATGTTTTACAAATTCATGGACCAACTGATTTACCAATTACAGTCAGAAGTATGGGTGAAGGACCAGATTATAGGCCATTATTAAAAAGTATTAAATTATCTGGAGAACATTATATAATTCTGCATTGTAATATTGATAAAATTGTGGATGTCTTAAGACAAGCTAAAGAACTTCGAATGCTTGATGAATATCAGGTTAAAGAATATATATAAAAGTTTACGTAACAATTTTATTTTATTGTTTAATTTCCAGAGTATCTTTATACCACATTTGGATGCGCATACAATTGATTTTGAAGAATTGACTAATAATATTAATTCAAATATAACAACAGTACGAATTACAGATCCATTAAGTTTTGAAATTCGTAATACTGTCAATGATTGGGAGGAAAATGAAAAACGACATGGTCGAACATATCGCATAACACCTAATCAAGCAAAAGTAAATAAATATATATTGGATGGGACAAAAAGTCATTGTAAAATAAAGGCATTGATCAAATCTAATTGACATTTAATGAGACGAGAGAATGATTGCTAAGATCTTAACATATCAACATCGATCGTTAAAAACCATAAAACCTGGAGCTGTATTTGGTTTATCAATTCGATTGATCGACAAACAGTCTTTGTCGATATAATAAAAATTTCGTATTTCACAAGATCAAAACGAGAAACCAAATATGAGCCCAGAATCGTCCAGTATTGGTGAATCACAAAAGTCGTGTGTTTCAAATTTTTTTGTACAAGTTTAGCGACTCGTTGGAAACTTTTGAAATATCCACCATATATTCCCGACTTCGCACCATTATTTGTATCGGTCTCTGCAGAACTTCTTTAATAGTATAAATATGAATTCAAAAGTAGTTCAGAAAACCCAGAAATTTTACACTAACGATAATGATTGACTAACTGATAATGACTCTGCCCAGAAAAACGACTTTTGGCCTATCCAATAGTTATTTATAATATAGTATAGTTTATATTATATTTAAAAAACAAAAATACTAGGCTAGAATGGTTCTACTTCATGATGCTGTTTGGTTGTTTTCCCGAGGACTTAAAGAATTAAATATTTATGATGATATGAAATTACCAAAAGTTAATTGTAATAAAAAGAAACCATGGTTAGATGGTAAACGAATTATTGAATTTATGAAAGTTGTAAGTGTATTTAATCGGTAGTAAAAAACAACCAAAAATAATCTTAGATAATTGATTTTCAAGAGATTCGAAGAAGGTATAACTGGACGTTGTGAATTTAATGAATATGGTGGACGTACATTTTTTACATTATACGTACTCGAATTAAATAAAGGTGAATTTCAAAATTTCGCATTATGGGATTCGATGAAAAGTTTAACAGACTTAAGTACTGATACAGATTCGTATAATAAAAAAATTGAAGATAAAATACATAATAAAACATTTATAGTAACATCAAGAATTGGTGCACCATTTTTAATGAATCGGTAAATATCAAAATAAATAACTTATTAAATAATAGTGTTTATTTAAAATGTATTTTTATTTTTATAGAAAAACAAAAGACGGTGAAATATTAGAAGGAAATGCTCGCTATGAAGGATATTCAATGGATTTAATTGATAATATTGCTAGAATGCTTGGATTTACATATCGATTTGAATTAGCACCAGATGGAAAATATGGTTCATATAATAAGATTACTAAACAATGGGATGGTCTTGTTAAACAATTATTAGATGGGGTATGTTCTTTTTTTTATTATATCAAATCAAAGCTCTCTCCGAGCACTACTTGATCAGTTTTCGAAAATTCACTAATTCTGGTATAAAATATATTTTAGAAAGCTGATCTTGCCATTTGTGATTTAACAATAACATCGGCTAGACGAAAAGCTGTGGATTTTACATCACCATTTATGACTTTAGGAATTAGTATATTATTTTCGAAACCTATTAGTAAACCACCAGAATTATTCTCCTTCTTATCACCATTCGCTCTGGAAGTATGGGTTTATATGGCAACAGCATATTTAGGTGTTTCATTATTACTATTTGCACTTGCCAGGTGAAACTTTTACCAAAAAAAAAAAGAGTAAAAAAAAAATAAAAAAAAGAATTTCTTATTTTTCATTTCTAGAATGGCACCAGATGATTGGGAAAGTTCTCATCCATGTGATCAGGAACCAGAAGAAATAGAAAATGTTTGGAATATGTCCAATTCAACATGGTTAACAGTTGGTTCTATTATGGGTCAAGGATGTGATCTTTTGCCCAAGTAAGTTTCTTGTATAAATATTAAAAATAATCCAGTTTAAAAATAAACATCTTAAAATTCATGAATTTGATAATTTATCAACAGAGGTATATCGACACGTTTAGTGACTGGAATGTGGTGGTTTTTCGCTTTGATGATGTTAAATTCATATACGGCTAATTTAGCTGCGTTTTTAACAAGTTCTAGAATGGATGCAGCAATTAATAGTGCAGAAGATTTAGCTGCACAAAGTAAAATAAAATATGGTGCTGTACAAGGTGGAAGCACAATGTTTTTCTTTAAAGTAAAAAGACAAAATATATGTTTTGAAATATTTATTAAATATTTATTAATTGAATTAATTAATCAGGAATCAAATTTTCCATTATATCAAAGAATGTGGGCAGCAATGGAAATAGCTCGTCCATCGGTTTTTACAAAAAGTAATGATGAAGGTGTCGATCGTGTATTAAAAGGTAAAAGAAAATATGCATTCTTTATGGAATCGACATCATTAGAATATATTAAAGAAAGAAATTGTGATTTAGAACAAGTTGGTGGTTGGTTAGATTATAAATCATATGGAATTGCAGTACCATTTAGTAAGTTCATTTAACAATTATAAAATGTTCTACGAAATTATTAATAAAACCCAAAAAAAAGATTCTCCATATAGAAAAGCAATAAGTGGAGCTGTATTAAAATTAGGTGAATCTGGTACATTATATGAATTAAAAATGAAATGGTGGAAAGAAAGAGATGGTGGCGGTCGTTGTGCTGGTTCATCTGAAGAGTCTGGTGATGCACTTGAACTTGGTATAGCGAATTGTGGTGGAGTTTTTCTAGTACTTGGTGCTGGATTATTATTCGCATTTATAATTGGTATATTCGAATTTTTATGGAATATTAATAGAGTTGCTGTTGAAGAAAAAGTATATATATATATATGAGATTTTTATTTGTATTTTTAACATTATTTTTTATCTATATATATATAGATAACATTAACTGAAGCATTTCAAGCTGAAGCTTTATTTGCTGCAAAGTTTTGGATAAATACAAAACCAGTACATACAAGTGCTATTAGTGAATCACTAGAATCGAAATCATCAAAATTATCTTTAAAAGTATCATCAAAATCAAGATCACGTGCTATGTCTGAAACACGAAGTACATTAACAAATTTAAATCAACAACAAAGTTCAGGATTTTCATTAAAATCTGTGAAATCTGAAAAAGATAATGATTTTGAAAATCATATTAAAATTATCTAATATTGATAGATTTCCAAATAGATAAAAGTATTTATAATTTAGATATTAAAAAGCCTTTTACAAGTTCAAATAGAATAGAAATGTGTTTATTATTGCAAGTCTACCACGAGAATAACAATAAATTCTTTAGATTCTTTTCTAAAAGTTTTATGAATGAATAATATTTTACTTTTACTATAAGTTTAAATATTTCTAAAATACACTGTATTTTTCCGGTTAATACTAAATAGAAAATTTTGTAAAAGCTTCTGAGAGAATATCTTTACATTTGGAGTTTCGAGATGGAATTTAAAAATCTACTACATACTCATTTGAACTTACAATTTTTGTTATATACTTTTTACATGTTTACATCTCTCGGAAATTCATAAATATTATTTTTCCAAAAATAAATTCAGTTTATTCAAGTCTAGCAGAAAGAAATTGTGGATCGATCCGTTGTTGATAGAGGGATATATGGAAAAATAAAATTATCTGGAAAATTTTTAATTTCTTTTTATAATGTAATAATTATGGAAAAGTGGAATATTTTAATTAGTATACTTTTTGTAATATCAAATAATATTATAAATGGTGATAATTATAAAATGAATTTACCTATTGGTAAGAAAGAAATGATACAATTCCAAATTTCTTCAAGTTTATTTATAGAACCAGAAGAAAAAAAACAATCTTATATAAAACAAAAATAACTAATTAATAAATTTTAATTTTTAGGTGCAATTTTTATTGGAAATGAATTGGATCTGGAAGCAGTATTTTTAACAACAATTTCAGAAATAAATAAAATTGAATCAAATCATTTTCACTTGAAACCGATTATAAAAATGATTAAAAAAGATGATAGCTTTATAATCGAAAAATTAAGTATAATTTTTAATCTATTAAAAATAATATTATAATTGATTCTTATACATTTCAAAGCTTGTGACTTAATACAAGAAGGTGTAATTGCAATTTTTGGACCAACATCAAAAGAAACAAATGGTAAACAACAACGATATATTATTTAGATTTATTTTCTTGAAAGAAAAACATATTTTTTCCTATTAATATTATTCCATACACTCGTATATACCATAGTGGAAGTAATAAGAATATACTATTATATTTTTAGGTGTTGTGGCTTCAATATGTTCACATCATGGAATACCACATTTTATGTTTACTTGGAAAGACGAGGAAACAGAATCGGAACTTAGGGAACAATCGATGTCTTTGAATGTATTTCCATCTGCACGTAATTTATCTTTAGCTTATCGTGATATTATTCAAAATACTGGATGGAAACGTTTCATAGTTCTTTATGAAACAGGGGAAGGTATTTTTTTTTTTTGGAACTTAAAATAGTTTCAATAATGAAATGGAAATTTCTTTTTTTAGGTCTATTAAAACTTCGAGATACTCTTGAAATTATAAAACCAGAAGATGATCCAATAACTGTACGACGTCTTCCAGATGATCAGGGTGAACTAATGAAATCATTAAGAAAACATAATGAACCACATATTATAATAGAATGTTCAATAGAAAAAGCTGTAACACTTTTACGACAAGCAAAAAAACTAAACATGAGCACTGAATATTATGTAAAAAAATCTTATTGCATTTCAAAATTAAGATTTTTAATAAGAAATAATTTTTTCCTTTTAGGATTACATGTTCATAAATTTAGATACTCATTTAATTGATTTTACTGAATTCAAAGTGCAAGGATATGATGCAAATGTTTCATTGATTCGACTTGGGATACAACAAGTTAGTGGGAAAATACCAACTGAAAATATTAATGTATAAAAGATTTGTTTTTAAAATCTATAGAATATATAATCGTTCTTATTTTCTTTTTTCAAAGACAACTGCAGTTCTTTTGCATGATGCCATTAAATTATTTTCATCTAGTTTAAGAAAACTTAAACGACAAGAAAATACACCATTTCAAATGCCAGCTGTAGCAACTTGTTATTCTCAACATCGTTGGGTATATGGTTCCAATATTTTAAGAAGTATTAAACTAGTAAGGTTCTTCTTTTAAATCCAATATTAAATTTAATAACATTTTCATATGTTTTAGGTGGGTAAGGAAACTAATTATATGAGTGGACCAATGGTATTCAATAAATATGGACAGAGAACTACATTTCAATTGGATGTTTATGGTGGTAATGTGAATATAACTAATTCAACATTAACATGGCGTGATAATAATTTAGTTATAAAAAATCCGATACATGTAAAAGTACAATTTGATCAACAAATGAAAAATAAATTATTCCGTGTTGCGGTTCGGAAAGGAGATCCATTTTTAATGGAAGACACGTAAAAACTAATTTCATTTCTAGATATTTAATTAATTATTGTCTTCAATTAGATCACGTAGTGGTAATGATCGTTATTATGGATATTCTGCTGATCTAATAAAAGCTCTCTCAGAAAGACTAAATTTCAAATATGTAATTGAACCTGTCAAAGATAATAAATATGGTTCATATCATAAAGACACCAAAAAATGGGACGGGATTGTAGCGGAATTACTATATGGAGTACGTATACGTTTCTTGTTTAATTTATATATCCGAATGAATGGAAACAATGTTTATACTCAATTTTTTAGAATGCAGATTTAGGAATATGTGATTTGACAATTACCCACGAACGTCGTTCTGCTGTTGATTTTACAGTTCCATTTATGGCGTTGGGTATTAGTATATTGTTTATGAAACCCATTAAAGAACCGCCAAATTTGTTCTCATTTTTGTCACCATTTGCTTTCGAAGTTTGGATTTATATGGCAACAGCGTATCTTGGAATTTCATTTTTATTATATGCAATTGCAAGGTAATATTTGAATACATTTAAAAAATAATCATAATAATCAATTTTTATTTAAGAATATCAAAAGATGAATGGGAAAATCCACATCCTTGTAATGAGGGCGAAGAAGTTGAGAATATATGGAATATATCAAATGCGACATGGTTAACAATGGGTTCTATTATGGGTCAAGGATGCGATCTTATGCCAAAGTAAGTAAATATAGTAAAGGAAAGTTTATTTGGATCTTTTTCACACAATCAATTCGTATAGATCAATTTCAATGAGATTAATAAATTCAATGTGGTGGTTTTTTGCTTTGATGATGTTAAATTCTTACACAGCTAATTTAGCTGCGTTTTTAACTAGTTCAAGAATGGATACACAAATTAGCAGCATCGAAGATTTAGCCAATCAAAATAAAATTAAAGTCGGTGTAGTTGAAGGTGGAAGTACACAATTATTCTTTAAAGTATAAAGACTTATTTGAGTGTAAAATATTTTTACAAGTCACATTTTATTTTTAGACTTCAAACGAATCAATTTATAGGAAAATTTGGGCAGCTATGGAAAATGCCCAGCCATCTGTATATACAAAAGATAATAATGAAGGAAAATCAAGAGTTATAAATAGAAAAGGATTATATGCATTTTTAATGGAATCAACAATGATTGAATACATGACGGAAAGACATTGTGAATTAAGTCAAGTCGGTCAAAGTTTTGGTGATAAATTTTATGGGATTGCTTTACCTCTAAGTAATTAAATTAAAATATGTTAAATGAGTTTTAAATAATAATTATAAAATTAAAATAGATTCACCATACAGGACGCAAATCAGTGAAGAAATTCTTCGAATGAGTGAAATGGGTCAAATGCATCAATTGAAAACTAAATGGTGGAAACAAAATAATGTTAGTGAACGTTGTTTAACTGATATTACTACAAATGATAATGAATTGGGTATTGAACAAGTTGGTGGGGTTTTCTTAGTACTTGGATCTGGAATTTTAGTAGCATTTCTAATTGGTATAGCAGAATTCTTATGGAATGTCCAACATGTAGCTGTTGAAGAAAGAGTATACAATTTTTAATAGTATCCTATTAATATATATATATATCTGAAAATAATTTTCTAGGTATCTCCATATACAGCATTTAAAGCTGAATTATTATTTTCGCTGCAATTTTGGGTTAGAGAAAAACCAGTCAATACAGCAAATGCAAGTGCTAACGAGTCGTTACATTCAAGACGTTCATCAAGATCAAAATTATGTAGGATATCAGAAACTCGTAGTATTCGCACGGAAATTGTTCAACCAAGCGCTTCTAGTTCATTGAAAAAATTTAAGCAAGAAAAAAGTCATGAGAATATGGAAAATTAACATTAAAAATATTATTTTTCTAAACTAATAAAATAGTTATATAAATTTAAATTAGAAAATTAGTAAATATTAGTAAATCTGATAGTAATAAATTGATTTTATTAAAATCACTTCAAATTTTTTGAAAAATATGAATTAAATTGAAAATGAATGAATATTTTACTACCAAAATAACATATAAGGGGTATTACCTAACGTTTAAAGACTTGGTTGTATCGTTGCATCGTTGTATGAAATTATTACACCACAAAATACGTTTTTTAAATCAATTGTATTGTTAGCTCGTGACAGGAGCATAACGAATGAAATTATTCCCGAATCGATATGTACATTAATTCTCGGTTGTTTATTGATTTCAAAAGATCAAGAGGCGGTGGTTAAGGTAGGTCTAGAACTGGTCAAAAAAAGGAGGTCAAGGCTAATAAGCAACGGATGATCAAGGAGTTATCAAGAAACAATCAACGGGATTGAGCAAAGAGATAAATAAGTTGGAGTGGTCTTAAATTCAAATTTAAACCGAAGTGCGGATGTTGTGTTAAATACAACACATTTTCAAAGTCTCGTTCTCAGTTCGTTATGAGGTACTTTCAATTTATACAACTATACAATCTTACAATACAAAAGGAATACACGCCAACACTGTTCTTGAATTGAATTGTAAACAAAATTACGTAAAAGCTTACGTAAAAAATTGTCTGAGAAATTTTCATTGTTTTGATGAAATTTTTAAAGAAATAACATAAATTTCAAGCTCTTTTTTTTTTTTAGAGCTCAAAATTTTCTTTTTTTAAAATAAATCTCGGACAAATTCGCCAAAGCTACTTTTTCCAAAAATAACTTCAGTTTATTAAAGTCTACCAAACATATTGAATAGTTTTTAATATATTTGACCTAAAAATTTTCCGGATCAAATTTTTTGTTTTGGAAAAATTCATATTAAAATTTTACCTCATCAATAATATTTATGGAAAAGTGAAGAATGTGGAAAATATTAATTAGTATACTTTGTATAATATCGGATAATATTATAAATGGTGATACTTATAAAAGGAACTCTCGTGTTAGTGTTGGTATGATCGAAAAAAATCTTAAAACTTTTAAAATTTATATATAGAAACAAAAAATTCCAATAATTTTCCAAAAGAAAACCAAGGACGAAATAATTGATTATATTGGATTTTTAGGTGCAATTTTCATTGGACATGAAACTGATTTGGAAGCTGTATTTCTGACGACTATTACAGAAATAAATAGACGTGAATTGAAACGTTTTCAGATAGAACCAATCGTAAAAAAGCTTAAAACGGATGATAGTTTTATAATTGAAAAATTAAGTATATTTTTTATTTATAAATTCTAATAAAACTATTATAATAAATTAATATTATATTACCTTTCAAGCTTGTGAATTAATAGACGAAGGTGTTATTGCAATTTTTGGACCAACTTCATCGGAAACAAATGGTAAACAATATTATTTAATTTATATAAATTTCTTTTTCAAAAATATTTTCTTATGAATATCGAATCTACACACTCGAAATACATATGAAAATATTTATAATATATTTTATATTTTTAGGTGTGGTTGCTTCGATATGCTCACATTTCGGAATACCACATTTTATGTTTACTTGGAAAGCTGAGGAAACAGAAGAAGAACTTAGCGAACAGTCGATGTCTTTGAATGTATTTCCATCTGCACGTAATTTATCTTTAGCTTATCGTGATATTATTCAAAATACTGGATGGAAACGTTTCATAGTTCTTTATGAAAATGATGAACGTAAATATATTTCTTCCAAAGAGCATTATAACTAATACAAATTTTTGAAAGAGTTTTAAGCGTGTTTAATATAAATAATTAGCATTGAGTTATTTACAATTATACATTGCAAAGAATAGTTGTATTGTTCGAATATAATCCAATTTTTTGTAACTTTAATAAGCAACTCAAGTACAGTAAGTAAGTAAGTGGCTCGCAATCGCTGTTTAGATCAACATTGCCGAGTATCAGGTACCATCCCTGATCTATTCTATCTATCTATCTTTGCCTAAAATTTTGATATTAAATTTAACTGTTATATCTGTTTCCAGAAATTTATTGAATTTTTATATATTTTTAGGATTAGCAAAAATTCGCGATATCCTTGAAGTTATAAAACCAGAAGATGAAGCAATAACTGTACGACGTCTTCCGGATGATCAGGGTGAACTAATGAAGTCATTAAGAAAACATCATGAACCGCATATTATAATAGATTGTTCACCAGAAAAGGCTGTAAATCTTTTGCGACAAGCAAAAAAATTAAATATGAGCACTGAATATTTTGTAAAAACTTATTTCATTTCAAAATTAAAAATTTTAACTAAGAAATCATTTTTTAGGATTACATGTTCACAGATTTAGATACTCATTTAGTTGATTTTAGTGAATTCCAAGTGGAAAAGTATGATTCAAATATCTCATTAGTAAAACTACATACAAAGTTAATTACAGAAAAAATTCCGAATGAAAATATTAATGTAAGTACACAAATTGCATGTAATGAGAATATATTATAATTTCTTTTATAGACAATTTCAATGCTTCTACACGATGCGGTAAAATTGTTTATATCCAGTTTGGGTATAAAAGGTCCCCAAGAAGATATACCGTTCCCATTGCCGACTGTGACTTGTCATTCTGGAAAATATTGGTCGCATGGTCCATATATTTTGAATAACATACAAGATGTGAATAACAAGACAAAATGAAGTATTCAATAAAGTATAAAATAAAGTTTCACACAATTTTTTATTAGGCAGCCACCAATGATAATTATATGACAGGTCCAATGCAGTTTAATAGATATGGGCAGAGAACGATTTTTCAATTGGATGTTCATAATGGCAATGTAAATGAAACTTATGTAGCTGTTAGTTGGGAAAATGGTACATTAATAGGGACAGGAAATGATACACACGTTAAATCAAAAACTGATCAAAAAATTCAAAATAAATTATTCCGGGTTGCAGTCCGACTAGGAGAACCATTCTTAATGGAAGACGAGTAAATAAAATCAATTTCCAACGGAATGAACAATTCAATTCAATTCAAATCAATATTATAGATCTCGTAGTGGTAATGATCGTTATTATGGATATTCTGCTGATCTTATTAAAGCTCTTTCGGAAAGATTACATTTCAAGTATGTAATTGAACCGGCTATAGATAATAAATATGGTGGATATCATGAGGATACAAAGAAATGGGACGGTATTGTAGCGGAGTTATTATATCGAGTTTGTATATCTTTCTGTGTTTAATTTATATCAAAATAAATGGAAACAATGTTTTCATTCTTTTTGTAGGGTGCAGATTTAGGAATATGTGATCTAACAATTACTCGCGGACGTCGTTCTGCTGTTGATTTTACAGTTCCATTTATGGCATTGGGTATAAGTATTTTGTTCACGAAACCCACTAAAGAGCCGCCAAATTTGTTCTCTTTCTTATCACCACTTGCGTTCGAAGTTTGGATTTACATGGCAACAGCATATCTTGGCTTATCATTATTATTATATGTAATTGCAAGGTAAATTTCTAACCAATAATTTGTTGTTTTAATAATTTATTGAAAATGTTGTCGCACAAAGGATATCGAAAGATGAATGGGAAAATCCACATCCTTGTAATCCCATGCCGGAGGAAGTTGAAAACATATGGAGCATATCAAATTCTACTTGGCTTACAATGGGTTCTATCATGGGTCAAGGATGTGATCTTTTACCAAAGTAACTTTATTTATTAACTAGTACTTATAAAATGTTAATATGCTTTTTAAGATCAATTTCAGTGAAATTGATAACATCGATGTGGTGGTTTTTTGCTTTGATGATGTTAAATTCTTACACAGCTAATTTAGCTGCGTTTTTAACTAGTTCAAGAATGGATGATACAATCAACAATATAGAAGACTTAGCTAATCAAAATAAAATTAAAGTTGGTGTGGTCGAAGGTGGAAGTACTGAAGTTTTTTTTAAAGTATTACTTTTCCATATTATTATTTGTTTGGAAATATCTAGAATCTTTTTGTTTAGACTTCGAATGAAACAGCTTATAGAAAAATTTGGGCAGCAATAGAAAATGCACAACCGAAAACAACTACCGCAAATAATGATGAAGGAAAATCAAGAGTTATATCTGGAAAAGGATTGTATGCCTTCTTAATGGAATCAACAATGATTGAATACATGACGGAAAGACATTGTGAACTAACCCAAGTTGGTCAAAGTTTTGGTGATAAATTTTATGGGATTGCTTTACCTCTAAGTAATTAAATTATATATGTCAAAAGATTTTTAAATAATGATTATACAATTGAAACAGATTCACCATACAGGACGCAAATCAGTGAAGAGATTCTTCGAATGAGTGAAACGGGTCAAATGTACAAATTGAAAAGTAAATGGTGGAAACAAAATAATGAGAGTGCAAAATGTTTAACAGATGCTGATATAGATGAAAACGAATTAACTATTGAGCAACTCGGTGGTGTTTTCCTTGTACTTGGAGTTGGAGTTTTTGCTTCATTTCTTGTTGGTATAGTAGAATTCTTATGGAATGTCCAACGCATTGCTGTTGAAGAAAAAGTATGAAATATTTCTATATAATTATTATTATTATTATTGCGATTTCTGGCAGGTGAATCCATATACAGCATTTAAAGCTGAGCTGATGTTTTCATTGCAATTTTGGATTAGAGAAAAGCCAGTTAACACAGCAAGTGCAAGTGCTAACGCAAGTGGAAGTGGATCTTTACATTCGAGACGTTCATCAAGATCAAAATTATGTAGGATATCGGAATCACGTAGTATTCGTACGGAAATTGTTCAACCAAGCGCTTCTAGTTCATTGAAAAAGTTCAAGGTACAAAAAAGTCAAGAGAACAGTGAACATTAATTTAAATATTTATTATTGTTTATTTTTGTTTACTAATAAAATACTTTCAATATTATTCTTAAGTGTGAATATAATTGAAGCTAATACTGTTACAAAGTTGAGAGAGAAATAAAATAATTTTAATAAAATATTTAAAATTCTTTAATAAATATGAATGAACATTTTACTATCCAAATTTTCCCACCATGTGTTTTCCCGTTGAATCATTCACAAATTTTGTGTAAAAGCTTTCCCAAAAATTTTTAAGAGATTTTCTTGTTTTTATTAAAAATTCCAAAAAGCTTACGATTTTTTTTGAAATTCCTACCGCAAAATTTGGCAAAGGAAATTTTTTTTCCAAAAATAAATTCAGTTCATTGAAATCTAGCAAACAAATTGTAGATCTCTTCTAAAATACGGAAAATTTTTAATAACAAATTATATTTTGAACGAAAATATTTTTCCTGGACAAATTTAAATTTACCTTAGGAAAGATTAGTTTAAGTTTAGTTTTTCTTTATAGTTATGGAAAAGTGCAAAATTTGGAAAATATTAATTAGTATATTTTGTGTTATAACAATTAATATTATAAATGGTCATACCTACAAAAGGAGCCTTCGTGTTGGTAAGATGGAAAGTTTTTTGACTGTAAAAAGAATTTTTAAAAGTTATTTATAGAAAAATATTTAAATGAATTTCGAAAAACAAAGACATTAGTAAGAAATTTCCAATTTTCAGGAGGTATTTTTATTGGAGATGAATCTGATCTGGAAGAAGTGTTTCTGACAACAATATCAGAGATTAACAAGCGGGAATTAAATCGGATTCAGTTAGAACCTATCATAAAAGAAGTTAAAAACGACGATAGTTTTCTAATAGAAAAAATAAGTATGCCTTTTAGAATTTTTTTTTTACATATACAATATTTTTATTATATTTAATATTTCGAAATAGCCTGTGAACTAATAGGAGAAGGTGTTGTCGCAATTTTCGGACCTACTTCAAAGGAAACAAATGGTAAACGACGTCTTTTTATTTGTATTTATTTTGTTCAAAAATTTTTACTTATAAAACAGGTCATGTATATATGTGGAAATATTAATATTTTTTTATTTTTAGGAGTTGTTGCTTCAATATGCTCTCATCATGGAATACCACATTTTATGTTTAGTTGGAAAGATGAGGAAACCGAATCGGAACTTAGGGAACAGTCAATGTCTTTGAATGTATTTCCATCTGCACGTAATTTATCTTTAGCTTATCGTGATATTATTCAAAATACTGGATGGAGAGGGTTCATAGTTCTTTATGAAACTGATGAACGTAAATATCTTATTTTTTAATTTATATATAGCATCAAATGTTATACTAAAATTTTGTGTGAATTTGAAAGCATAGAAAATTTTCTGAAATTATTCATAGGTCTAATAAGGCTTCGAGAAGCTCTTGAAATTATAAAACCAGAAGATGAAGCAATAACTGTACGACGTCTTCCGGATGATCAGGGTGAACTAATGAAGTCATTCAGAAAACATCATGAACCGCATATTATCATAGATTGTTCAACAGAAAAGGCTGTAAATCTTTTGCGACAAGCAAAAAAATTAAATATGAGCACTGAATATTATGTAAAAACTTATTTGATTTCAAAATTAAAATTTTAACTAAGAAATCATTTTTCAGGATTACATGTTCACAGATTTAGATACTCATTTAGTTGATTTTAGTGAATTCCAAGTGGAAAAGTATGAATCAAATATCTCATTCGTAAAACTACGTACAAAGCCAATTACAGAAAAGATTTCGAATGAAAATATTAATGTAAGTACACAAATTGTATATAATGAGAATATATTATAATTTCTTTTATAGACAATTTCAATACTTTTACACGATGCGATAAAATTGTTTAAATCCAGTTTGGGTATAAAAGGTCCTCAGGAAGATATACCGTTCCCATTGCCGACTGTGACCTGTTACTCCGGGAGTTATTGGTCACATGGTTCATATATTTTGAATAACATAAAAGATGTGAATAATAAGATAAAATTAAATATCAAATAAAGTTTTACACAATTTTTCATTAGGCAGCCACCAAAGATAATTATATGACAGGTCCAATGCGGTTTAATAAATATGGACAGAGAACTATTTTTCAATTGGATGTTCATAATGGCAATGTAAATGAAACGTATGTAGCTATTAGTTGGGAAAATAACACAATAACAGGAACAGGAAATGACACACACGTTAAAGAAAAAACTGATCAAAAAATTCAAAATAAATTATTCCGGGTTGCCGTCCGAATAGGAGAACCATTCTTAATGGAAGACAAGTAAATAATATATCACTTTGCAATGTGATCAAAAATTCAATTCAAATCAATATTATAGATCACGTAGTGGTAATGATCGTTATTATGGATATTCTCATGACCTTATTAAGGCTCTCTCAGAAAGATTACATTTCCAATACGTCATTGAACCCGTTTTAGATAATAAATATGGTGCATATCACGAAGATACAAAGAAATGGGATGGAATTGTAGCGCAATTAATATATGGCGTACGTATTAGTGTTTTGGTTGAATTTATATAATAGGATAAATGGAAACGATATTTTATTCCATTTGTAGAGTGCGGATTTGGGAATATGTGATCTGACAATTACCCACGAACGTCGCTCTGCTGTAGACTTTACAGTTCCATTTATGTCTTTGGGCATCAGTATTTTGTACACTAAACCTTCAAAAGAACCACCAAATTTGTTCTCATTTCTATCACCATTTGCTCTCGAAGTTTGGGTTTATATGGCAACAGCGTATCTTGGAATTTCATTTTTATTATATTCAATGGCAAGGTAACATTTAATACATTTACATATAATTTTATTAATTAATTTTTATTTAAGACTATCAAAAGATGAATGGGAGTGTCCACATCCTTGTAATGAGGGTGAAGAAGTTGAGAATATATGGAATACATCCAATGCGACTTGGTTAACAATGGGCTCTCTTATGGGTCAAGGATGTGATCTCATGCCGAAGTCAGTACACTCTTAAATAAAAATAATTTATTTGGACTTTTTCATACAATTTTAGATCAATTTCTATGAGATTAATAAATTCGATGTGGTGGTTTTTTGCTTTGATGATGTTAAATTCTTACACAGCTAATTTAGCTGCGTTTTTGACTAGTTCGAGAATGGATACACAAATTAGTAGCATCGAAGATTTAGCCAATCAAAATAAAATTAAAGTCGGTGTCGTCGAAGGTGGAAGTACACAATTATTCTTTAAAGTAATATTTTTCGAATATAATGGGTTTAGAAATATTTCAAATAATTTTCTTTAGAATTCAAATGAAACAACTTATAGAAAAATTTGGGCAGCTATAGAAAATGCTCAGCCGAAAACAACCACCATAAGTAATGATGAAGGAAAATCAAGAGTAATAATGAGAAAAGGATTGTATGCCTTCTTAATGGAATCAACAATGATTGAATACATGACGGAAAGACATTGTGAACTAACCCAAGTCGGTCAAAGTTTTGGTGACAAATTTTATGGGATTGCTTTACCTCTAAGTAATTAAATTATATATGTTAAATGAGTTTTAAATAATAATAACCAAATTAAAACAGATTCACCATACAGGACCCAAATCAGTGAAGAGATTCTTCGAATGAGTGAAACGGGTCAAATGTACAAATTGAAAAATAAATGGTGGAAACAAAATAATGAGAGTGCAAAATGTTTAACAGATGCTGATATAGATGAAAACGAATTAACTATTGAGAAAGTTGGTGGTGTTTTCCTTGTACTTGGAGTTGGAGTTTTAGTTTCATTCTTTATTGGTATTATGGAATTCTTATGGAATGTCCAACGTGTTGCTGTTGAAGAAAGAGTATAAAAATAATTTTATAAATTAATTTTATATCTGTTATTATTATTGATTTTTAAAGGTTACTCCATTTGAGGCATTTAGAGCAGAATTAATGTTTTCGTTAAAATTTTGGATTAGAGAAAAGCCAGTTAACACAGCAAGTGCAAGTGCTAATGCAAGTGGTAGTGAATCATTACATTCAAGGCATTCATCAAGATCAAAATTATGTAGGATGTCGGAATCACGTAGTATTCGTACGGAAATTCTTCTTCAGCCTAGCACTTCTTGTTCACTGAAAACTTTTAAGGAGCAAAAAAGTCAAGAGAATAATAGTGAACATTAATTTTAATATTATTTGTTTATTGTTTTTACTAAACGATTTATTATTAAAAATTTTATATATAAACGAAGCTTGTAAAGCTGAGATAGAAATATATTTATTTGAATTAAATTAAATTTAAATTTTTTGATAAAAAATGATTATACCTTTATGTTACTTTTGTTAGACCATTATTGGAATATGCCAGTCAAGAGTGGTCACTGCAGTTCATGTCAACATGCTGAAATGCGTTCAAAGATTTTCACGTTCCGAGTTACCCAACCTTCCATAGAATGATTCTTTTTTGTCACCTCTTACTATGTTTCTTACTCCTTACATCTGTCAGTAGAAGAAGAGTTAAGTAGTTTGACTGAAGGAGGAAAGTCTTGAAAAGAATCCATATGCCAATTAATAAGGCCAAACTTTGTAGGGAAGGGCGGTTACTTTAGTGTGTTGACAAGAAGCCCTGAAAAAGGGCAGGTTCTACATCAATTGAAAATTGTAAATGTACATATACCATAAATTCGGACGGAGGTAGTATTCAAAAATTGAACAGAATAATATTAGTTTGAATGAAGGAAGAAATTAATTTGAATAAAAAAGAATTTGTTATGATTTAGCACGAAGAAGAAAAACTCATAAAGATTTGAATGTATATAAGATTCTAAGAAGCTTAAAAGTCTCTGAAATTTCTCTCAGTAAATTTGAGATAGAATATATTTTTTAACATAAATAACTTCAGTCCATTCAAATCTACGCAAACAAATTGTCTATTTCTTGTGATAAGAAATTATATTTTGAACGAATTCTTGTCTTGGAAAAATTCTTCATTAAGAAAGATTAGTTTAAGTTTAGATTAACTTTGTAATAGCTATGGAAAAGTGCAAAATTTTGTTAATATTAATTAGTACATTTTGTGTTATATCAAATCATGTTATAAATGGTCATACGTATAAAAGGAGCCTTCCTGTTGGTAAGATGGAAATTGTTTTAACGGCAAAAAGAAATTTTAAAAGTTTTTTAAATAAAATTTTTTAACCAAATTGCAAAAAACAAAGATTTCAGTAAGAAATGTCCAATTTTCAGGAGCTATTTTTATTGGGGATGAATCTAATTTGAAAGAAGTATTTCTGACAACAATATCAGAGATTAACAATCGGGATTTAAATTGGATTCATTTAGAACCTATCATACAAGAAGTTAAAAAAGACGATAGTTTTCTAATAGAAAAAAAAAGTATGTCTTTTGAAAACTCGCTTTTATGAGACAATTAATTACATTTAATAATTTTAATAGCCTGTGAATTGATAGAAAAGGGGGTTATCGCAATTTTCGGGCCAACATCAACCAAAACAAATGGTATACAATATGCTGTAAATCTTATCAACATTTTTTTATTTTTAAAAATAATTTTTTGTTTTCGAACAAATTTGTTCTATTTAAAACATTTACGAAAACAATATTATATTTTTAGGAGTTGTTGCTTCAATATGCTCTCATCTTGGAATACCACATTTTATGTTTACTAGGAAAAATGAAGAAACAGAAGCGGAACTTAGAGAACAGTCGATGTCTTTGAATGTATTTCCATCTGCACGTAATTTATCTCTGGCTTATCGTGATATTATTCAAAATACTGGATGGAAAGAGTTCATAGTTCTTTATGAAACTGATGAACGTAAATATCTTATTTTTTAATTTATATATAGCATCAAATATTATACTAAAATTTTGTGTGAATTTGAAAGTATAGAAAATTTTCTGAATTTATTCATAGGTCTAATAAGACTTCGAGAAACTCTTGAAATTATAAAACCAGAAGCTGAAACAATAACTGTACGACGACTTTCGGATGATCAGGGTGAACTATTGAAGTCATTAAGAACACATTATGAAACGCATATTATAATAGATTGTTCACCAGAAAAGGCTGTAAAACTTTTACGACAAGCAAGAGACTTAACTATGAACACTGAATATTATGTAAAAACTTATTTCATTTTAAAATTCAAAATTTTAACTAAGAAATCATTTTTTAGGATTACATGTTTACAGATTTAGATACTCATTTAGTTGATTTTAGTGAATTCCAAGTGGAAAAGTATGATTCAAATATCTCATTCGTAAAACTACGTACAAAGCCAATTACAGCAAAGATTTCGAATGAAAATATTAATGTAAGTTAACAAATTTTATGTAGTGAGAATATATTATAATTTTTTTTATAGACAATTTCAATGCTTTTACACGACGCGATAAAATTGTTTAATTCCAGTTTGGGTATAAAAGCTCCTCAGGAAGCTATACCGTTCCCATTGCCGACTGTGACCTGTTACTCCGGGAGTTATTGGTCAAATGGTTCATATATTTTGAATAACATAAAAGATGTGAATAATAAGATAAAATTAAATATCAAATAAAGTTTTACACAATTTTTCATTAGGCAGCCACCAAAGATAATTATATGACAGGTCCAATGCGGTTTAATAAATATGGACAGAGAACTATTTTTCAACTAGATATTTATAATAAAAATGAAAATGAAACTTATGCTGTTAATACGTGGTACAATGACACATTAATAGCCCTAAATGAAGTACGTGTTAAAGAAAAAATCGAGCTAAAAATTGAAAATAAATTATTCCGTGTTGCAGTCCGAATAGGAAAACCATTTTTAATGGAAGATAAGTAAACAATTTCAATTTGCAAGGCAATGAACAATTCAATTCAATTCATTTCAAAATTTTAGGTCACGTAGTGGTAATGATCGTTATTATGGATATTCTGCTGATCTGATAAAAGCTCTCTCAGAAAGACTAAATTTCAAATATATAATTGAACCCGTTAAAGATAATAAATATGGTTCATATCATAAAGACACCAAAAAATGGGACGGGATTGTAGCGGAATTACTATATGGAGTACGTACTCGGATCTTGTTTAAACAAACAATGTTTTTACTCTATTTTTAGCATGCAGATTTAGGAATATGTGATCTCACAATTACCAGCGAACGGCGCTCTGTTATTGATTTTACAGTTCCATATATGTCATCGGGTATCGGTATTTTATATACGAAACCCTGGGAAGAATCGCCAGATTCGTTCTTCTTCTTAAGGCCATTTACTTTGGAGATCTGGATTTTTATAGTATTAACATATATTATCCTATCTTTATTAACATATGTGATAGCAAGGTAAAGTGATAAAGTAATGGATATGTTCAAATATTATAATTTACGGAAAATGTTGTTTAAGAATATCAAAAAATGAATGGAGAAGCTCACATCGTTGTAATCCTGAGGCAGAAGAAGTTGAGAATACATGGAATATATCAAATGCGACTTGGTTAACAATGGGTTCTCTTATGGGTCAAGGATGCAACCTGATGCCGAAGTCAATAACCTTGTGAATAAATAAAACTGATTTAAGACTTTTTCATACAATTTTAGATCAAATTCTCTGAGATTAATAACTGCGATGTGGTGGTTTTTCGCGGTGATGATGTTATGTTCTTACACGGCTAATTTTGTTCTGCTTTTGACGTCGTCTAGAATGTATTCTGAAATTAACAGTATCGAAGACTTAGCCGATCAAAATAATATAAAAATTGGTATGATAGAAGGTGGAAGTACACAATTCTTCTTTAAAGTATTATTTTTCGAATAAACAAAAATTTATAAATATGTAGAATCTTTTTACCTAGACATCGCAAGAAACCAAGTATAGAAAAATTTGGGCAGCTATAGAAAATGCCCATCCGAAAACAACTACCGCAAGTCATGAAGAAGGAAAATTAAGAGTTATAAGTGGAAAAGGATTGTATGCCTTCTTAATGGAATCAACAATGATTGAATACATGACGGAAAGGCATTGTGAATTGAGACAAGTCGGTCAAAGTTTTGGTGATAAATTTTATGGGATTGCTTTACCTCTAAGTAATTAAATATAAATAAAAATATCACAAAGTTTTGTTAAAAAATTATTAAAACAAAAAACAGATTCACCATACAGAAAAGCAATCAACACAGTAATTCTTCAAATGACCGAAGGAGGTCAAATGTATGAATTGAAAGCTAAATGGTGGCAACATGATAATAATACGAAACGTTGTTTAACTGATCTGGATACAGATGAAAGTAAATTGACTATTGGGAGGATGGGTGGCATTTTTCGTATTCTTCAGTTAGGAGTTTTAGTTTCATTTCTTATTGGTATTGTGGAATTCTTGTGGAATGTTAAACGTGTTTCTGTAGAGAAAAAAGTATACAAAATATTTTTTTTTAAATTTCGATGTATATTATTATTATTGCTTTTTATAGATTACACGATTTGAAGCCTTCAAAGATGAATTATTGTTTTCGTTAAAATTTTGGATTAAAAAAAAGCCAGCAGGCCCGAACAGTGGAAGTAAACGTTTACGTTCAAAATTTTCATCAAAATCGAAACAATTGCAAAAATCAGAATCAGATGATATTCAGATGGCAAGTGTTCAACCTAATACTTCTACCTCATAGAAATCAAGTTATAATACAAAACTACGATTGGAACCTGTTATAACTTATGGATCAAATTATTTTACCTATTTTCATAAAAATTTACCAAATTCTTAGGAAATAATGGCACAATATTTTATTTTATACGAAAATTCTAAACCTTTGCTCATCAAGCATTCGAAGTTTTAGTTCGATCAATTTCATGTTTCAGTATAATGATGATATTTACCTACAACGCAGTACTCCTACAACGGAAATTGCGCCACTGCTCCATATAACGCCATAACAAATTTCTGAAAAACCTCATATTTATTCCGGTAATAAAAAACGTTGCAGTATCCTCGCATTTAAAAAAATTAAGAATCGAATTGTTAATCGGTGGCTACATAAAGTTTAGTGGCGATTGAATTCATCCTCTGATATTTTTTCTCATAATTCCAATAATTTACAGTACAAAATTTGAACAAAGTATAAATTTAAATAATAATAAAAAGTCGAACCTTTAATTTGATTCATTCCCAAAGTTATATTCTATTTCCATGAGATGTACACGATGCTCAAAATGAGAAAACCTAAAAATAATATATTAGAAAATTAAAATACATGAATTAAATCATTAAATCATTTATTTAATATTTTGCAGTCAAGATTAAAAATATAAAATATAAAATAAGAAAAAAAATTAACCTAATTCTAAAAATTTGTTCTATTAAATTGTTTATCAGTTCTTAATCAAGATATGGAAGAATAACTTCTCGTATAACTTTTCGATTTGTATGCCATCTTAAATGATGAATATGTGATTTGGTAACAATTATTAATTTTCCCGTATCATTAAGAGTTTTTAAACCAATCGCATCCTTTATGAATATATCACGATCTTCGAAAGGTATAACATCCAAAGTTTCATTGTAATATCCAAAATGACTAATGAAAATATTTAAAATTTGAATAGAATCGTGAAATATACAAATATTAATTAATTAGAAAATACCTAGATTGCCATGGTGTAATAACACCATCATTTGGTCCGCCTATAAGAACCATTTTATCTAATTTTATTAGATTTTCTTTAAATATAGTAGAATTTGAACTTTTCTTCTCATTATTAATATAAGGTAAAAATACACTATATTCGTAATACAAATCTTGTTTATGTGGATCATTCCAATAATTTCCAACCGAAGTATGTTGTCCAACACGTGAATAAAATAATTCAAATGCAGTTTTAGCTGCTAAGTCTGGGAAAATCAAATGTAAAAAAGCCGCTAAAAAGATATATTATTTTAATGTTATAAATTTAATTGAATAAAACATTTTTGATTTTTATAATACTTCCATATTGCCCAGCTTGTGGTGAAGACAAAGAAATGAAATTTTTTACATTATGATTAGGAAATGACTGCAAAATAGCACGAGCTAATAAACCACCTTGAGAATAACCTAATCACAAAGTTAAAGTTCAAATATTTAATCATAATATGAATATGATTAGAAAAATTATATGTTACCTAATAAATGTACTCCTTCCGGATGTAATTGACAGATACTTATCACCCAATTTCCAATTTCCATTATCTGCCACCAAGCTGACTCTAAACTTGACCATCCAGAAAATTTATCACAATTATACACTTTAGTACCAGGATGATTCTAAATTGAAATACAAATTATTTTTAGTATATTCAGTATATTTATATTTTTTTACTTGTTCAATTTCACGTCCTAAAAGGGCCATATTTTCAGAACCTGATAAAATTCCATGCAGAATAATTACAGGTTTATATGATGTACTTAATTGTATTAAACTTAATGTAATAGTGAAATAGAGAGATTTTAAAATCATTTTGAATATTTATTTTTAACTTTTCCGTATTAAATTTTTATCAGTTTTATACTTCGTCATAATTTGTGAATTACTGAACTTGAAAATCGAACAATGAAAAATATATAAAAGAAAAATCATAAATATGTGTGAAGTTTGTAGCATTTTAAAAAAATACGAGAGCTACGAAAATACACTGTTAAAAATAGGAATACATTTTTTTTCGGACACGAAAATTACATACTTCTATTTTGAAATATTTTTAACGATTTTTTTTTTAAATATGTAATTTAAATAATAAATATTACAAAAGGTAAGAATCAACAAGAATATATTAAATATTAAAATATATTTTTCTAAATACAAATATCAGAGTTTAGATAAAAGAAAATGCAAAAAATTTAGTTTATCAAATTTTTCCTATCAAACATAAAAATAGTTAAAAATTTAACGTTCTATTTTAATTTTATTTCATCAAGATAATATTTTATATACCCGAAATCTAAAATTGTTTTAAACTATACTAAACTGAGTAAATTTTACTCGGTATATAATATATTCTGGAAATAATTCATTTACCTTCAAGAATATAAAAGAAACCCTCCTTGATTTTAGAATTGCGTGCCGATTACACCTTCTTTAAAATATTTTAGTCCTTTTTATTTAAAAAAAGAAAAAAAGGAACCCTGGGTATGATAAAATAAACGTAACTTTTAATGTACCACAAAAAGTATACTATATACATATTATTTATACAAGATCTCTTATATTTTACACCGCCTTGAAAAAAATCTCTACAATAATATACAATGATATTACATACAAAAATATATATTTAGAAGAACTACCAACAAAATCTATACTTTTTCTATAAATACGAAACATTTCGTGCATAAATTCCGTACATCATAGTGTCTACATAGGATTTAAAAGAACCCTTACCACCTTTTTCAATAGCAGTAGTCAAAAAAACGACAGAAAACCAACTACAATACAATACAAATTCGCGTTGTATAAAATCTTCACAACCCATTCTTTTTAGAATACATTAAATATGTATTGTGTATACTATTTTCCAGGTACAACATGACCTATTCCTTAACATTACATTGTATACATACCGCGACCATCATTATAATCTCTCGAAAGAACCACTATATGGGGATCGAACTTCTGCGCGTCTCCTATGATATCGCTTTTGGTGAAAATGATAAGAATTTTTATTTATTTTTTTTTTATTAGAAATGATTCAAATTTATACCCGCACTCAGGCGCAAAAGATCGTTAACTGTCTGGTTCTTTTCAAACAGAAATTCATCGAAGGAGAGACTATATGAAGTAGGAAAGATGAAATGAAGTTATACTGTTATAGGGTTGAAATAGGGTTGATTGGTTGGAAAACCCACTTACCCTCGAATGTATATATATTTATAGATATACATAGTTTATTATGTATCCAATTCCATAGAGATTTGTGTTGACGTTCACGTTCGCCTTAGAATAAATAAGTTTTTGTAGATGATGGTGTGTTCTAGTGGAAAACCCATAAAAGGGCGCATGTTAGAACATATTATAAACCTTTTCATTTTTTTTTTTAGTTTTCTTTTAGATTATAATTAATCTTAATTTCGATTCATTCATAGTGTCACAATAAATTATAATTATTATTTGATATTTATATCATTTGTAATAAATCTATAATAATTTCATTGAAGTTTTACAAATTTCTCTGAAATTGAATAAATAAAATTACTCAAAATATACAATATGAAATCAACGATTGCTATTCATCATATTTTAATCACGTTTTATATTAAATATATTGGCATACGTTCATATTAGAAAACAAGGATACAGGAAAACAAATTAGCATCTTTGCCAGACAAATTCATTCCTAATTCTTTTGCTAGAAAAGAAATTTTACATTTTCATTTCTATCTAAATAGAAGCATTTTTTTCACGTACATATTTTTGGTATTTTTCTATTTTCCTTCTATATAAAGATTAACAATCTTGAACATCAATTCATATTATACTTTTGTATTGAAAAATTTAATTCAATTTGTACAAATCTAGATAAAAATAAAATCATTTGTTTGATTCTATATTCTGAAGATAATACTCATAATAACATTTTGCATTGAGTTATTAGAATTTTAATTAAGGAGGCAAACGATAGAATTTTCTCTAAAATCATTCAATATGTACTTTTCTTTTGTTTATCGTAAAGAAAAAAAAATTCCAATAATCATTGTTGATCGACTTTCTAGAGAACTCTTGAACCAAACCAGTTCTTTTTGAACTTAAAGAAACATGTTCAAGATAAAGATCAAAAATTTACCATAGAACTTAGAATTTTCATCTTCATCTATGCGACCTGTTATAACTTAAAAAAGAAAGAAAAACCAAAGAAAATTCTTGTTCTTTTTCACCTTTCAATTACATTTAGATGTTCTGGCACAAGTAAGATTTGTTCTCAAATAAAAGTTTTCTTCGAATTTTCTTTCTTATATACTTTGATAGTATTATAATATATATACAGTGAAACATGCAAATTGAATAAATCGTTGGTGCCCATGCAAAATCATTAGGTACGATAATAAAAGAATCTTATAATTGTTTTTGTTTAGATGGAAAATTTGTAGTATAACCACTGATCCAAACAATACAGCAGGCTTTAACATGTAGGTTTATAATGAAGGATTACATCTTCCCCTTAATATATTGTAGTAGCTAAGGTTTTTCCCTGAACTGGTTTGGAAGACATCATACTGGTTAGAGCAGGTTAGCTAACCCCTTCTTTTTTAAAATGCATTCATCTACTGAGGTAAATTTCATTTTACAAAAGCCCGAGCATTCACACGGAGAATTTCTTGTTGACACATTGGAGTCTCGTCTCGACCAATCCTACTCTTTACAAGTGTTCGTTCAAGGAGCAATGTCCTGTCAAAATGCTTACAATGTTTCCAAGGGTCTTATGCTCGAGTTCCAGCAGTATTTTAACCCTATTTAGCCAGAATTTAAGTTGCCTACATGGATTCAGACCTTACAACTTCTGCCAGTGCCTGTGGGGAGATCAATGGATTTAGCAAGCGTACTCCCATTTAGTAGGTTTGACTGTATATACATCTGCTCTAGTTTGTTGATCAAAAGTGTTAAAGACACTGAGTGAAAACTTTGAAGTAAAATTAAAAGAAATTTATTTTCATACTTTTTTTAGGGAAATAACAAATTTTAACAAGAGAAATATTTTGAATAGAATATTTTCAAACCAAGAACATTTTAATATATTTAGTTTTACTTTTAAATTGTAAAAATAATGTTAATTTTATGGGAACATATTTGTTTGTTATTCTTGAATTATCTTTGATAAATTACTTTAAATTACCCGAAATTTTCTGATATATTAATTTTGATCATAAAAAATTGACTAAGAAAAATTATGTTCGAAAATCCTTTAATCGATTGTCCACTCTCAGTACTAATTCCAAGAGAAAAGAAAAAAAACGAAACAAAATAAAATCAGTAGTCAACAAGAGAAGAACAATTTTCGGTAATCCTATATCATAAAATAATCCACAGTATCTTTTTTATATCCTCAGAACAATGTCCAAAAATGTTGAGTTAAAATCTTTTTTAGTATAATAATGCTGATATCTTGAAAATGAACATAACATCTTCAGAGATCAAAATGATGATGATGATGATGATGATGACGATGACTTCAAAAGATAAGAATATCTCATGTCCAAATGTAAATGACCAAACATTAGAAAAGACAATTTGGGTACTTACAAGAATATTCTCAAAAATTTGGACAATAGTAAACCATAAAAATGGAAGTTTCATGATTTATATACTTATCTTATAGTCTATATATTTTTGGAGGACCTTGAAAACAGGATAGCATGAAATTACCACCAAAAATTTATTCTGATTTACCACAAAAACAAAAACATTTAAAAAAAACAAGATTTATATGTTCATATGCTTCGGTTTATTTTTGTGTGGGAGGATAAAAAAGAACCCGATTTTATTAGATATAGTTTAAAGATTGTTTTTCCCAATCTAACATATAATTTGCATATTCCTCCTCAAGTGATATATAATAATATTTATCTTAAGCAACAAAGGATAAAAGTAAATAAAGTGGAAATGTCCCAGAAAGGACTATACATACACAAACGTATATTTTTGTATTTTTCCTGGTCACTGAAGTTTTTAAAGGTGAACCTTATCCGTAAGGTATATTGTTGTATATAAACTTTGCACTCAATTAAGGGTATTCAAAAGGAATAAAATCTTGAGGGATCAGGCGCTAAATTGATTTCCGACCATTTTTATTTTAGTTTTTTTTTTTTATATATACATAGGTAAATATATGGATTCGTTATTTTCGATCCCATAAGGCGATTCAAAGGAATTGAATTGACCGAGTGACTAATAAGATTTTCTCTGGAAATGATACTTATGTTTTCCTTTTTTTTTTTTACAAACTAACAAAATCGAATGTAATTTTGATGAAGGACTTTGGTTGGAAGGCTTTTTTTAACAAAACATAAACTTTTGAAGTTCGACTTTTTTTTTCTCTCTTCCTTCATTTCGAGAAAATTCTAACTTATTTAAAAAACATAAAAATCGAAATAAAATAAGCTTTTAGATGTCAAATAAAATATCTTCCATTTTATCTTAAAAATAAAAATAAATAGATCCTTAGAAAAGGATATTAAATTATTTTCAATATGTTTGAAAAAAAAGAGAAGATAAATTCAATAAAAAATTCAAAATATTTATTTCTACATTTATAGTTTTTATTACATGGAAAAAAGCTTTTAAAAGGAAACTATAGAAAAAAAATCCTCTTAAAAGATATTAAAAGAGATTTTCTTTCTTGAAGTATTATTTTTTAATTAATTAAACATAATATTTTCTTACTCAAAGTAAATTGTACTTCATTTAGATTTATGAAATCAAATAGTCTTTGATACGTTGTGGTTGAGAAAAAATTATAACATTTGTTATTACTAAGAAAATGCGGCAATTATTTTGGGATTTTTCAATAAAAACTATTTTTTTAAATCTAAAATTAAAAACACATTTCGGACGAAAGTTCTGAATTTCTTTATTGAAATATATTGTAGAGACTCTACAATTTATGAATGGAAAACAATATCCACCAGGCTATAAAAAATTGGTTCTTGTGTCTCTGTAGCAAACGTCATTGACAGTAACAGTAACAAGAGCCTCATTTCCGAAAAAATACAGTCTAATGATTCCGCCATCCAAATAAAACACACCAAACAGTGAAACGAGATAAATATAATGATTGTTGAATAATTGCTATTAGATTTTCAGAACCCCAAATGAGACTACATGTTTTTATTTACATAATCCTAGTCAAATCCAATACGAGATAATTAATGTTAGGTTCTAAATCATGGGTGGCCAACCCTTTCAGCAAGCGGGCCAAATTTCAGAAATAATATTTGTTGCTTGGTCACGCACTTAATTTTTTTTTTGTTAATTAAACTAAACAAGCAAGCGTGCTACATGGTTTACTTACCTACAGAATCCTTATGGTAGGCAGGATACTTGGTTAAAGTAGTTTGAACTCTTATTATGAATATAATAAATATGTATTTTAACGTCGTTCGGAAAATCTCTCAAGACACAGTAGCGATAATAGAACGAAACTACAGAATAACAATTTTGTCAAGTAGTTATGAGTATGAGCCCAATAGCTTTGCGAGCTTCCCGAAGAAGTTGAAGTCTCTTATTCAATTTTATCAACATCTAGCGTTGGACAAAAAACTAAAAAACCTTTATTGTTAAATAGCGGGATATTTGAAATAGCTAAAATCTATGAATTTTCCCGAAAGTGCGGGATATTTGAAATAGCTCAAAACCAATGAATTTTTCCAAAAATACGAGATATTTCAAATTTCCCTTAGCTATAATTTTAAAATGTATGATACGAACGACTCATGATATAATGATGGTGATATGTACAATCAAGTTAACATTTATGCTCATTTGACCTAGCTCCGCGGGTCGCAGCAGGACTGTCGGCGGCCGTATGCGGCCCGCGGGCCTCGCGATGGTCACCTATGCTCTAAATGAAGATTGGTCGATTTTTACTAAATTACTTTTGATTATTTAGAATATTAAAGTCTTCAAAAAAAACGCGAATAACAGTGTGTAACCGGACTATTTTCGTTTATTTAACAGGCATGAAAAAAATCTATTTTTATGTAAATCATTAAAAAGGAACCAACCAAAAATAATAATAATATAATTAATTCCAAGGACATCCAAAAAAAAGTCTTAAGAAGTAAAAATCAATCGTTGATGGAAAATATCTAAATTATTATTTCTACAAAATAAAAAAAAAGAAGAAAAATGCGAAAATTTAGCAAACAAACATGAAAAACAAGAGAAAATTTTCCCTTGAAATCCAATTAAAATCCAACTTTTTATCATGTTATGGTATTGCGTGTTTCTACCACTTTCCACCTTAAAATTTATATACCAGACAACACCCGATGAAAATTTCTTTCAATTCGCCCAATTTCATTTTCCTTTCTATATATTTTTTTTTTTTTTTTTTAGAATTTTCATCATTTCCACAACTAAAGAGACAACAAAAGAAGAAGAAAAAAAAACCAAAGAAAAAAGTTCTCATTTTTCTCGATAAAGTTTAATTAGGAGACAAGATATTTTGGGTGGTCCCTTATTATATGAATGGGGGTGGTGATGGTTACCAGAAAATAAAAAGTTTTTCCTCATTTAATTTCTATTTTTTTTTTTTTACTAGTCTTTTTTTTCTTCTTTTGTTATTTTGTTTACCTTGACTAGAAAAGTGAAATGCGAAAAGTAAAACGCTTTTATTTTAAGGTAAATAACAAATCAACAGAAAAGAAAAAACCTTCACGTGGTGGTTTATGTCGGACAACCCAGATTTTTTTTTTTTTTTTTTTGGGGATATTGAAGAGAGAGACTAATTGAAAGTAAAATCGTGAAAAAAAACTTCTTCCAAAATGGTCTCTGGATGAAGTCCTGTGTTCTTCTTGTTGTTTTTTTGTATCAAAGGAGAAAATTATGTCAAAGTTGAAAAATAAAACGTAAATATTTGAACGAACAGGGAATTTTAATGAGGACAACTTTGATTGTAATTGCTTTCATTTATTATTATTTTTATTTTATTATTTAAATATTATTATTTTCAAAATTAATGAACGAATTGTTCAGTCGATGTGTGGATAAGTGAAGCATAACGTGAAATTTAAAGAAGACAAAAAAAAACCATTTTCAAAAGCAGTTTTCCCAAAGGCAATTAATTAACTTGGCCGAAAGACTGTTGAAATTGTGAAAGAAACATTGATAAAATTAGGATATACCAAAACGCCTTGCGTTGCAAGTATATAGTAGTAGTTAGAAGCACCTACTAGATATTGTTAAGATACCTTCAGACTAGCTGTTTTGTCATAAGTTTTTGTCAAAAATATCCTCTCAGACAGCGTCAACTCATTAGGAAACACATTGGTACAAAGATTTCTGATATTAGAAGTGTTTAGAGTCATTTCCAAGCCAATATCAAATTTTTGACAAAATGTATGGTAGAAGAAAAAAAGAAAAAAGTCTGAAGGTATCTTGATACAAGTTTAATAAAATAGTTAATAAATACAAATAATTAGCATAGAAATTGAATGGTTCCACAAATTTTAACAAATAATTGTTGTATTGTTTGAATAACATTTAGATCTAACTGGTATCCGCAACTTTACTCACGGCATTCTTAGAATAAAATTGAAGAATCCACATATTTAGAAAATAATTCCTTTTTGCTTTACATATTTATTTAATCTTCTATATTGGCCTACCCAGAATATACGATCCTAGTTTCCAAATGTTTTTCTATTTTGGCTCCCAGAAACCCGTCATCGAGTGGAGACATATTCTATCAATTCAGTTATCTATTTTTTAGGCTTTTATTACTATTGTAAAATTCATATTAGTGATAGGTAGGATCAACCCTTGATGGAAATTACGTAAGCATCCATAAATGAAATCTAAGTTAAGAAGACTGAAAAAGAACAGGTATTGCAACAAGTACCATAAAGGCAGAATTCCGTACATCCTAATAAAATAATTAAGTAGATTCATATCAGATTGGTTTATATGTATATAATAATTCCGCATATACAAAGTTTTATGTCCTTTTTAATTCATAAAAAAAGATTTATCGAAAAATAACTCTTTTTTTCACATTATATGACACTTTGGTTTCTTTTCTTTCCTTATTCGTTCTGACAGATGAAGTGATAGATTGTCTTGACCCTATTGGGCATAGAATTACATATCCATATATTATGATATCCAAAGAAACAGGTGGGAAAATGTGTTTGGTACATGAATATGGTAGACGTCTTCAGTTATGTAACAAATTTTTTGGTCGTAAGAAATTGTCTGTGTCGTCTATATTTTATTCTTGTTGGTGATTTATTTAAAGACTTTTGGGGATAGGTCGTTTTTTTTTTATATATTTGATAAATTGGTTTATATCACACTATTAATGTGACGGCGATAATACAATTTTGAGGACATTTTCTTTCTTCTGAATATGAATGAACGGAAATTAAGTATTATTATTATTTTTTTTTCTTTTTGATGAATTGTATTCGAATAGAATTAATTTACTTCAAATTTAAATACAAATTTAATTTTATTAATATTATTTTTATTATTATTATTATCATGGAAAAACTCTTTTGAATATTTAAAATAGAAAGAAGAAAATTCATAATAAGTAATTTGAAAATTTTGGAAAATATATTTTTTCATTTTTATTCAAAAATTCTAATGTTTCTTTTATTTGATATTGAAATGTTATCACAAAATACATGACAAACCTTTTCTTAGGAATATTATGCATAATTTTATTTTATGTTCCATTAAATTTTAAGACTTTGGCATATATAAAAAAAAAAAATATAGTAATTTTTGTGTCTATATAGACCGAAGTTTAAAAGAAAAACCTATAGAAACTTAAAATCGGTAAATAGCCGATCTTGAATGCATACACACTGAGAAAAAAACCACCATAACTAATAATATTTTAAAGTTTTCTTCATAACTTTACTTCTTATTTTGCCTCTGATTTTCTCTAAATTATAGACAACTTGTTTCCGAATAGCGTAAATCCATTTTCTTCAAATTGGTGTAACAGTCTTACTTTTTTCTAAAACTGCTTCATTCTGGACTATACTTAGATCGATTTTACCGAAATTCAACTTATTATCATGGATATGTACGTAAGCAATATATGTAATTAATTTAAATGAAATTCATGTACAAAATTTTCCAATTAAATTCGACAACAAAAAAAGTAACGAAAAACTTTATGGTCATCCTAGTTTTTGAATTATAACTTCGTTCCCTCTTGCTCAATTTTTCTGAAATACAATACCGAATCGGGATAACGAATGGTGAATGTATATTCTAAATTTTATTAAAATCAAACAATGCAATTTTGAGTTATCGTGTACAGTAGACAGAGGCATACAGACAGGCATGCATAAATCGATATAAGTTTTGATTCTGTACTCATCTATTGCGATAAAAGGATAGTGACAATACTTATATACGCTATGGTAGTATCTACCGCAGGATCCAAAAATATTTATATATATATATATGTAGGTATATGGACTTGAGAGAACTTGAGTCATAAAAATTGAAAAGGTTACTCTACAAATACTTTGAATACGAAATCATGTTCCAAAATAATGTCACATATAATATTTGGCTAAGGTAGAAAAGTTAATCCTGAAAAAAAAAGTTCACATCCTTTTTTTTGTTGTGAATGACGATATTTTATTTTAGTTTCTCTTTTCCATTTTTTATTTGGGTTATCCACTTTTTAAGATATAAGATATTTCTTTATATATTGTATATGATTAAAAGAAGAAAAAAAAAAAAAGGATAATATAAAATTTGATATTATTTCCCACCTTTTATAATTTTATTATATCATATTCAAAATTCTAATATTAGAAAAGATCTCTAAAATAATAAGCATCCAATTTCCAAAATAAAAACCTTAAATTTTAATTAAATTTATCAAAAATTATAATGAAGGTAACCAACCACTTAACTTTCGTTACTATAACCACGCCATCTTATATTAATAGCATTCGTCTACAAAAGGTTTCATGAAATTTTCCCAAAGAAAAGCATACAAAAGCTTAATTGAAATGATTTGAAAAAACTTTTATGGACACAAATAATTTGGTCAGTTCTATAATAAATCCGATTGAATTCTTAGAAAAGACGATTTAAATTTGTTATCCTTTATGATTGAATTTTATCAACAATTTTATCATAGTTATATGATTCCATAGAAATAACGTACACAATTTGAAACGTGTTCTGTTCCTTAATATTTTTTTCAGACATCAATATTGTGATGGGCTACATGATGGCAAGGACTTTTATTTTAGAGAGGTGATAATCAGCAATGCCTGCAGGTCAACGGTGAGTAATTCGAACATTTTAACATTTGTTCTATGGAACTAATTTAAATTAATAGCCATGAATTTTATTGTACTTTATATACAAGCAAAAAAGTCAAAAAGCTTATGGCCTCTTCTGGCAAATGAATTTTTTCTTGTGATAACTGAATTTTGGTTGTAAAAATTGAAAAGTCCGTTGTGAGAACTAAAATTTAGTTGTCACAACTAGCACTCAAGAGCTTTGTGATTTTTTTGCTTGTACCATTTTGTTCTTTACCCCACGACTCCATTGGACGTATTTCAAGACATAATTTCAGTCGGACTGACAAAAAAGTCTAATGGAGACTCTAAAATTTGGACTTTTTTGTCAGTCCGACTGAAAATATGTTTTGAAATAAGTCCAATGGAGTCGTGGGGTTAGACATATTATATATATATTTTTAATGCTATATTATATTTTTATTATATCACATTTTGAAAGTATACTTTGAAAATCACTATCAAATATTTTTGTTTGAACAAATATTTTTCAATCCTTTTTTAAATAAAAATAAATTTTATACGCAAACATAATGCTAGATTCTTGGTAAAACATGATCTTTCCATTTCCATGATATCCTAGAAAAGTATTGTATTTTATTTGTTCAAAATAAATGGTTTTAATATTATTTTTTTATCATATTTATTTATCTCATAATACGGAAATATATCTATATATAAACTTTAAACAAAAATGGTATTCAATATTTACTAAATCACTTCAGGATATCGTTTTTAATTTAGATATATGTACATTCATTGGGATTTCTCCAACTCTTGCCCAAAGTTTTTATGTAAAGAGAAATATTCCTTTGAGTATAGGCTATTCAAAGAATTGGTTTATAAAATATATTTTTTTAAATTCATATTTTAAATATTAGCTTAAGACTTTTTTTTTTGGATGGAAGTAAAACGATTGCTCTCGATTTTAAGCCATAGAAACCTAATCTTTTTAAATTGTATATATGGAAGACAAAAGCTTACCATATCTTTTTGGGGTCCAATCTTTGAAGTGTCATTGAAATAAATTCAATTATAGACGTATTATATTGCGAAGAATACACAAACTATTATATTTATTATAGATGCTGGTTGTTTTTCCTTTCGCTAAGTTAGTCACGTCTAAACGTATAAATTAAAAATGTAGTAATTGAAAATCGGTCTATATCCGACTTTTTGATTAAGGTACACATGGGATTTGAAATTAACAAATCTATTGTTCAATGAATTAACTCTGAGAAAGAAGAATCAAAATTACTAATATATCAATATTTTTCTCGATAACTTTGTTATGACTTTTTGAAATTCGTTCTAATTCACAGGTATACTGGAGCCTAATAGCATAAATATATGTTGCAAATTTTATTGAAATCAGTATATTAGTTTTTAAAGTAAATGGAAAGATTTATGGGCAGATTTATTTTTCGCTACGATAATTTTTTTCTCTACTATCCTTGGTCCGATTTTATTGAAATTTAACATAGTATCGTCTATTGATATATTCAACTCATGCTCCACAAATTTTCAAATTAAATCCCAAAAACCATAAAAAAGACTACGAAACTTACTGGTCACCCCGGTTTTCTCTTTATAACGTTGCTCCTCCTACGCCGATTTTACTGAAATGAAGTACCAGACCAAGTTAAGGAATAACGTACTTAAATTTCCAATTTCATCAAAATTGGATGACGTGTTTTTGAGTTATATTGTGTACGGACAGACGGATATGCTGAGTCGATATAACTGTTGATTCTCTACTCAACCATATCCTTGAAACCTTTCTAGGATAATTATTTCGATATATTAGAAATGTAGTGACAAAGCTGATAGTATCTACCATAGGGCATAAATATGATTAATAGATTCAATGAACTCTTCTTATAAGAAAGTTTCGTTAAGAAGTATATGTATAATAAAATTAATCCCACAAAATCGAAGATTAACATGAAATATAGTTGCTTCACAATGTTACTACTTAATCAAGTTTAATTTCTAATGTAATAATCAAAGTATGTAGCTAATATTTGAAAGGAATTTGAGGAAACATACATTAATATTCTCGATATTATTAATAATTCCTGTCAAATTTAAATATTTAAGAAAGTAATAGCATAATGACAAAAACATATATATATGTCATTCAATGGTAAATATTTTACAAAACTATGCAAATATTAAAAGTTCTTCTAAATATTTTGTTGAAATATTATTTAGCAAAATATCTGAAATATGCATAAAAGCATTTTATGGTATAAAGGATCAAAATGTACATAAATAAACATGAAAGCATATTTTCTTGAAATACAATTTTATTGTATAATATTAGTTTGCATTTCTTTTGAAGGAACTTTTGATATAATAGTATAACATATATAAGATTTATATAAAACGGTATACTTATATTGAAATTCTTAAGATGTTAATTAATTTTTGTATATAGAAGTATAATTAAAATTATTGAATTCAAAGAAACCACTAATATTGTATTAAAATTTCCAACGAAATTATAGACAGGGTGATTAAAACTTATGTAGATCAGAAAAGTAGAGTTTTAAGAAATAGAGAAGACTATGCCTAAAATATTGGTTGGATACTAATTTTTTTGTACTCGTAAGCATCAAACTTAACTGGCTTTAAGTACCAAAGATTTGCCGACGTGGAACCCCAGAAAAAGATAAATGAATAATAGAACCACATGAAATTATCATTTAATACAGTATTCGCATATATGCTATATAATAGCAGATTATTAATAGTAATAAAGCGGGAAGGACGGTATTCCAAAATTAAGTCAAACCTGCTAGCTAGTGACAGAAAAATATTTAGCATTTACTCCAGTAATGGAAGATTTCTTAAATTGATTTTATATGCATAGCTTTTCTTCGAATTTAACACATATTTGCCAATGTAATAGCGCTTTCCATTTGATATATGTAAATTGAAAGCTATTATTGCATTTTGAAATAAATGCATTTCTACTTGTATACCATCCTGTATATTATTAAATTTCTAGAATACCTGAAAAATTGGAAAATTCTCTTGAAGTACAAATTAAATGAATTCATTCAAAATATCAAATAAATAAATTATTTTTCATTTAAATATTTCTATTTAATTTAGAATAATTTCATATTTTTAGTAACATTTTGTATAAAATTATATCAAATGTAATCAAACAGAATGTGTAATAATTTATTTATTATTTTATCTTTTCAATTTGGATTAAATTTATTATAGTTTCATGATAAAATAAGTAATTTTTGAATTGTTCAAAATTTTCCGACTTCCTGGCAAACAATATTCATGAACATATTTTTGGTGGTATTTTGTTCAGGAAAAAAAAGGGAAACATATGGATATTTAACCATATTATAGAGAATTAAACAAAATTCAAAGGTATATAAGTACTTTTAGATAGGATTTATATACAAATATCTAAATAGTTTTGTTAAACCAAAATACAGAACATTATATCACCACACAATATGGTTTTACATGGATTTTAAATAGACATTGTATGTACTATAATATAAAGGTTATTTAAAGAGGATTATACATTTTCATCATAAATATTGAACATCTTAATTTAATAGTAATAATAATAATAATGCTGTATACGATAAATTTTAAAGTTTTGTCCAAGTTTAATAATGGAATAAATGAAGACTTTAGGTTTTTATTAACATGTCTGCATATCATCTGCAAAAAGAAAACTTATGTAAACATGATGATAACAGAATAATGAATAGAATATGATCTTCTATATACAATATACTGATTTATAATTTAGTTTTCTGTAAAACATGATTATACTGTTTAAACTATTATCATTCTTCTTGTTCAAAATTACTCTCTATACCACATATTTTTGGTTTTATCGAAAAAAATTGATAATTTACTTATCCAGATCATAATTTCCTAAAGCAATGTATCTTTCTTTTTTGGAATTTGTCTACTATCAATGATTTTACCTACAAAATGTTGCTATGTAGACTACAGACCTTATGAAAATATACTCGAAAAACTAAGTACACCTAACATTATAGGTATACTATATAGTATTTAGACATCATTGTGGTATTTTCATATAACAAGAATAATACAAAAAAAAAATAAAATTTTTATTTCCTTTCAACGTTGTTGAACGTTATTAGCTTTGTCATCTTTTAAATTTTCGTAGATTTTATCCTATATATACCAGATTATTCCCAAAGTATCAAAGGATATAAATTCCTGATGTTTTTAGCTTTGGCTTTGTTCAGGTTATGGAATGATTTTATGTCCTTTGGTGAACATTTTAAATATTAGTACATAAATATATTGGATTTTTGGATAGAAAATATAAAGGGAAATATTTTTTGAATAATATTTCACTGGAGAGATGCGATTCCAGTAATATATATATATGTAAAAAATGTGTCGAATTCAAAGTTAATTTTAAATAAAAATGATAAACTAGAGAATTATTAGGATTTCAAAAAAACAAAATTCCAATTAAATGTAATAAAGTTAAAATCTTTCAATCATTATTTTGTATAGTTTCGAGAAGACTAACTATACGAAAATTTTAATATTGCTGAAAAGATATTTACTTAAAAAAACAGTCAGTAAGACAGTTTTTTGAGTTTATTTATTCTATTTTTTTTTTTTCGTGATAATTTTATGGAAAATTTTGTATAGATCAGGGATAAATTCCTGGTTTTACATAAAGAATATTTTCTTTACAAACAATTTGCATAATATTCCTTTGGATTGCAAATAAGAATTGTATACCATTTCAGTTTGCATCTAAATGAGAAAATTTTTCTTCCTTTTTTTTGTGAAATTTTGCAAATTAAACTTTTGTTATGAAATATACAATAGTTTGTTTTAAAAAAATAAAAGTTGAGCTTTATTTAAGATGAAATTGAGAAATTCAATAAATTCGATTATGTATAAAAAATGAAAAACTAAAATTTTTCATACTGTTTCTTCATTTGAGAGAAATTTTCTTTTATTTTGATGAATTTATTCATAATTATGAAACTTTCCCCGTATCGCCTGATATACAATAACAAACGGGTTTATAGAATTTTCCGCTGAAGAAATAATTTCCTTGAGAATCCAATAAAATTATATCAATTCGCAATAACATACATTTTGTAAGGAAATTTGTCATTTAGAAAGTGATAAATATAAAGTGACAGTTATTAAGTTGTCACTTTGAAATAATGTTTATGTGCTATTCTAAGTAGGAGCCGTTTTTTGAAAATGACCAAAGTGATAACCACCGTCACTTTGCGGATATCTCATTACTGATATGAATAGAGTAATAATTGTAAAAATTCAAAACAGAACAAACTTCAATGACTCAAGAATGAAACGTATTTAATTGCTATCTAGACTAAGGATCTTTGCTGTCGGCAATTAAACATGAACTTAATAAACTATAAATTTGATAATTTTAGCACAAATCTGTATAATAATTTCATAATTACTAATATAAATTTTTATTAAGTTTTTTTGCTGATAGAATTTCTTGAAGAAAAGTATATCAATGAAATGAAAGAATAATTTTAATATCATTTTTTTATTCGAGAAAAACCAATTTCGAATATAATAAAAGAGCACTTTTCATGCTAATAAAAAAAACCCTTTAAATTGTTCATAAAAACAATAAATATGATATTTTTTTCCAGGAAAGTAAATTTTCATATATTTTATATTTTCGAACTAAGAAAGCAATTTGTTTTAAGAATTTGTGTAAATGAAAATTAAAAAAAAAACAACGAAACAATTCCTGCAACACCTTTATGACACCAGCAGGAGGATTTAATAGGAGTGGTATGTACAAGATAAATATCTCTAAGAGGACATGTCCACAAAACAGAACAAGTTTCATAGATCGTAAAGAAATTATTCATAAATATTATTTTCTAGAAATATCCTTTTTTTGAAGAAGCAAAAGAAGAAGGCTTTCTTAAATTAAGACTTATTACAATGATGTGCTTATCAAGAGGATAAAAATGTCATTATTATTGTTATATTTTTCCTCCCTTATTTTTTCCGTTTTTTCTTACAATATAATATTCTTTGGATGAGTTGCTAAACAACATTTTCTGGAGAGAATTTCTTAAGAAACACAATTGAAATGTTTATCATGGCTTGAAATAAAATAAAGTTATATTATAATAGAATAGGAAAAAAAATGGACCTAGAAATTGAGTTGTATATGTATATTTTTTTGAGGAGATTTTTTCATTAACAGAATAATTAATTATATAAGAAAAAAAAAACACTTTTTTTTTATTGAAGAAATATTATTCTTTGGTAAATTAGCGAAACAATTAAAAGTTTTCGAAGAGTTCTTTTGTAATATGGTGAATGACCTGAAGTAGTAGTTTTACCGATTCCATTAAAATTTCAATCAATATTTTAATAATAATGTCATAAATAAAAAAAAGAAAATCATTTTGTATTAAATTAATGGAATTTTAATCAAAACTTTTTCATACATAGAAACCAATATACCGCACAGTGAAATCAGTTGATTGGTCTGATAATGAAGGGTTTGGATAAAATATGTTCCCCAAGATTCGTTTGATGATATTTTTATATTGGAAATGTTTTTTTCAAATTACTGAATCTTTTTCTATTAAAAGGTTCATATGGCAAAAGAGTTCGATTGTTTTATATGCCGAGAGTTCAGTTACAAATCTTTATACCAAAAGTAGCGACAGATCAGGCTTTTTTTAACTAGTCTAATACAAAAAGCTAATTTAAATTTGTTATCTCTCATGAACTAGTGAAAGTCAACTTAATTTCACAACCATTTTTTGCGGTTTTCAAATTCTTAGTTCGATTTCATGGTTTATGTACTAAGAGTAATGCAGGATTCTTATTGATCAGGTTTCTATCAGCTTTTGAGAAACTGATAAAAAACTCACCAGTGTCAATGTAAAAAAACTGATGGTTTTTCAGTCAAACTCAAAAATTATTCAACATTTTCGTGAGTAATCAGCTTTCTGTCAGCTTTTTCTAATACAAATTCACAAATATGAATGATTTCGTATTGCCATGAAATTGCCAGTTGTTTCAAACTATGTCTTTCTTAAATTAGTTTTCTCGTAATCTGTCGCAACTAGAAAACTGGATATACAGCATACCAATTAACAGGTTTAACTGTAATTAAATTCAAAGTGTATAATTAAAATTGCATCCTGAAAGTTATATTAAAGTATAATATAGAAATTTTCCTTAATGAACGCGAGAATGTTGTGAAATATACAACCTAATATAGTAAGTGCGACATTATGTAACATTATCGTTATTTTAATTTATGAAACGATTTTCGGTTTGTAATTTAATGCCCACAAAAGTATATATTAAATTATTAAAGGTATACTAAAAAAAATCGATTTGAAAATATATAGAAATTAAAACAAGATACCTTTCTCGATAAAAAGCACACAAAACTTTCGTTTTTTTGCGGGGGCGATGAAAAAGGACTCATCTGAAATTTGTACTCAAGTCTGTATAAAAGTTTTCACATTTTCATTTTCCATTATATTACACAAAAATAGATACATATACTTAGATTGAATTTTTGGTATATTTCTTTTTATAGGGAAACATGTTTTTTTGGAAATAGAAAAGTATGGTTGTGAAAAAAGTTCTTAAATGTGTTTTGTCAGCCCCAGTTACAATTACTGTGTATATACACGGAAGTTATTTAAAGTTTCTTCAATTTTCTATTGCAAAAAGAAAAACCTATTTAACACCTTAGACGTGATTTTAGATTATATTTATATAAGAGTGAAGATTGAATGAACTATTTGTAGATCAAATGTAGTAAGCCCTTTAATATTGATATTAAATCCTGTTTTGTGTTCAATTTACGCAATCAAAGTTTTATAATAATTTAAAAGTAACTAAATTTCCAAAGATTCTATTACTTTTTGGGTACAAGATATACTTACTTAAATCAACATTGAACTTAAGCATTCGGAACCCTTAGGACCATTGTGAATTTTTGATAGGACATTGCTCTTTAAACGAACACATGTGGAAAATAGGGGTAGTCGAGAGTTCGACATGTGCAGCTTGTCTCGAGGAAAATAAGTTAGCAGAATACTTTTTGTGTGAATGCCTGAGCTTTTCTAGAATGAGACTTGCTACACTGGATGCGTGCAATCTGAGTAAAAGGAAGGGTCAGCTAACTTGAACCTAACCTACGGTGCTGATCTTCATTAGAAAGACTAACCAACATTTTAGGAGGTGATACAATGGGCTAGTAAGGCGTATCTGCTAAGGCTTAATAACCACTTCTTTTTGACAAAAATTGAATCTTTGTATTCGAAATTTATTCAAATTTTTCATTGATCATTATTCAAAAATAACGTAGTATCACTGTTTTCAATAATATCATTTATAAACCAATATACACTATATACTAGGAACGATAAAAATGAATAAATAATATAGAAAAAGTAAAAGAATTCTGTGAAAGCTTACCAAAGGATTGTTCTCAAAGGATTGAAAGTTAACTCTGACAGGTTTTCTACGTTTTGTTAATACAGAAGAGAGAATAGTCTTAACGAATTTTTTATGAGCACTGTGAATAGTGTTAAGGAATATGAATATCCCGTTTTTCTAGAGCTCAATTTTTCATGTATACCACATTTAAAAGAAATGGGTTTTATATAACCTTTCCATGGGTAAAAAACAATTTAATTTATAATTCTGTTTTTTTTTTTTAAACTGAAAACATGATTTCATTTTGATATTGATTTTTATATTGTAAATTGATGAATCTAATATATAAATGCTTGATTCCAAACAAAAAGGGAATCATATATCCGTTGGGTATGGAAAAGCGAAAATTTATATATTTATTTATTTTTAAAACATTTAATTTTGATTTCAAGAAGCTTTAATTCTTGAAGTTATACTTTAGAAATTAGTTAAAGATTTAAAATTGTAATAAAATTAAGCAACAAACATTTCTGAAACTACACACAGAAAAATTGTAAAGTTAATGACTGCATCCAACACTCCTAAGCGCTTTTTCAAAATTCTTAATCTAAGAAGTTAAAGTTTTTTGTACTCCTGGATGCGTTGCTTGAATCAAGCGAGTGGTAGTTATCTGTGCTAAATGTCAAATTAGATTTATTTGAATAACTTTTAAAAATAAATTTTTTTTTAAATGAAATAAGTGTTGACGAGCCCGTTTCCGAGATTTCTAGCAAACTTGAACAAGAATTTTTGCTTTTCAGAAATACTGGAAAACGAACAAGTAATCTTGATGACCTGTAGAATGAATGCACTTTCCTCCATAAAACCAGCTTCAATTTCTAATGAAAGGACATTTTGGATAAGTGGCAGCTTCTGTACTACAATCGGATCGGGACTTATTGTCAAGTCTCTTAATTCATTAGTACAATATTTCTCTACCTTAAGACGAAGAAAAGCATTTAAATTAAATCAAATGAATGCTCTAATAGTTATATCTAGTTTGCAAGTTTAGTTTTTGATACAACTAGTCAATAACTTAATAATTTTTCTGTGTGTAAGGAAAGAAAACCGAAGATGAATCAAATATATGTCGAATCATTAAAAAGGTTCAAAAGGGATTATGTTAAATATTTTCTTATATATATGTTCTATAACAAGATAGTTGAAAATTACTATACATATAATGATTATCCTTTACGTAAAAGCGTCTATTAAATTTGCTGAATTTCTTTAATAAAGTTTTTCCTTATTTTCCGGCATCTGATTTTCTTTTCTTTTTTTTTTAGTTTTAATAATTTTCGCCCAATTTTCTTAAAATCATTATTTATTTTGTGTTTTTCTTTTTGAAAATTGAAAATTGAAAGTTAATTTTAGATAAATCAAGGCCCAGACATGGATGGGAATTTATTTCTTCGCGAAAACAAACAGAAAAGTATTTTTTTACCGAAACAAAATCGGATTATCCATTAGAAGATTATGTTTGAATTTGTTGACGAACAAAAAATAACAAACCAAAATCTTTTTTGGCTTTTGTATGTTTTTAATTATCGTCAACAATAGAAAATCGCATAATCTTTCGCCGGTATAACAACAAACTCACATAAAAAAGGAAAAATATAAAATAATAACAAACAGAATTTTTCTTTTATTTATTATTATTATGATAGCAATTTTCCTTTTTTTTTGGAAAATATTTAGTATATAAAACTACCGAACTTTCTTATATATAATATTTTCAGTTTAATTTTCTATGTTTTCTTTTTAGCGAAAAATTATATACTTTTAGTTTACTAAATTCCCTAAAAAAACTCATCATATAATCTGTTCCTGCATTCTTGTTTTATATTATGCCTAAAATAGCCTTTAAACGAGGAAAAATGTTCTCACACCGTCTGCGAACTATTCGGGTCTACCCGCGAATTCGTTTCGAGTCGATTTTCGTTTCGATCCATCGTTTCGTTTCACTTTAATTTTGAAATCATTGAATTCACGAACGAAACGAATTCACCGGTAGGACCGATTGTCAATTTTGGCTAAGTTTTATCGTCTAATAGGTTGTATCAAAGGGCATACCATAATGAGAGTTTCCAACTTTGGCACGTCTGCAAGCGCCTCATTATTAATAGTACTTGTTAAAATGACTCTGTGTGATATAAAATTTCATGTTTTTACAGTCTATTTTACAAATCCTATTAAAAATGAGGAAAGCTTTGCAGCGCTGCAAACGTCTGATCAATTTATATAGAAATGATTACATGTGGTTGTATTCACACCATCCACAAACAGGTTGTCGACATGCCGTAAGCAAAACTACTTTGAATATTTGGAGGCGTGATCAACAACGTTTTTGAATACATGTTTCCTCGTTTAAAGGTTGCTTTAAGTAACCACAAAAACATATCAACAAAAATAGTCGATTCGAATTGGATGTGTCGTAAAACAAATCGCGCTTTCCAGTTCGATACGGAGATATCAGGGAATTTTGAGATTTCAATTTAAGTACGTAGTTTTGTTCTAAATGTCTTATAAATATTATTCCGCAAGCTAGAGAGACAATTAAAATTGATTACAACTTTGGTTTAAAGCTAGGTTTTCCAAAAAAAAAATTAATTTGCTACTTTTTAAGCATATCGCCGAAAGAAACTCTTTTATTACTTTCATCAGAAGAAATAGTAGTTTGAAAACTTTAAAGCCAGTTTTCTCAAAATCAATCTTTTCAAGATATCTCCGTATTGAACTGACCCGGCAATATATTTTATATATGCATGTTCCAGATAAACTCAAAAACGAACGAACTGATTTTCATGAAACTTGGACTAAATTTCCAAGATAGGCCAGATCACAAGATAGGCTATGATGCTATGTGTAAAAAATTAAAAATGTTTCTAATTCGATGAATAGTGGGCGGAAATTCGTGAAACTTAGAATGTATATTCTGGATATTCAAATTTAAATATCTTCACCCGATAAAAGAGTTGCGCGGGTGCAAAAATAAAAAACGCGAGATAACTGCTAGCTAGCTATTATACAATTTTTTCTGGTTACAATCCAGAGCCCAGAGTCACGTCACCTGTCGAATGAAGTGAGAAAATTATTTCAGTTTATTCGCTCGTTCAATTGATAAGTGACGTGAATCTCAGAATAAGTTTGAATACTAATTATACTTTAGTAAAGTCTAGAAAAGTAAAAACCACAAATAGGGAATGACAAATTTTCGATGATAATAACATGCGCATAAATCCACGTAAATGTTTCAAAAGAAAAAAATATAGGCTTTTCCTTTTTAATTAACGAAAAAGGATTTGCCGGGGTGAATATTTTTTTTTTCATTGTGTAAGCATTTAAAAAACGTGAAAAAGCACACGATGCAAGGATAATAAAAGGACGTCCCATCGAAAATTAGATGGACTGAGGATATTTATTTTAATTTTTTCAGTTTTAATCTTTTAGTATTCAAACAGACCTCCTAAAAAAAAGAGCTAAACATTTCGAAAGGATTTTGACATTTAATTCTATTTTATCCTGATTAATTTGTTATTTACTTACGAAAAATAGACTACAAGTACTCAACAAAATTATCCGCGATTGGTCACTAATTCTAATACTATATGGTCCTTATTTCAATCATTTTTATTTTAATGATTTTTTAAAGTTACTTTTACTTCAATTAAATCTCTTCGACAAATATTTCATTTCTTAGATTGGAAAGGATTTTTTAACCCATCACAAAGTTAATTTCTACTGTTTTGACTTTATTGAGTTTTTACTTTAGAATTTTTCGACCGCAACAAGAGCTTTTGTGAGTTTTTTTTTTTAATTTAGAATACGCGGTTTTATTTTTGGGGTTTTTGTAGTAAAGAAAAACAAAAGAATAATTTAAGGGTGAGACATAAAAGAAAAATTTTCTTTGGTTAAGTAAAATCAACTAAATATAATACTGCGAGCAAAACAAAGTAGAGACTCTTTCATATTTCAATTGAGCCACTTAAAATATAACAATATTCTATGGAAAATATTTTCTTTTTTCCTAATTAAATTATGGTGGAAAAGCTCTTATATAGGGTTTTTAATAAGAACTATTTTTTTTAATAAGGTTGTATTTGCATATGATGACAATTGTGTCATTCAGTTTTTGACATGATTGTAGTAGCAGGTCTACATTTTCTTATAATGAAGTCGAATAAAAATAACTCAAATCCATTATGAAAATGGGTGATCTGTGAAAACCACATATCGCAAAAAAATCATATTTTCTGACGAATCTCATTTTCATTTGAATGGTTACGTTAATAAGCAAAATTCTCGGATTTGACCATCTGAAAACAATTCAAAACCTTCATATCGCGCCACCGTTTGGTGTGATTTATGGGCTGGGGGCTTCATTGGACCGTAATTCATGAGGTAGAGCAACAATTATGCAGAAATGTTAACAAAAATGTTGTCAAATGAATCGATGTCTGCAAACGTAGCCGTGATGGACATTTACCAGATATTGCTTTTCATCCATAAATTGTAGTCTATACAAAATATTTAAATTAAAAACTTCAAAGCTTTCATTTAAAATGTGTATTTAATTTAAAATTTTAAGAAAAAGTTCTTATTGAAAAACCCGATATTATAATAATTTCTTTTCGATGAAAGATAAAACTTTTTAATAGAATTTTAATCAATAATCAATATTTCTGAATTATTTATTATTTATTTAATTATATTTTATTTCATAATATGCATATGATTATTTGATTTAATTAATATTAGTTTTATTATTGAAGTGTAGGCCTACTTCATATAATTACAGAAAAATAGAAATATAAGAATTTCTTTAAAACTACATATCAATATATTTCTTTTCCATCAATGTACACGCCAATTCACGGTCCATGTATATGTAAATGAAGGATTCTTAAGTATACAATCAACGTGCTCTTTATATGCACGGATAGGAATTTTTTTTGTTCGTCTTAAACACCATACATGAGGTGTTTAAAATATACAATATTTTATGCACCTAATTTGTATTTTAAATATGGTTAAAAGAAAATGTTGTGCAGATTTTAGCTCTTGTTTTATCCAGAAGGCAATTGGTATTAACTCTAGAACAAGTTGAAGCTTGTCTTCAAAATCGATCCTAATCGATGTTTTTGGAATTCAGTAAGTCGAAATATGAGTAATTATAAAGTATCCCAACTTCCTATCTCTGACGTGATGTCGTTTATCAAATTTCGACTTAAAAGTTAGCAGTTCTTGCAACGTGGTTTTTTTTGTACTTTGTTTTGATTGGTGTTATGGTTGCTTCGCTAATTTTGGGTACTTTATAATTATGTACTCATATTTCGCATTAAATAGAGCTTCTAATGAAATAGTGAATTTTTTTTTTTTTTGGTGAGATAGACCTTATTCGCTCTATTTTTTTAATAATGATATTTAATGTAACAAAATTAAGAGATGTAATAGACGAAAAATATACAACATTATATGAATATTGGTATTTTCTAATTTCATTTTTTAATTGAAAAGATATGGATCTATAAAAATGAGGACTTATAACAATTAATGTTTTATGTAAAAAATCGATAATTTTTTAAATTAATGTTTATCTAACAAAATTTCGTAAAAATTACAAATGTTGTAATATCTTTTAGCTTACAATTTTAATATTTTGTTCAAAACTATGTCACAAAAATGCATATCTTAAAATGGAAATTAAAAATAGCCTAAAGAAAAAATAATCTAAAACTTAATGTTGACACAACACTCGAATTCTTCATTTTCTGTTCGGTTTTGAGGATGCATTCTTTTTTATGGATACTGAAAAGCACTTTTTTTCATATAATCTATACTAAAATGAAAAAAAAACCTTTTGTATGGTAGCGACATTTGTTTCAGAGTTTCGTTCAGGAATATATACGAGAATTAAGTAATGAATTCATAATTTCCTCTAGTCTATACCATACATATCACTAGTTCTGGAAATTAAGAATTGCCTACACTAATAGAAAAAACTTGGGAAGACGATTCATTTTTTTAGAGGGTAGAATTTTAAGTACACTTTTTCTATCGTAAGTTTGATGAAATTTAGGATGTAAACACCCAGTTTCTTGGTCTTGGTTACTAAATGTTTGAAACTTCTATCCAAAGTTTAGTAACTGTTTTTAAGTTTTAATTTAATAGGTGCTCGAACATATTTGTGGAATCTCAAGTTTAGTCTATATACTAGTGATGATATTCAAAGTGATACAAATCTATTCGTAATTAATTAATTAATAGTTGGAAAATTTAGTTCAATCGTCCTTCTTAATATATTACTATATAATATAGTGTCCTATGGATATCCATATACATTTTTACTATATATGAATAAAAGTGTATTACTATTCACTATGTCCACAGATAGCAAAAATATTGTCCCACTCTTAAGATCCCATATTCTCATATTTTCATAATATTCCATGTTGTCTCGTTGCCTCCATCATTACCTAACAAATGGGAAGTATCTACTATTCACTGTCCTATTTTTCGAGTAGGATATATCCATATTTGTCCAGTTTCTAAACCGCATAAAACTTATATTCATGTCAAGGAAAAAATTTTTCATCTGCATTTGACGAGATATATGGAAGTTTTATGTTTTCTATATGAAAAGATTCTAGTAATGTTATGTGCTCCTATATATTATATCTAGTGCCTTTTTCTTTACACACGATAGTCATGCTGACAGATGCCCTAAGTAAATAGGGTCATAGTTTAGATTTGGACAAGTCAAGGTTTTGTGGAAAATAACATATATTAAATTTTATATTTTTATGGTTAAGAAAAACTTAATTAATTTTGAATATGATCAAATTAAACGTTGACTGAATCAATGTTTGGATGTTTTTGAAACATCCATTTTTAATTATGTATATTCATTTATTCAATTCCCATTAAATCTATTTAAATATCTCTCTAAAAAAAATCAATATTTACAATAAATTTTTATTGAGCTATTTTGAGCCCTATGGGACTTATATAATAATATAAAGAAAATTTTGTGAATGACGTTGATTCAAAACTCGCGTATATTTAAATTTACATAAAGGGTGAAACATCATTGATGAGACTTCAAAGGGGTTAAAAACATGTACTATGATTTTTTGTATTAGTTTTGTAATTGGAGGCACAAGCAGTATATTTGATGTATATAAGACTTAACGAAGCATTTTAGTATAGTATATAGTCGCGAAGTAGAGTATTTTAGATCTTTAATATATGCTGTTTGGGTGGAATATACTTTTGTTATAAGTTCAATCATTATAATCAAAAAAAATTGTAATCAAAATCGTATCTCAAAAATCTTCAATTAACATGTTCGTGGGCAGTAAAAAGCTCATTTTATTTGGAATCACAGTGAAATCACAGAAATGCTATAGCAGTCATGCCGGCGAACGTGTTAAGGGTCAGCTTTAGTCAAGACGCTTGATCGTATGTGAATACTTTAAAAATATCCAATAACTAAAGATTTACCCTATATACGTGATTTTATGAAACAAATATTAAAGACTCTTAAAGTTTCAATAATATTAATAATTATTTCGGGAAAAGTATATACGTTTCGGTTCTGTGTTCCTATACAAAGTAGCCATTATATTAAAGTAAAATTCGTTTAGGTTCGTTCTATATTATAGCATATTTTATGAGTTTTAAAAGGCCTTCAAACTGTAAATATGCTAATATTTCTAAATATATACTATAACATTTTATAGTTACTTCGTGTGTTGTGTGTTTTACTTTTTTTTTTCTTCAGTTATATAAGTTTGAATATATTTATGACCCACTACATAATACGACTACAAACACTCACATTCCATTTGTATGAGCACAAAGCTTAAACCTACCTCCCCCGTTAAACGAAAAAAAAAAAAAAAAAAAAATAAAATAGGCGGAAATTATTTTCCAAAAAGAGTTTTAAACTCATCAAAAACTTTTATAAAATGAAAGTATGAGAATGATTGAACTTGACGAAAAAGTTCTTTTTATGGTTGTGTTTTTCTTCTTTTCTTTTACATTTTAGTGGAAAGGACGATGGTGTTCCTTTTTTTTTTTTTGGTAGAACATGAATGAAATAACTTCAATGTACATACAAACGGTATTATACAATTCTATACAACATTGTAAAATGTAGACAAGGGATATGGTATAATGAATATTTCCAAAAGAAAATACAGAAAATAGTCCTTTAGGAAAAGATGGTAATATATAGAAAGAAAAAAGTAATTTTAAAACACGTTCAAATTAAATATATACTTATAAGAACATTAAATTAGTTGAAATAATATACTCATTAGGCATAATTGTATAAGAAACATATATAGAATAAAAATGTCATGGGAATATCATTAAAATTAGTTAAATTAGTAAAGTTTAACAAGAAAATTATTGTTATTTTATCAAAAAAAAAGGAAAAAAATGTGAACATACTTAATTATTAATAATTTGTCAACTAATTTAAAACTCCATTAGTTTTAAAGAACTAGTGAACATAATTTTTGTTATTATTTTTCCGTCAAATTACTTTGGTATTTACGAGGATGCACTCAAGTAATTTCCTTTAAAATTTGCAATGTTTTCGACATTCTTATACAAGTAGTTTTGAAGGACACAAAGCTTTCAAGCTTTCAAGTAATGGGTTAAAAAAAGCGGAAATTGACTGGTATTTAAAAAAAAGGATACTAAAAAATTAAATTTATTATGCTTATATAATTAATTTTACGTAGGTTGCTGAAAAAGTTTCGAGAAAATATGAGAAAAAATCATAGAGAAATTAGAACAAAATACGTTTTGAAAATATAAGTAGGTGTAACATTGACCAAACATGACTTTCAGTCCTGTTTGGTAAAAAACTCAAGAAAATTTTGAATAATTATTGAGTTTGATTGACAAACCGTCAGTTTTTACATTCACACTGGTCAGTTTTCATGCAGTTGTTCAAAAGTTGATGAAAAACAGATCAATGTGAGTCCCTATTTTATATACCCTTTTGCATATGCTTCAAACTAATGTTTGAAACAAATTTTCCATTCAGAATGAAGTAAATGTGCGTTTTAACAAAACTACTATTGTTAGTTTCAGTGTATTTGCAAAGTTCCAAATAAGATTACTTGGAACCAGCGAAAAATTCTTGAGTTTGATGGTGTTTTATTACCAAAATCCGCAACGAGTCAGTCTATACACTATAAAGTTTCTCCGAAAATCGTAGATAATCATCCCATGAAAATGTCAGTTTATATAAATTTTTTAAAAATGAAACCAATTGACATTCTTTTGTTCTATCTAAGCCTCCGTAATTTAAAAAAAAAGGTCAAATTCTAGGAAAATCATAATGACAGGTCATTGGTTACACTAGAAGTGTCCAACCAATTCCTGAAACTTTTGCAGCAACCTACATATAAGTAATAGGAAAAATTTCATGAATGGATTGAGTATTGGAGCTCATCCCATTTAGTCATATTTTTATGCCCAAAAGGAAAATACTCTTGTCATTTACATTATTATGTTTCTGTCTTTAATTTTATACATAATAAATTTTTCAAAGCAAAAAAAAAGCGGCGAGATCCTTAAAACTGTACCCGAAATTCTTATCCTTTTGGATGAGAACCATATTTCTCTTGGTTGTTCCATCATTTTCATCATATAAGTTTGTATGTGACATGACGAAAATTGGAATAAGTAGCCTTGTGTTTTTTCCTTTTTTTTTTATCAAACATCGAACATAATATATGTTATTTCAAAAGGAAAAAGGAATAGTATTATATATATATATATACATGAAAAATCATTCAACCGATACTGTTTTTCTTTCCCGTTTTTTTTCTCGGGAAGGTAGAACGAATATTATGAAACTCCTACACTGTAGGACCTATTTGATTTTATATTTTTTTTTCGAGAGAGAGAAAATGGTTTAATGGTGGTTTTCGTTCGTGAAAGTAAAACTCGATGGAAACGAATAAAGAAGCATTTTTATTTTTACTTCCTCCAGAGAGTCCTTCATCGTTAAATTGATTTATTGTGTAAACACGTATTCATTTAATATTCGTTTTCCGGTATATATACATATAAGGATATTATAATATTACAAAATGTATGGATGTAAAACAATTCTATACCTTTAGGTATTTGGAAATTTTTCCTTTTAAGATTTAGTATACGAAAATATATTCCTTATATACCCTTTTTTTTGGGGTATATGTAACATTACTTTCTTAGACCATAATAGGCATAGTAATCGCGCAAAAATTCGTCTCCGGGAATTCGAATTGACTATTTTCTCAGGATATGTATGCCTGTTTCTCTGTGGCTTGGTTGTAGTCACTTTTTTAATAAACACGATTACTTGAAAACGACTTACTCAATGTTATTCAAATTTCGGCTGTCATAAGGATATGAACTGATTCGATTCGGATGATTCGTAATTTATTGGGATGAAAATCACATCACCAATTTCAACAAAATTTGTTACACACATATTCTGAACTAAACGGAAGAACTGTTTATATTTCCACCGGATTGCTAACTCGGAAGTGATTAATTTTGGTCAAAATATGATTCTGTTCTCAACACTAGTCTGATTATAATGAAATTTAGTACACAAAATAAATGGTATTACATGAAAACTTAGTTAAATTTTCAAAGGAAATTTCAAACCATACCCCAAGCAGAAGTTTGATCAATATTTTGGTCAAAATTTCGAAAATTTTAACACGTTTAACGTTATGCAACGTAATTTAGATGTTAATTAAACCTATTATCGTGTATGCACGGTAACTTTAGAATGGCTTACTCAATTTTAATCAAATTTGGTACAAAGATAATCTGTAATAAAGCTGATGAACTGATTCGATATTGACCGGAATATTTGGTCTAGGAAAGTTGGTTGGTTTACCATATCAGATATTTTCTAGTTGTTTGGAGAAAAACTCTCTATGTGAGGAATAAGGTAGAAATTGAATTGTATAAAAATGCGAAAGAGGTGGTGTATAATACATTCTTCTTTTTTTTGTAGTCTAAGATGCGTGTATAAATAAATCAAAAATTTCGATAGGATTTCAGTTCCTTTTTATAGGTCGTATACATTCTATATTCGTAGTACTCTCTTTTTACATTACTTCGCGGCCCTTTTTTCTTCGTATATCTGATTTTTTGCTGGGATTCATGTTATACCTTAAAAGTATTAAATTTATATAACAATTTGTCATAATATGCAATATGTTAAGTGTTTGAATCATATTTGCTTTTTTTTGTATACATGAGGAAAAGAAAAACATTCATCCTGAAATCTAGTACATACGATATAGTAATATTTTCTCGTGAATAAAGTATATACAGTTTTTATTTTGGCAAAGAATTATATATGATAGAAAATGATTGATATAATGGTAATATTTGATATTTTCGATGATTGTAAATAATAATATGATATTTTGATAGAAGAGTATACGTTTTATGGTTACTAAAATATTTTATGATAATCATTAGTATAGTGGAGCAAGTTCCAATTCATTTAATTCTATTTCGATTATTGAATAATATTTTAAAACTATATATTTAAAATTAACTATATTTATCATTTTAAAAAATGATAAAATAGTATTTTAAAACAATGATTGATATGAAGAATTATTAAAAACCAAGTGAATGAAATTATTTCGAAAATATATTTGATATTCGTAATTCTCATCAAATTGTAAAGTACTATTAAAAAGTCACACTGTAATATTCGGTTTTACAATTAAGTGGCTGAGAAAGATATTATTTTATCATGTATGAAATAGCAAACAAATGATAGCTTTTTACTATGTTACCTTAAAGATGTTAATTCTATTATCAAAATTTAGGACCGAGTTTTCACATAATTGTGGCACTGTGACTGTATATCTTAAAACCAGCATTATCTCCGCCTTTATATCAGAAATTATTTGGGAATTTTTATTGTATTGACTATGTCCATCCACATGGCCCCAAAGAAAGCAGTTCAACGGCATTAAATCGCATCGGTATTACTATTAAGGGGAAAAATTCGAATGCAATAACTTTATTGTTTTGGTACCTTTATAGAGTGTAGCGCCATCCTATCGCTAAGATCCATATCTTCTAAACTAGGCTACAAAAAGTCAATTATAATCTTCCAGTTTCGTGGTCCTGTAACGCTAACCATTTGGCCGGCCTCATTCTCAAAAAAATATGATCCAATTACTTCTCCGTTAAACAAACCATACTCGTTGTGAATGCATTAATTGTTTTTGAATCATTCTTGAAGTTTCCTTACCCCATATCTGGCAATTCTCTAAGGCGTAAACCATCACTGAATACGAATTTTTTGGACAATCAAATTCCTTGAACGTTCATTTTCATAATATACCGGGACTATTTGTATAGGCTGTAAATGCTGTACTGTACTGAAATATTTCATTTCAAGAAAGAAATCCGAATGTTATATGTCTGTCAAATAAACTTTTAAAAAATAAACCTCCTAATGGAAAACCCTCAAGTTTTAAAATGAATTGGGAATAATATATGATCTTCAGACACGAAAGTTTTATGTTAATATGGCCATAGAATTTTTGTTTAACTCTACATTTTTCGACATAGTTTTCAAAGGTTCTAAATTAACTCCCTGAAATAAATTATATTAGAACATTTATTCTACCTAAATTGTTATAATATAGTATTATTCCGATCTTCAAAATCTAACCATTACCCTGGCACATCCGGCGTCCCACAAGGTAGCCATTTGGGACCAATCTTATTTGTCCTATCCGTTAACGATGTTGCTTCTGTGATTAAATATTCGAAAATCTCTAACTTTGCCGATGATATGACTATTTTTAAAGAAATATCAAACTCTAACGACTCTCGATATCTCCAGGAGGATTTAAATAATTTTGCTACTTGGTGTCGCAATAATAATCTTATCCTTAACTGTGATAAATGTGAGACTATCACTTTTTCTAGAAAACGGGATAATTCTCTTTCCACGTATTACATAAATGACGTGCTCCTCCAAAGAGTAAATAATATAACTAATTTGGGAGTGATTTGCGACAATCAACTTGATTTCAAGTTGCATGTTGATTCATTGGTCCATAGGGCAAATTCTACTTTGGGCTTCATTAAACGTTGGGCCAAGGAATTCTCGGATCCCCTTATCACTAAGGCCCTTTTTACCACCCTGGTCAGACCAATGGTGGAATATGCCAGTCAGGTATGGTCTCCCTACCAAAAAGCCCAAATTAACAGACTGGAGTCTGTTCAACGTAGGTTCGTACGCTTTGCACTACGTAACCTTCCGTGGAATGACCCCTTTCTACTACCGCCATACTTGGATAGACTAAAGTTGATAGGTCTACAATCCTTAGAAAAGCGGCGCCTAGTAGCGGATATAGTTTTCGTGAGCCAAACCATTAATGGTGCTATTGATTTCCCCTTTATGTTGGACAAGATTCATCTTAACATTAATACACGGTCCTTAAGATCCGTAGAAATATTCAAAATTAGTTACCACAAAACTGAGTACGGTAGAAACGAACCGGTTTCCCGAATGCTGAGGTCAGCTAACGATAACGCTAAGGTGTTTGATGTTTGCTTGAGCAAAAGACATTTGAAGGACCTCCTATACAAAGACTGTTGCTTGCATTAAGCAATGTGGACAAAAAAAAAAAAAAAAAAAAAAAAAAAATAAATAAATAAACAACACAAAATCTCCCTGTTTATGTATCTAGTTATATGGTATATGAAATACAAAGAATATGTTACTAATTTTCCAGGTTTTTATTGCTAAAGTAGATAATTACCAATTAAAACTAAAGTTTAAAGTTTTTTGGTTTTTTTTTATTATTCATTTGGGAGACGCCTCTAAAGTGGATATCATTAACAAATCCGACAAAAAATGACCAATCCATTCGTGCATATACCAAAAAAAGTCCTTAAGTTTTGTTTTTATGCCAATTTATTTTTCCTTGTCAAAGCTTTTTTTTGAAGTTAAACATATTATGTTCACCAACATAATATGTTGGGTGCTAATAAAAATGGCAATAACCCTTTTTTTAAAAAAACATTTTTTATTATGTGCAAATGACTGGGTTTTTTCTTTCTTTTGGTTATTTATATTTATTACATATATGAGAAGTTGATATCATAAAACCAACCATATTACCTTTTTTAATGGTAAATGAAAAAAAGAAAAAAACAACAGAAATATTAAAGAAAACATCTTCAAATTTTTCAGATATATACAAATATGTCGCGACACCAACTGGTTTTCCATGGAAAGATTACAATATTTCAATTTTATCATATTTTGGCTTATATCCATATCCATTTTAGTACAGAATTGTATAAATATTTCTGTCGATGTTTGTTATATCTTTACAGATATATTCAAAATATATGATTTTAGTAGTATCACACAAAATGTTACAACAAGTTTTTCTATGAATATCTTAAGGCTAAAAATGTCATATTCTTGATATCGCATAGGTGCCACAACAAAACATATTGTTCATATGGTTTTACAACCACCTTTTTTGTATTCCAAGTGATTTTAAAACTATGTAACATAAGTAAAAGCTTATATTTAGAGAGTTTCTCTGAGGATATCAACTTTTATTGTAGAACACGATGCCTATATATGTAGATCAAGAAAAAAACATGACTAAATGAAATTCTAAGCGGTTGTTTTGGTTTAGATTGTTCGAAAGGAAACACATTTATACATATAAGCCAAGAAAATATTCCTGCACATATGTATACTCAAAATATATAGTCCAAAAAGGTTACTCAAGGATACATTATCTCTAAACTATATATATGTATTCAAGTTGGTGTTTCGCCAAAAATGAAGTGATGTGCAAATCAAATTCATTCGCTCCTTTCAACATTTATTTATTCATAGAACTTGTGTATCCTTTTTTTTTCTTCTGGTACATTGTATGATAAGATATATTCCATCGTTTATTCATTTTTTATTATTCAGAATAAAGTTATATATTTATATATATATATTTTGTTGTACACGATATACAAGCTATTTAACACCCTTTTCATATAATTCATTTTGTTTTTAGTCGCTTGGTTCCCTTTTTTTTTCGTATCAAGAAAACCTCATTGGAATTCATAACTTGACTTTCATATCCAATCTTGTATAAAAAGTTTTCTTTTTAAAATATTTCTTTTAAGTAAAAAAAAAAATGAAAGAATGAATCTCAGTAAAACTTCAAAGCAACAATATTTATTAGGCTTGTAATATGGTACTTTAAGTGATTTGTTCTTTTATTTGATTTTAGTACTTTAATTGGTGAGTTCAAAAGATGAACAATTTTCATATCATTAAGGATTTTGAAATCTGGCTTTTTCCAAAAGTTTTTTAACTATACTTTGGATAAAGTCTGTAATAAATCATAGAAATTTTATACGAAAATAAATCCAAAATAACTAAAGAAACCCCAAAAATTCGTATATTTTCCAAACAAAAAAAAACTCAACGAAAAGTCTTTAAAAAGCTTCAACAAAAAGAAAAAGGAAGATAATTTAAAAAAACTCCAAAATGATTATTTAATAATTTAGATCTGTAAACCATGGAAACTCTATGCTTTCCAATCACATGCTGTGATCATATTTAGAAATTATAAAATCGTGAACTTTGTGGCCATATTTAAGAACCATTTTATTTTTGTTTTTATCTTCCAAATAAAAAAAAAAAAATAGAATCTTGAGAATGGTTTAGAGAAGACCCTTGAATTACAAGTTGCAACCATTTTAATTAAGTCATAAATCAAAAGCTATATACAGTCTCCTGTTGGAATAAAGAAAAAGAAAATTGATTTTCCTGTAAAACAAGAGCTTCTCTAGACCTATATCTATATTTTCTTAGAAAAAACAAACAAGATTGTCGAAAGTTACTGGATATTATATGGGTAGAATAGAATTTCAATATGACTAAAAAAAAAAGAAAGAAAGGCACAGAAAAAAATCTTATACTTTGATTCATTTTGGAGAGCACCATGTGCGACTTATGGCTACTATCTTCATCTCTTCTTGATAAATGTTGGATTTTTTGTGTGGAACATTTTTGCGGTCCAGTACAGAGATATTGAGTAATAATAAATTAAAAAAATATATTCAATAATTTAAATTTAACAAAAATTATTTAATATTTACTATTATTATCGCACTTGAAAATACCGGAAAATATCAGAAAATCCTCGAGAAAAATCCTTCTATATTACAATCAATAAAACTCATGTTCCGATGAGAAGATAAAAATCCCCATCGAATATGGATCATTAAATTTTAAAGCGATTTTCTAGTACCTTTTAGACAAGCATCATTAATCATGTTTGATACTATTAAGTACAAAACTTTTTAAGGTATCGTACTTACAACAATTATAATATTATATATTTTGTTCGGGAAACAGATTATTACAGATCAATTCAATTAATTTTATCGAAATCGTTTTTCATTTTGTATGTTTTTTTTTTTTTTTAGAAATTTATCCCAAATAAAAGGGATTACATTTATCTTGTCGCAATATTTTGCAATCAATAAAAGTGTTATGTCCTGCGGGAAAAATCTTGTGTTAGTGTTCTTGAAATATTCTTCATTTACAAAATTTATATAATAGTTTATATATGGTAATGTCGATGTGGGCTTTTAATTAATCTATGACCAAAAACAAGAATTTGAAGGAATCAAATATACCAGACAAATTTAAATTGGTTTTCTAGGTGAGTGTTAAACAAATTTATTTGTACAGAAATTTAAATTTATTATTGTAAATCGATATTTATTTTCTTTTGCCAAAATGCAGTACTTTCAGAATATACAATGGGATCTATTCTGTATTCTTCCTCTTTTATGTTATATCACTTTTAATTTCATATAAAATGTTATTTTTCGTTAAATTGATATTCTACAAGGCAAGCTCCTGTTATATTATGTTAATTTCTATATTGTTAGTTCGTGTGGTTTTAATCGTTTGAGTCGCCTTGTTTCATTGGTGATATCCAACAATTGTATGGCCTCAACGTTGGTGTGGGCAAGAAGTCTCTTCTCGTGTTGGGGTACTTGAGGTAAATGTGTAAGCTGCTATTTTTGCGACGCAGCGTAAATGTGACATGGGCTGATTTTCGCTCATTAAGCTTTATTTTCCAATCCATTGCATCTATTTGCTAACGCTCGTTTGAGTTTTTCCATTGCTTTTGGTTGAGATTCGTCTGTTGTCATAAATACAGTATCATCAGCGAATGTGCCAGTAAACGTGTCGTCTGTTGTTTGTATATCCGCAGTATAGAGAAGGTATATGAATTGTCTCAATACGCTTCCCTGTGAAACTCCCGCTAGAATCGATTAAAAGCCTGTATATGTCATCGATGACTCTGAACTTGCGATCAGAGCGGTATGACTCAAGCAGTTCTTAGTAATATTGTGGTAGAAGTTTGCTCATTTTGAATATCAATCATTCATGCCAAACAATGTCAAAGGCTTGAGATACGGCAGGACAATATTTCATATCTTCTAGCGCTTGTTTTATGACAGTAGTGATTCGATGGATTTGATCTGGAGTTCTTGAATTCAAATTGAAACTCAGGAATGTTTACTAGCGGCTTTAAAATGAACGTTTGAAAAGAAATTTTAAAAAATTTTATGAACAATTTTATAAATACCGTCAAAAAAATCGCAGAATAGATCCCAAATATTTATTGTACATATTTTACCTAGGAAATCAAGAATAAATGATAATCCATAATAACATTTAGTACAAATTTACTTAGAATATTTCGTAAGAATTTTAAACCATTTAATGTTTGTTATTTAATTAAATTCTTAGTGAAACTTAAAGTATGAAATGAAATAATTCTATAAAATAGTAAATGTAATAATTTATACTCTTTTCGATTGTTAATAATTATCTTGTAAATTTGTTAACGTATCCATATCCAAATTCAAAGAAATACACAACTATTTTGAGTTGCCCTTAAGTTAAATAAACTTGTGATATAATATCCAAAATTATAATAGAGAACTTCTTAAATACTTGCAAGAAAGTATATCTAAGAAAAGTTTTATTTCTGAACTAGATCAGTTTAATTCTTATGGTTCTTTTGTTGTTTTTCGTTTTGTTCTTCTAGTTATTATTAAGAATAAAATTGTTTTACGGAAATCTTGTATTTTATGGTATCTAGTAAAGTATAGGGTGTTTTTTTTAGGCGTGATGAACTTTAAATTCAAACATTAAAGTTAACTTTTAATCATGATTCGAAAGACCAATTCATGGAATTAGTATTTAAAATTAATTTTTCACATGTGGCCACCGCGACTATGCTTTTCGCATTCTGTCAGTCCAATTTTGTATCACTTTTTCGCGCAATGTTTGATTGTATCTCACGAACAACACCAACAATATTAACCAAATGTTGCTGGTTTATCAGCCAAAACCAGTGACTACACGTAAGCCCATAGAAAATATTCGAGAGATGTTAAATCACATCACCGTGGAGATCAATTTACAGGGCTATTTCTCGAAATCACATTATCGCCCAATCTCGACTTTAATAAATCGATAGCTTGTGTCGTATGTATGGTATATAGCACCATCCTGTTCAAACCACATCTCGACAGGATCAATCTCATTTATATTTTAGAACAAATATTCATTGATAATAGGCCGGTAGTGATCTGATTGACCATAACACGAGCATTTGCCTCATTTTTAGAGAAATAAGGACCAATGACCCGCACAAGCACATTTGTGGGATCTCTAGAGTCTCTTCTGGATTGGTATTACTCCAATTTTGATTATTAACCCAAAAATGAGACTCGTCATTGGATACAATTAGCCGGTCGCGTATCGACAATCGATTTTCAAAGTAAATTTGGATAATTTTTGATCGCTCCTGAAGAGTGAGTCTATTCATGATTATTTGTCAGACTATATTGAATAGAAATATCAAAAATAGCAGTGAGAATGATAGATCGAATTGACAGTTATCCCTATTGGAAGCTGTATCACACTTAAAAAAAACATCCTATATAAGAAAAAAGTAAAAGTAAAATCTTTTCAGAAAGAAGAAACTTTCATTTTAAGTGAATAAATGAGTGAATAGACCCGTAAAATTAAGACAGAAAAATTCATAATATACTAAATAATTTCAGTTAGCTATAATACAATATATAGAAAACTTGTTTCTGATTTGTTTTCTAGAATAGATTCCATAAAGTTTTACACTTCAGAAATTAAGAAAATGAACAACATTTTAAAATAATGAAGAGTAAGGATATAAAAGATTGTTTCAGAATTATATTCAAAACTTTTATAGAATCCGATTCGTTATAGTTTATGAAAGTATCGTGTTTTTCTTTTAATTAAAGGGTTCTCAAATAGGTGTCATATAACTTTTGATAGCCATGTTTATTAATATTTTGACAGCTCTCATTTTCTTCTCAGTATAGTCTGTCATTTTATCATGGAGTGTTTTATAGTACATTGGCACAACGTTTAGAAATTATTAAAACTTATTTTCAAAATCAGTCTTCGCTAAACTCAACATGTACTTCGTGATTTTTATCATAGACATAATCATCCATCTCAGCAAGCTATTCGACGAATTGTGGTAGTTTGAAAATAATTATTCTTTACATATGATTTGGGAACGTCGGTAGGATAAAGAATTTCCCTGAGTGAAGTCAATACTACCGATGTAAATGTTCAAGATCGAGCTAGTGCAGGAATTAAAGACAAATAATCATTGATTGCGTCGTATAGGTTTGTTTATTGGGCTCTTGACCAACTGCAAAATGACACAATTTTGTTTAAATTTTCTTCGGTAATGAAGCTTATTTCTGACTAAATGATTACGCAAAATTGTTCTATTTGGATTGAGGCAAATTCACAAGTCAAGAGAAAGTGCTCTATATTAAAGCTACCGCATTAACAAAGTGTATTATTTGGAAAATTATATTTACGGGATTATGTTTAGTCCCAAGAATTCCGGTTAAAAGAGGTTCGACTATAATTTCATATACGAGTAATATCATTATCATAAATAATTCATCTAATTTTCGTCATGTATATAAATCAAATTTAATACACTTGAATCCGGATATTCGGGATAACATCAAATCACAATAAAACACAGAAAAAAAAGGAGAAATAGTATGACACACATTCAGTATGTGAAGATTTATTGTAATAAAGGACAACAAGTAATAAAAATGCTTCTTTTGAATATGTTTCCAAAATGGGAAGAAGAAAAAAACTCAAAAAGACAAGGTGCTGACATCATGGACACAACCAGGTTATATAGTTTGATATAAATTGTATTTTCAACAATATATAGGCTGTATCATATTTTCTGTACGAAATTTGTTTCTTTCTTCTGTCGGACACCCTTAAAACCTAAAGCCTAAAATAAATATATATAAATATATGGATATATTTTATTGAGTACAGTGATCACAAATTTAATTCGTGACAGGAAAGTCAATATATATTTAGTTATCAAAATAATATATAGTTAGTTATACACAATAGTGTGCTCTTTTTATTAGATATATATCCAAATGGTATACCGAAATAAATTGTATGGAAAAATATATAAATTCAAGAATAAATTCAATAAGTTATCATAGTACAGGTAGACCTTTACAATGCAGTTGGAAAAATGAGGGTATTTTTCTACAACGCGGTACTCTTACAACACGCGGTTTATAAAATATGGCAATTTTAGTCAGTCAGGAAAATGGTGTTGAGTCAATTCAGAGTGAATATAGTAACCTAGTAGGTCGTAGTTGGAGACGATGGATTCACTGAAATAACTGTTGATTATATTGTGGGAATTATGGTAGTTACGGAAGATGGAAGAAATGAATCAGATTTGGTGGCAATAATAACCGAAACATTACCGATTGAAGATAGTTCTGAATATCTTTCCAATCAAGAAACCAAAAATTTCAGTCTGAGAGGTATTGAAAAATGTTTGGACATGACGAAACAGATGGAATCTTACTTTTTAGAGAGCGATCATTTGCCGGAGAAAGCGGAAATTTTTAAAAGAAATCCTCAAAATTGCTTATTTGCCTAGAACTTTAAAAAGATTTGCAAAGCAAGAGCAAACAATATATTAAGTTAGTGTCTTCTATATCACGATTTTCCATAGCACAGTATTTTCAAGCAACGTATCTTTCACATTGTAGGAGGTTTATCTGTACTAACATTCTTTTATTAGGAGTCTTCTTTTCAATTTGATATTTATTTAGAGAGACTTCATTTTATGGGAAAACTATTGTAAGATAAATCTATATACATATATGCATGACAATTGATGAGAAAATCATAAATGTGAATATTACCCAATATTATATAAGGAATTTCATTAATTCGTTCCTTTTACGAAAATATAGGAATTAATTGAAATGAACGAATCCATAACCTTAAGCACTGTGTTCACCAATCATGGACATATTTAATAAAGGATTTTTATTAATTTTTCCCTTAATGAATAGAAGACGTCATATCTTTGACTATTTTATATATGGTTTTATTGATTCAAAATATTGTATTAGCAGGAATGGTATGAATTTTAATAATGAAAAAAGTACAAAATATTATTACTATAAATAGAAATCTTATGAATGAAAAACCTTATATATATATATTAAGTCTGTGAATGAGTTTTGACGGGTTATTTGGTAAAAATACACGTTTATTTAAGAACTATACAATATTTTGATATCATTCAAAGTATACTCCATCTGAAGTACAACCTTCGCTGACTTTTCAGGCAATTTATTGATTCCCTGTCTGAATAAATGCGGGTCTATAGAGGCGATCAAAGTATGCAATCAAATTGATATTTTCACAAGAAATGAATCGCTTTCCAGTAATAGTTTCAGGCGGTTTCAGCAACTCATAATAGATCAGAACTTCCTGATGCAACCAAATAGCTAGCATAACCTTATCTGAAATGAATGTTTCATTTTGGCATTGACGGGACTGGTTGACTTGGATTAACTTTTGCTTTTCTGTGTTTAGGATTTTCGAAGTAGATCCATTTTTAATCTCCACTAACAATTCAACGCAAAAAAAACCCTTTACTTGTTGTTTTTGAAGCAGGAAAGCTTCACGCAAATGCTGTTTATTTATCACGTAACTTTCCATTTTAAATCGAATAAAAAACAATGTTGTTTACACTTTAACCAAATGTCATATAATACGTTTCGAAGCTTGTCACAGGAACTTTCGAATACAATTAATGCCGTTTCACACGTAATACATATAGTATGACTTACATTATCTAATGTAAAATCGTAAAAACTCATTCACAGACCTAATATATTATTAATATCATTTCACGATTAAATGAGTCTAGTGATAAACCGCAGACGCATATTAATTTCTTCTATTTTTAGATAAGTTTTGTAATTTGAAGAAAGTTTAATAATAAAAATGATAATTTTTCGCGTCATAATATTTTATTTCCAAGAAATTTAGATTTTCAATTTTAATTTCAAGAGACTTTATAAACATTCCACAAGTAATTAATGGTAATGTGATATAAATCCACGAAATAAATTTCCAAGATTTTTCCATACACCCTTTTTTTGGTTCATTATAAAATAATGTAAACAATAATGATTATTATATTTTTTTGTACAATTTAATCAAACAATAATTAATTAATAAAGAAACTTAAAATTAATTGAAGACTAATAACTTTAATAACTTGTGGGTATATACAGTGGTGTCCCACAAGATTAATTGGTTCCAGAAAATATCAGGAGTGTTAGCTCGTAAACTGTTTCGAGTTTCCTGTTTCGAACTTTGGAAAATGTGGCAGCACGTTATTCCAGGCATATGAAAACCCAAGCTAGAGTTGAAACGACTTACGGTTGGGCGGAATCGAAAGTGTAAACTAACTAACTAACGTACTTACGTACGCCCGGAATCTGGAAAGACATTCTCGAAAGTTAAATAACTGTTGCGGATCATAACAAGAAAAGTTCAGAATCATTATCCTTTCATTGTATTAAATCAAAATAATTTGTCACAATTTAGTCATAAAAGATTGTACATTTCAAAATTCGTAAATCTGATGCAAAAGAACTTCGAAAATTTATTTTGGAATTAAAAGTAAAATTTCATAAGTCTGAGACCTCCTAAAACTATTGTAGTTTACAAAAATCGATCTACTACTGTTACAAAAAAGGATGTAATACATAAAAAATGTCCTTAAGAAATATTCAATATTTCTCAAGCACTCTTTATTGTAGTATACACTGCCGCTCATAAGAATTTACCCGCATTTTAAGTTTGGATCAAATACTATTTGTTCAATTTGGGATTGAAATAAACTTTACGTTGTGAACTGCAACAGCATTGAGAATGTGAAATGAAGTTTAGTAGAAAACATATAGTAACTGAAAATTGGCCTCTAAACTAGATGAAAAAACGACAAAACTTTCTGGTTACCCTGGTTTTTGCATAATAACTTCGGTCCCCTCGGTCGATTTAGCGGAAATGCAATACAAAATCGAGTTAAAAAAGAATGAACTTACATTTTCAATTTCATCAAAATCGGATAACGCGTTTTTAAGTTATCTTGTATACGGATGTACGAAGATGCAGAAATCGATATAAGCTTTTCTTCAATGATTATTATAGGATGTGTTACAAATGGTATGATAAAACTAATATCCCCTCTGGTAGTACTTAGTACAATAGGGTATAATAATTAATAATGAATATATATACTCGTATTTAATGGAACAACAACGGTCCAAATCAAAAGAAGGGTAGAAAATTTTGACTTGATTATCTCAATTAATCGTATTTGAGCTTCTGCAGGACCAGTTCGACAAGAAGGATTGGAAAATAATTCTACAATGTAGGAATTTTGAAGCGTTTATTTTAGTTGTACAAATAATTGACATTGAATGGTTTACAATTGTTTCAAATAGCTGATGTATTGTTTGAGAATTATATTAAAATTTGTAGAAATCCAAATGAATGGATTAATCACCACGGTTTGAGTGGTCGAAGTTGTTTAGATCGCGTTACTATTTTAAATCCTGATTTACAGGTTTTCCCAAAAATTTATTTTTCTTTACAATAATTATGTTGTTTACAAAAATAGTAGAAGAGAAGAAACCTTATTCAAAATGATGCTGGAAGATGGGCAAATATTTATTAACGAGAGTGTTTTCGTTTTGTTTACTTCATCTTTAAGGACGAATATTTAATAAAATTAATAATTTCTAAAAGTTCTGTATGGTAAAGAAAATCAGTATTCGTTTCTATTTACAGAGTGTTTCCTTTAATATTCAATAATATTTAATAATATTATTGGATATGGGAATTAAAAGTCTTCTGTTTCTAAGAGATGCAAATTGTACATATTGCATATAAGTTAAAATGGCAGTACATTTGATTTGGAGTACATGTGAATTATCTTCCAGTATTTAGTACAGGACATTTCGGTGAGGTATAAAAAAATATAGTTTTTATTCATATTGAAAATGTCGTCTTCTGTGCCAGCGAAACCATATTTGGTGGAAGCATTACTATTTTGGTATCATATTTAAAGAAAAGTATTGCTGAAAGTTATTATTTGGTTGTTGAAGCTTATGGTGAAAATGCTCCTATATGAAATCACAATAATAAACGTTTGATCGTTATCGATAAGATTTAATCAATTTGGATTTTAATTATTATGAAACAATATTTGTAAGGAAATAAGTATTCAAAATACAAGACGAGAACTTACTTATTTTCTGATGATTCGTCTTTCGGCAACTTTAGTATCTTATAACTTTTGATACATCACCATTTTTAGAAACACCTTGTTATACTTATAATGTCTTAATTGACAACCTGTCAATATCATTTGTATAAACGTTATATAATTTATTATTCAGGTAAAATGAAAAATATCATCCAAGAAAAAACCCCTTTTCTTAATTAATTGGAAGAAAACGAGGTTTATATATACTTTTAAGTATCACGCAGTACCTATATACTTTCGTTATGATTTTAGTATACTATACGGACTGATAAGTACGTGGGAAAACATAAAAATAAAAAAAGAGTTATATTCTTGAAAATAGTCTTCTTTTAGCTAACATAGAATTACTTATTTTCACAACTTTTATATAATACAGTTTCTGAAGTCCTGGAAAATACACTTCAGTTTGGCATTCAACCTCTTCTTTTGATTGAAATCTCTTCCCATTTCCAATTTAGAAACAGATAATAGTCCCTGGGTGCCATATCTAGTGAATACAATGGATGGGAAAGCAATTTCTAGCTTAATTTTGTTTTGAAGTGACCATTTTGACGTTTTTGACAAATTGGTAATAAACGCGAATAACTTTATCACCTATAAATTTACAAGTGGGTACACGTAGAAAAATCATAAAGTTCTGACAACTGAACTTTTTGTTGTGAGAACTGAAAACTGAGTTGTCGCAACTAGCGAAAAGTTTCATGATTTTTCTGTGTGAAAGATGTTTCAAATAAATTTTTATGAGATAGTCATAATATCAGCTATCTAACGGCACTTAAATTTTCCGATCTCCTAACAGGATATCATGGACTTTTCTGACAATTTCTTTCTGGTAAGGATTTTAAATTTATATCACCCCCGTCTGTATTTCCCTATGTACTTATCAATCCACGTAGTAAATTCGCAATAGATAACACCTTTGTCAAAATGACAGGATATATTATGTTAGACGAAATTTCTAATTTACCTGTAATTTCATTGAGTGTAAAAGTTCAACAAAGTTTTCGGGATAAAATAAATTCAAAAGTAATTAGAATAATGAGTATCCTATTTTATTTAAATACAATTGAAATAATTAGAATCATGTAATTTAATGTAAAGTGTAAAATGAGTTTGTTTTTTTTTTGCTTTTGTTTTTCACTTTTATCATTATTATATCTTTTTGATTGAAAACTTTGGCAAAAGCACGAGGATAATTCATTATCCTTTTGATGTTGTCTGGATATATTTTTTAATCTTCTATACACAAAAAAAAGGAACTGTAATTTTATTGTTGTTAAACGCGTAAAAAGAAAAATTTTTTTTTTTTGAAATGGTAAAACTTTGATAAGAAAGTGATAAAAACATTTACCATCGTCTTAAAGAATTTCGGATTGAATTTTATCATCATAAAAAAAAAAGAAAAATAATGAAAATTTTTTTTTTATGATCTAAAAAAGAAAATATTTAATAAAAAAATTTAATGACCAAAAAGGTTTAAAAAAAGAAATCATATCAAAATGCATTAAAAATATCAAAAGAAAAATGATTTCACAGGAAAACTTTTATAATTATTTTTTTTTAATTATGAACGAAAACAAACAAAATTGTTGGTACTTAACTATTCGTACTAATAGTGTATTAGTGAAAACATTCTCACATATATAAGAGTACAAAACTCTGAGACAGAGAAGGCTCTTCAAGGAATTTGCTTTTATAATTTGAAATTATTCCTTCTTGAAACCAACACAGGTACTCGTATAACATATAATTCAAAAACAAGCTTAAAAGACTTTGGCTTTATACTAGGGGGACTTAATTTTTTATGATTCCTAAAAGCATATAGCCACTAGGAACGCATTAATATAACGCGTTGATATAATGCTCGTTAATTGCATTCATTTCTAAGGTAAGATCCTTAAAAACACACTTTAAAGATATTAAAGTTAACCAAAACGATAAGATCTTAAAGACCTTCAGGATAAAATTGATGTCCTTACAAAATGTAGAATCCAGTTATTGTTCTCATAATAATATATACAAATTATGATAGTGGGTAATTTAAATATTCGAATACGGTGAAAGACCAACAATGGAATGTAAATATTGGGAAATTTATTAAGAACTTTTCATTGTTTCGAAAAGAAAATGAATATCTTAAGAGCCTTTTTTTTAGTATAAGAATTATATTTAAGGTTATGAAAGTTTAATAGTTAAAAATGGTAATTTCTCTTTGAAATTTAGTTGAGAATTTGTTAACCAATTCTGATGGAATTTAATATATATATAAACAACTAGTCTGGAGAAGATATCCTCCAGAGATATCTCGATCTACTCAGACAGCAAAGCGGCCTTGAACGCGCCAAGCCACTGGTATTGGTGCATATAGATCTCTGTCGGTACTGTGGAGACATAGAAGTGGCTGAAGATATCAGACACATTTTATGTGAATGCCCAGGTCTTTCTCGAGCTCGTAATAATTTTTTGGGAACCAAATATTAAATTTTTCGTTTTTAGTAAATATTTTCTATTTTACTGCTTTTATCAAAAAAAAATTTATAAATAATTTATGATTTTTAGTATCTTTCATAGTTTATTAATATTCTTTATGAGAAAGTTGAGTTGTTTGACATTATATGAAATATTTTAAATGTCAAAAGCTTAAACTACCCCCAACATAATCCATGAGAAGCATATGTTGTCAAGGCTTTAACTGCCCAAAAATTCAATATTCTCTGAAGAGATGGTTATGAAGTTTTTCACACATAGTTTTAAGGATTTTCCCAAATGATTTTTGGTATAATATATATTTCACTTTTAACTTCTACACAAACTATATAAGTTACTAGAATCATGATCAATGATAATCCAAATCTACACGTTTTACAAGATTCTAAATCGTTTGCAATCATTTCTATCCAATGTCTGTCTGTCCACCAGTCTGTCTGTTCATTTATCTATTCGTCTTCTGTCTGTTTGTCAGCCCGTCTGTCTGTCCGTCTTTCTCTTCGTCCATCTGTCCGTCTATCCATCCGCCTGTGATAGGCAAGATTGCGGCCGTATTTTTGAAGGGATTTGAACGGAAAATTGGTAAGAGCGGTTTCTTTCATCATATGAGAACCATTCTGTCAGATGTTGGGTTCGTTCCGACTAAAACTTCGAGTAGATGTCGACCAAAGATCGGTTTTTTGTATGAAATGAAACGATTCAGGATATTAATTAAATCTCTGTTTTGAAGAACAGAATACAAGACTTTTTGAAAAGGGACAAAAAACATTAAATTGATAGCTCTGATTTAACGGATTTATCTGATAATTCCGTTTTAGGATTAAGCAACATTATATAACAGGACGAAACGTACTAGTGCTGAATTTCCATATTTTATATAGTTTCTTAGAAACTTTTCTGAAAACTAAATTGATTTGGACATATATACACAAGTTTCAATAGTTGTTTTGCACTATAGCTTGTTTTTTATGAATTTACAAAATTTTTAGTTAACAAAAATTTTCATTTTGGAAATCTTTTGAGAGAACAAAAATAAATGAATATGAACTTTTCAAATGAAAACCTTTCTTCTACGAGTTTATGAAAAAAAAACCTCCCCAAAAATTCTTCAAAAAGAAAATTTACTTTCCTTATCGATTCAAGTGATAAATATCTAAGTATTTTTTTTTATCAATGGTCATATTTTTTTATAAGCTATGATGATCGCTTCGAAAATTTGAAAACTTTATGACTTTTTCAATAATATTATTTCTAAATTCATGACATTTATAAATTTTATGAATTGGAACACCTTTTTTTTGGTTGATATAAATCTAAAATAGACTATTTTTCGTTGAATGAAAACTTTATGAAGACTTTATTAAAATATAAATGTTAAGAAAAGAAAGATGAATAATTTCTGGAAAATATCTCAAGAAAATTTGGGGGAAAGTTTTATATTAATATAGAAAATGAAAACGCAATTAAACAATTAAAAAATTTGATAGAAACATTAAAGAGGGCTGGAGAAAATCCCAGACAATTCCTTGAATTAGTAAACTAAATTTAGAGAAATTTTCAATGTTTAAATTTTTGAAAAATAAATGAATATATATTTCAAAGATAAATATTTTTCAAATCTAAAAGCATCTCAAGAGATAAAATATCAAATGTGAATTTTCATAAGAAAAACGTATAATCTGAAAGGACAATTTTCCACAAGTATATACTTATGTTAGGTCTGCCAAACCGAATTCTTTTAAAATACCTTAACATTGTTTCTCCTTCAGTTCCTTGTGTTCATTCCTCTTATGAAAGATATACCAATGATAAATGAGATATAATAATCGTTTCACTTAATACCAGCTAAGAAAAGAAGAATTTTTTTTTCTTCACATAATACACATAATATGATATGAAGACCATTCTCTTTTAAGACTTTTTCAAAGTATGTCTTGTTGCTTCTGATATCAAATTGTGTATACAGGCGAACCTGCTAATTCGGATATCAGTGGACTATCTGATAACTTGAGTAATTAAATCGCTGAAAACATAGACAACTTTAGAACATACAAAATTTTAAATGTAACCAAATTCAGTAATGCAATAAGAATGTCTTAAAACTGGGTCAAAAATTATTATGAACCTGGACAATTTTCCGAGATTTTCTGACGCTCAAATGAAACGCTTACATATTTTAAGACAGGAACTTTAATATACAAATTTAATATGAAAGAAAGCTTGATGCGATACGCCGTTTGGAACCAATATTTACAAAATCTAAAATTTTTTAAAAATTGAATATTATATATATTATTATAATATAAATATTCCAGAAGGAGAAGTGTGGACAGCCATGACTCTTGTGTACGCTCTAAGATATCATGGACTCACTATGGAGCACTCTTCAAAGGCTGAAACAACAATCTTACTTTAATGAACAGATTAAAACAAAAAACGGCCCTTATTAGGGCCACCAAATAAATCAATCAAAGAGTAAAAGAAAGAAATAAATCCTTGCAAAATTCTACAATGCTGCGATTTCTATAGAAAATTGAACAAATCTCTGATGGTAATACTAAAAACACATTAGCAGCAATAATCTAGATTATCTCACTCTCGATTAAAAGTTGATACTGGGAAAGATTTTCTCAATTACTGAGAAAAAAAGGATAACAGATTCTGATTCAGAATTAAATTCCCCGTCGAATGATATATAATACGTTTTCTATTTCTGTTTTTTATTTTTTTAATTTTTGAGGAAATCATTGATGGTTAGCCTCTGTTTGTTTATGCCCTAAAAAAATATATATTCCAGATCTCGACGAATTATATATCATTCGACGGGGAATTTAATTCTGAATCAGAATCTGTTATCCTTTTTCGAAAATACTTATTTTGGAAAGAGAAAAATACAAAAAACCAATTTTTGAGGAAATCCTTGATGGTTAGCCTCTGTTTTCTTATGCCCTAAAAAAATATATATTCCAGATCTCGACGAATTATATATCATTCGACGGAGAATTTAATTCTGAATCAGAATCTGTTATCCTTTTTCGGTAATATTTATTTTGGAAAGAGAAAAATACTAAAAACCAATTTTTGAGGAAATCCTTGATGGTTAGCCTCTGTTTTTTTATGCCCTAAAAAAATATATATTCCAGATCTCGACGAATTATATATCATTCGACGGGGAATTTAATTCTGAATCAGAATCTGTTATCCTTTTTCGAAAATACTTATTTTGGAAAGAGAAAAATACAAAAAACCAATTTTTGAGGAAATCCTTGATGGTTAGCCTCTGTTTTCTTATGCCCTAAAAAAATATATATTCCAGATCTCGACGAATTATATATCATTCGACGGGGAATTTAATTCTGAATCAGAATCTGTTATCCTTTTTCGAAAATATTTATTCTGAATCAGAATCTGTTATCCTTTTTCGGAAATATTTATTTTGGGAAGAGAAAAATACTAAAAACCAATTTTTGAGGAAATCCTTGATGGTTAGCCTCTGTTTTTTTATGCCCTAAAAAAATATATATTCCAGATCTCGACGAATTATATATCATTCGACGGGGAATTTAATTCTGAATCAGAATCTGTTATCCTTTTTCGAAAATATTTATTCTGAATCAGAATCTGTTATCCTTTTTCGGAAATATTTATTTTGGGAAGAGAAAAATACTAAAAACCAATTTTTGAGGAAATCCTTGATGGTTAGCCTCTGTTTTTTTATGCCCTAAAAAAATATATATTCCAGATCTCGACGAATTATATATCATTCGACGGGGAATTTAATTCTGAATCAGAATCTGTTATCCTTTTTCGAAAATATTTATTTTGGGAAGAGAGAAATACAAAAAACCAATTATTGAGGAAATCATTGATGGTTAGCCTCTGTTTTTTTATGCCCTAAAAAATATATATTCCAAATCTCGACGAATTATATATCATTCGACGGGGAATTTAATTCTGATTCAGAATATGTTATCCTTTTTCGAAAATATTTATTTTGGAAAGAGAAAAATACAAAAAACCAATTTTTGAGGAAATCATTGATGGTTAGCCTCTGTTTTTTTATGCCCTAAAAAATATATATTCCAGATCTCGACGAATTATATATCATTCGACGGGGAATTTAATTCTGAATCAGAATATGTTATCCTTTTTCGAAAATATTAATTTTGGGAAGAGAAAAATACAAAAAACCAATTATTGAGGAAATCATTGATGGTTAGCCTCTGTTTTTTTATGCCCTAAAAAAATATATATTCCAGATCTGACGAACTATATATCATTCGACGGGGAATTTAATTCTGAATCAGAATCTGTTATCCTTTTTCGAAAATATTTATTTTGGGAAGAGAGAAATACAAAAAACCAATTATTGAGGAAATCATTGATGGTTAGCCTCTGTTTTTTTATGCCCTAAAAAAATATATATTCCAGATCTCGACGAATTATATATCATTCGACGGGGAATTTAATTCTGAATCAGAATCTGTTATCCTCTTTCGAAAATACTTATTTTGGAAAGAGAAAAATACAAAAAACCAATTTTTGAGGAAATCCTTGCTGGTTAGCCTCTGTTTTTTTATGCCCTAAAAAAATATATATTCCAGATCTGACGAACTATATATCATTCGACGGGGAATTTAATTCTGAATCAGAATCTGTTATCCTTTTTCGAAAATACTTATTTTGGAAAGAGAAAAATACAAAAAACCAATTTTTGAGGAAATCCTTGATGGTTAGCCTCTGTTTTTTATGCCCTAAAAAATATATATTCCAGATCTCGACGAATTATATATCATTCGACGGGGAATTTAATTCTGAATCAGAATATGTTATCCTTTTCCGAAAATATTAATTTTGGGAAGAGAAAAATACAAAAAACCAATTATTGAGGAAATCATTGATGGTTAGCCTCTGTTTTTTCATGCCCTAAAAAAATATATATTCCAGATCTCGACGAATTATATATCATTCGACGGAGAATTTAATTCTGAATCAGAATCTGTTATCCTTTTTCGAAAATATTTATTTTGGGAAGAGCAAAATACAAAAAACCAATTATTGAGGAAATCATTGATGGTTAGCCTCTGTTTTCTTATGCCCTAAAAAAATATATATTCCAGATCTCGACGAATTATATATCATTCGACGGAGAATTTAATTCTGAATCAGAATCTGTTATCCTTTTTCGAAAATATTTATTTTGGGAAGAGAAAAATACAAAAAACCAATTTTTGAGGAAATCCTTGATGGTTAGCCTCTGTTTTTTCATGCCCTAAAAAAATATATATTCCAGATCTCGACGAATTATATATCATTCGACGGAGAATTTAATTCTGAATCAGAATGTGTTATCCTTTTTCGAAAATATTTATTTTGGGAAGAGAAAAATACAAAAAACCAATTTTTGAGGAAATCCTTGATGGTTAGCCTCTGTTTTTTCATGCCCTAAAAAAATATATATTCCAGATCTCGACGAATTATATATCATTCGACGGAGAATTTAATTCTGAATCAGAATCTGTTATCCTTTTTCGAAAATATTTATTTTGGGAAGAGAAAAATACAAAAAACCAATTTTTGAGGAAATCATTGATGGTTAGCCTCTGTTTTCTTATGCCCTAAAAAAATATATATTCCAGATCTCGACGAATTATATATCATTCGACGGAGAATTTAATTCTGAATCAGAATCTGTTATCCTTTTTCGAAAATATTTATTTTGGGAAGAGAAAAATACAAAAAACCAATTTTTGAGGAAATCCTTGATGGTTAGCCTCTGTTTTCTTATGCCCTAAAAAAATATATATTCCAGATCTCGACGAATTATATATCATTCGACGGGGAATTTAATTCTATATCAGAATATGTTATCCTTTTTCGAAAATATTTATTTTGGGAAGAGAAAAATACAAAAAACCAATTTTTGAGGAAATCCTTGATGGTTAGCCTCTGTTTTTTATGCCCTAAAAAATATATATTCCAGATCACGACGAATTATATATCTTTTTTTTCTCAATAATTGAGAAAGTCTTGTCCATTATCAAATTTTAATCGATAGTCGTGAGATAATCTAGATTATTGCTGGTAATGTGTCTTTAGTATTACCATTAGAGATTTATTGAATTTTCTATGGAAGCGGCAGCAGATTGAAAATTTGCAAGGATTTATTTCTTTCTTTTACTCTTTGGTTGATTTATTTGGTGGCCCTGATAAGGGCCGTTTTTTCTTTTAATCTGTTTATTAAAGTAAGATTGTTGTTTCAGCCTTCGAAGAGTGCTCCATAGTGGGTCCATGATGTCTTAGAGCGTACACAGGAATCATGGCTGTCCACAGTTCTCCTTCTTGAATATTCAAACGAATTATCATTCGACGGGGAATTTGATTCGGAATCAAAATCTATTAGATTGAAGAAATCTAAATATTTTAAGAAGCCAACATTTCCCGTATACCAGGTCCATTTCCTAGATTTAACTGTACATATATACATAATATTAAATAAAGAACGATAATAGTCTAACATGATTTCAGCTATTCTTCTATCCATGTACAAATTTTCTCTCGTATAATAATATATAAAGCTACTTAAATAATAATATAGTTTCGGTGTTTGTTTTAGCACATTTTCAAAATCGATCCTTTTTTGGACTCGAACTCAACTTTTATATTTAGTATATATAATAAGTTTTCAGGTACAAAATTGACTGTCTTCTTGTATACACTTGTAGTATATTTACAAATAGAGTTTTTCCTGAAAATCTTTTTCTTTTCGAGATAAAGATAAAATTTTCGTATAATAATGTTCATTTCTTGTCATATAATATCCACTTTAGTTTGTGAAATAAAAAGTGCATCTATATATTTTCTCTTCGGATCCTTTGAAGTATATTATGAAGACCATATATATAAGTAAAGGTTATAATACAATATTTTTCTTTTTAGAAAATCAAGAAGTAACTTTATTGCTGCAGGATATTGTTATAATTTAACTTGTGAAATGATGAATTTTCAAGTGAGGAAATTTAACGATTTAGATTTTATAATAACTAGTGTCGAGAATATAACTTTACGAACTTAACATATATGATCTAATGTTATTCATCATTTATGTTTAGAAGTAGAAATATACTATATTATGTTTTGAGAAACACTATTAAACAAACCTTATTTAGTAACTAAAAGTTTAGGAAAATATTTAAAGGATGAACATTAACTCAATCGTTCTATCTTACGATTACTGAATATGACTTTATAGAAACGGATCTTTAAATTTACTTATAATAAATGATAGTATTCATTTAGTAACCTTTTCATAAAGTAATGAAAATAATTGGTGTGGAATTTATAGGCTGTACAATGAACATAATCTTAATTAAACGAGGCAAGAAAATTTATACGCTTATAAGAGGTACCCAGCTAAAGGAAAACTAAAAAAATACACATGATAAGATTGAATTCAATTAAGAAAGCATAATCATAGTATTTAATATTATTCACAGAACCTTAAGAAAAATTTGAATGTAAAAAACATTCTTCCAAAATACTGAAATCTAGAAGTAAAATAATTTGAGAATGTCCTTTTTTAGATAAGCTAATGAAGCCCCAAAATAATGTAAATAATATATCATAAAGTTCAGCCCAAATAAGTACATACCAGTTGTGAAGCACGAGTGAAGCGCTTTTAGCTAGCATTATAAAGTATTATCTCCTGTGCTAGGATGGATGAGAATATAAAAATCTGAAAACCGGGATTAAGAAAATCAATCATCCTTCTTTTAAATATTAGAGATGAAAGAATTATAAAAATTCCTAAGGACACACCGTTTCAGACCAGAACTTCAGAACTTCTTGTATTTACGTAAATTTGCAACAAATTGCATATTTTCAGGCGTATTCTAATTATTTTTGGGCACATCAGCTAAATATAATGATTTCGTCACATTCATTACTGTAAAGAGTTTATTTCAATAAAAAAAACATAAGAATATTCTGTTTTTACATAATCTTGTGAGTTATTCCTCAATACAGAATAACTTCCCTATTTCCAAAGCAGAATGACAGATCCACGACAGATATATATATATATATATATATACGTTTTCAATTAAACTACACAGAACGGAGACGGATCCACGACGGACAATTTTCAACACAATCTCTGAAAACCGAAAACCATGAATCCGTCGTGGGTCCGTCATTCTGTTTCCTGCATTACTCTTTTATGAAACCGTTTAGATTCTCCTCGTTTCATATTCTCAAATTACGAAATGTATACTTTGAACTCATTTCTCGCTGTATACAAAATCGGTGCAACTATTGCTTAAAGTTCTTTTTTTAATAGCGAATTTATCAACAAAAGGACTCGTCTTCCCTGCCACAGACTACATCTTTTTACGTTCATTTTCACAAAGGACGTTTATAAGAAATTTTAAATGGTATAACAAAATTTTTAATGAAGTCCTATAACAATTCTTTAGTACTATTTAATTCTATAATAATTTACTCTACTTGAAAAGGGTTGACTTCTAAATCATAATCTAAGTAAAATATTTGATTAAATGATATTAAAATATCCTTAAAACAGTTTTTTCTGTTTCACTTTTCTTTCAATTTCCTGAAAAACCAAATAGATTAAAAGATAATCATTTTATGGTAATAATATTTTCATCTTAACTCATGATATATCCTTTATAAATATTGATTAAAAAGTGACCTTTTGTATAGTAATATAGTTTCTCTGTCCCAGTTATTCCTTTATTACTCATTTTACCTTGGTTTAGTTTTTGTTTTACGTCTTAAATGATAGTTAATCTATGTACAAAGTGTAATTAATTATCCCTGATTCAACTTGATTCGTGTTGAAAGTTCATAAATCTTATAATAAGAGGTCAAACATAATTTTTTTCTTTGGTATTTCACCAATGTATGATTATTATCCCTTTTTTTCTGTCTTTGTAATGAAAACCACACCTTTTAATATCCAAAAATAAATTACTTCAAATAATTTCCTTTTTGGTTAGTGAACAATATTTAAGTTTAAAATCAATGAAAAGAAAAAACTAAGTTTTACCTAAAATAGATTTTCATTGTGTAACCTATTTAAATGTTTGTGCATATTGATTAAATTTTACAATGTTTAGAATATTTAATTAAGAAAGGAAATTGAGTATTTATCTAAATTTAGAAGGAAAAAATAACAATTTTAGGGTTAGTTTCGGAATAATATACCTAAATTGGAAATAGAAAACGATTAACGATTATTTATCACAATAGATTGGGAAGGATGTCCATGTGATTTCCATGTAACAAGAATTAAACGATTCGACGTTGGATAACCCGAAATATTGTATTATATCCAAAAGGTATACAATAAATTTGGCATAGAATTTCAGTCTGTAAACAAGATATCTGGTTATTAGTATTTGTAAAAAAAAAAGATTTGGTTTTATAAACACTAATGACGAGATGGATTTTCTTTGCAGATGCAAATGGTGCCAATAATTTATACACTAAGAATTCTCTGTTTATTCCCTCTTCGATAGTATGTGCTTAAGCAGTCGAGGCAGTTACAGAGAACAGCTGTGGAGTTTAGTTTAAACAAGGCTGGGCTATAAAACCAGCTCTAAATTCTGGCAGGAACTGCATTTGTTATCTATAAAAACAAACAAATACGATAAGTTTAGTTATTGTACATTGCACCAATTTTATGGGGTGTACGAAATCGTCTTAGGCCGTCGAAAGGCATTCCAATATCCTTGTCAACGGTCAACTTTTATAGAAACCTTGTCAATGGGTCAGTTTTTCAGACCAAATATCACAAACTGTTACTGGAAAAAGACTAAAATATTTTCAATTTTTTGGAGTGTCATAGCTGCATGTATGAAAACTGTGTTGGAGTGTTCTTTCTTTATACACCTAAATTAAAGACAACCTATTTGGTAACAGGTCCTTCAAATATTTTCCTTAGAAAAATTGAATGGGTTCAAAAAATCTGAAATTGGCTAAGAAATTTTCATCTCCAAAAAGAAAAAAATAAAACCTATAGATTCGATTTGAACTTTTTCGCCTTTGGAAGAAGAATAAAAGAAATTTAAGGTTATATTAAAGAAACTTCGCTGCACTTATATTTTTTCTGTTGTTCAACCTACTCGTGAATATTTAATTTACCAGTCGGCACCAGAAATCCCAGCCCCATCCTTCAGATTTTGATGAGAAAAAATGTAGTAAAAAAAGTCAAAGTTTATCGTTTCTTATTATAAAAATTCAGAAAAGTTTCTCTGGAATTTTTGTTTTGTTTCATAATTAACAAAAGGCAAACATATAAATACTTTTTACCTTTTCAAAATTAAAGTTCATAGTTCAATTTTTTTTAAAAAAAAAAAAACCCATTAAAAAGAACGCCATTTAAAAAGCTAAAAATTAAAACTTTATTTTTTTGGTATTAAAACCCACCCAAAAAAAATAAAATATATATTTACTAAAGTCACTTCAAAATTTGTATAAAACTGTAGAAAAATTTTTGGTCCTGGATTTAAAGTGGATTATGAGACCACATTAGGCTTATTCCAGAAAGTTTTGTTTTTAAATTTTCCCCTAAGGCTTATGTTATGGTCCAACGAATATTTTCAAAATCAAAAAAAAAACAAGTGTTTCCTGCATTTCGGGTAGGACTTTTTTTATAAATTAAATTTGTTCTACTAAAAATATGTGTGTAAAACTTTCATAGAAAGGTGTTTTTAATTCAAAATGCAACTGAGGTCCATTCAACATTAAACTTCATCATGCCACAAAAAGGATGTAATCAAAATTTTTAATTTCCTAAAGTTTTTATGAGAATTAGTTAGAAAAAATACAAATCAAATTAAATGAAAATATTATATGAAAAACCACAGAAATACGTTTACTAAAGCCAATCTAAGTTTATTTAAACCTTTCTAAGGGAATAAAAGTTCTCATAAAATCTCATAATAGTATGTAAATGGACCAAGACAAAAATTACTATATTTCCCATATGAAAAAGGGTTAATAACGTTAGATATATGTAAGATAAAATAAAATAGGATACATATTTGTTGATATAAAACAAATAGCATGAGAAACTAACTAAAACTTTTATTAAATACTAAATTTCATTTGATTATTTAATTAAAACAAAAAAGAAATACTTAAATAGGTACTTACTTAATTGGTTCTGGAATTTATTGTGTTGTCTGATCAAATGTTATTTATTAATCAGCTAAAGATTTCATATATGCACACCCAGTCACTATCACTATTTAAAAACGACTGACCTTTGCAAACAAGAATTAGGAATAACTAGGATAGGAGCGATGCATTAATCATTTTAATATATAAAATCCAAGATTGCTTAGTCTTCTTCCATCTTCATGTCACTATAAAACTTGGAAACACCTAAATCGATTTCAACCAAATTTGGTATACGAGTATATATCGATCCAACCATAGACTAATACCACGTGTCATTTCTGGACATCGTCGACTCTTGCGGGTCGATCTAGACCACTTTGAAAATCACTGTTCTAGAACCTTTACATAGTGAGTATATAAGGTGGAAACGATGCAGAAACACAATCAGTTAGAATCAAGACCTTGAGCCGTTGATTATCAAAGAGATTTTGAACAGTGATTATTTGTGGTGTGTTTATACAGTGAAGTATTAAAGCGATTTGATAGAAATAAATGAATCCCTTTAGTAATTGCCGGATATAGTGTTTTTCCCTGTATCCTTCTTTAGTCTTTAATTTACCATAAAATGTTGTTTCGATATATGTTTTCATGATTAAAAAGAAACGCTTTTTTAAGCGAAATAATACAATTTTATTTCTGCTTGATTTTTATATTAATTATATATTTTTTTGTTTTTTTGAATTTTTTTTAATTATAGCAGAGATTGATTTGCTTCACTATATATTAAATATTGGTATTTTATTTTGTATTCCTATTTTCAAATAAATATAATTTTTAAGTCCTTTCTCTTTTTGAAATAACTTTTTTATATTTGATTTTTATTTTTATATTTAATTCAAGTTTTTTTTGCAAATGCAAATATTTTTCTCTGTAATTAATTAATTAATTATGTTTTTCTTTTTGTTTTCACTTTTTATATAACAAGGCACAAATACATTTACAGTGTTTTTATACAATATAATATATAGATATATTTTATTTGCTTGATTTTCTTCTTTTTCTTTTGATTTATTAATAATAATATACGTTTTTCTTCAAAATACAACGATTAAGTTCTTATCGTTTAATGAATTTTAATTTACTTTCAAAAAATGTCTACTTTTTACTTTAATTAATAATTAATATTTTCACAAAATTATTTTTTTACATTTTTCTTTTAAAATATATAAATTTTTGATGTGATAAAATTATTTTTAAGATTTTAGGCAATTTTTATTTTTTATTTTTTTTTCTGTTCTAATATTTTCTGAGGTTTTCTTCTTTTTTCTTTTTTTTTATAAAATTTGAAGCGAAAACTTAAGAATTTTTTTTAAGCTTTAAATACTACAAAAAAAAAGTATTAAATATTTTGTGCTTTATTTTGCTTTCGGTAAAAAAAAAGTTGTTACTAATATTTTTATTATATTCCGTTTTTAAAACTTTAAGCTCAATTTAATGATTTTTTTTATACAGTACCTATTTTAAAAAGGATTTTCTTTTTTACTACTTATAATTTTTCTTTTTTTAGATTTTTTGTTTATTTTATTTTAGGCCTAATTAGAATTGAATGAAGTGGAAACAAACAAAAAAAATTATGGAAAAATAGATGTCTTAAAAATTATTTATGGACACAGTAAATTTTTAATATACTTTTTAAGAAATTAAGATATAAAAATAGAAGCTATATCTTCCTAGTTAGTCCTTTTATATCAAGTTTTTTTTTTCAATTACTAAATTATTGTTTAAATTTGTTTTAGAGATGACTCACAATGTGATTTTTAAAGAACAAAAATATTATGTTATTGTTCTTTAAAAAGAACAGTGATTATTATCTGTTCCTTTTCATAATACATCCTTGGCCAAATGTATTAGGCACCCTTTCCTTTTCCCTTTCCTGACAAATCATTTCTCGGAAGTAATTAGTTTGAATTTTAGAATCTATGGCGTCATTATATGAAGTTGTAAACGACTTTTATTTTTTAAAAAAGATCACCAATGCACTGCTATGATACAATAGCGGCTTATGCATTTTTTCCGGTGTACGATCAGTGTGCGATCATTGCTCTAAATCGACAGACGCGTTACCAATTTGCTTTCTATTGTTCATAATAGTGAAATTTGTTAATTTTTCTGCTTCCTTTTCTTTAATTTAACCTTTTTTAAATATACAATACAATTTTAAAGGGTGCCTAATACATTTGGCAAAGGCTGCATATATAATTTTCAAATTAAAAATACATTGGGTGATTGCAAAAGTTCGTAGCCGATTCGAAACTATATGAAATACAACATATTTTCATGAAAAATAGTATTTATTTATCAATAAATAATTTTTCTATAACTGTCTCCCAACGTTTTACAAGTTTTTGAATTCCTTCTTTGTAGAAAGAAACTCCGTGGTTTCTCTTCAAAGAAAGTCGTAAAAGGTAGTTTTTGACTTTTTCCATAGAATCAAATTTTCTGCTACATTCAAATTATTTTGCAGAGAATGAAACAGACTGAAAAACTGGAGAAACCATCAGGTGAATATGACTCGATCCAAGAAAGGTTCGTTATTAGTTGACCGGTGAGGAGAGAAATGGTTGTGAAAACACAGTTTAGTTTGTTTCGTTCAGTCAAAACGTGCGGAACCTATATATCGAGTATTTAAGGTGTATCCAAAACTAAAAACTATCTCAGAAATCAACTGGATAGTAAAATATTTACTTGGTAGATTTTATGTCGACTAAATTGAATGTCCCGGGTAATTGTCTAATTTGCCTACGGTGTAATACATCGCTGATTTAATACTAATTTATCAGAAGAAAAAAGGCTTTTAGACTGAAGAAAATAGTAGCCATCCTTTGTCACTTATATACTCACAGAAAAACTGTATTAAACCTATTATACCCCTAAACATGAACATTCAAAACAACTTCTTAAAATACACTTTCCAAAGTAAATAGAAACTTCTATTCCTGATTATTGAACTTATATTCTTCTTCGATAAACTAAATTAAATTAAACATAAGAATGAAGTAAAAACAGTTCCATTACTAATCAACTATCAACAATCGAAAAGTGTATAAGAAACAGCAATCAAAGAATTAAGAATCGAGAATAAAAATCAATTGAGTAGAGTTAAAGTGCTTCAAAAAAATTATAGTAAACACAAAAGGAACAAAAGAACGTAAAATCGGCGTATAGCCGATGTTTTGATGTTCTATGGCAGAAATAGGACTCGTAGTTTGCAAATCTGTAGTTCAATAAATTAACTCTGAGAAAGAAGAACCAAAACTACTAATATTTCACGGTTTTTTCTTATTAACTTTGTTTCGTCCTTTTCAAATTCGCTCCAATTCACAGATAACCTGGGGCCTAATAGCATAAATATCTTCAGCAAATTTTTTTGAAATCGGTATACTAGTTTTTAAAATACATCGGAAAAACTTTATGGCTTTTTTTCCTCTACGACTGTTTCTGCCTCCACTATCCTTGGACCACGGAAATTTAATATGGTATCGTCTATTTTTGTAGTCATGTAAATAATTTAAACAAAATTGCTCCATCAATTTTCAAATTAAATCCGAAAAACCATAAACAAAATATAAAACAAAATTTTCTAGTCACCCTAGTTTTTCCTTTATAACTTTGCAGATTTTACTGAAATGCAATACCAAACCAAATTAAGGAAGAACCAACTCATATTATAAATTTCATCAAAATCAGATAACGCGTTTTTGAGGTATCTTTTATAGTGACAAAACTAATATACCATCTGGCATGTACCTACCATAGGGCATACAAATTTGGTGAAATTATGAAGAACTTTTAGTTTCGTCCAATATAAGTTCAATAGTTTATCCATTGTCTTGCCATTAGTTGCAGTAGCAATATACTATAATCGTATATTCGGATAAAATCTTGAACGTTAAAGTTTTTTCAACCTTGTTCAGTTTGTTCTTTTTTATTTTCCTGGCTGGATAGGATACTAAGTATTATCCTGTTTACAAAATTTTTTTGTACTTTTTAATCTACAGAAACATATTTCAAGTTTCTAGACGAGATATTCACACAGAAAAACGAAAAGAAAAAGTATTTTATTCGAAAAAAAGGAAAATATAACAAAATGAAACATATTAAATTTTATATTTGAAATTTTTATATCCTTTTTTTAAGTCTGTATTTTATAAATTTGTTGTGTTGTTTAATCTTTAATCTTTAGGTTTTAGTTGCGAAACTAATTTATGTAAAACTATAATAATATATTCCGTCTTAGGGTGGGTGAGAACTATAAAAAAATTAATAAAAATAATAATTAAGAAAATTACTGCAAAAGAGTTGAAGTTTTTTAAATATTAGTAAAAACGAAAGGATTATGGTCTAAAAACAAAGAAATTCTATTTTAATGTTTCCATGGAATTTGCATGAGAAAATTGAAAAATTGCATATTTTCAGGTGCGGATTAAAATTGTTTTTCATGATAACAGATAGACTTTGAGATTGTATTTATATATTATCATTGTGATTAACATTTTCTGAACATATTAGGTAAAACGAAGCCAGTTTGTCACGACTGCCGTTAACACGTCGTGGTTGGTATCGCTTTGAAGCTTTGTTAGTAATCTTTTGGTGTCGACGGTATTTTTTTCTTGGACCATAGTAAAAAATTGCAAAAGCCAGAGATTGAAAAAACACATTTGCTGTATTTTATTTTGTTTTTATTTTTGATAAAGGATTGAAATCAGAAGAAGCTGCTACTCAGACCATCTGCGATATTTATAGAGACATCTTGAATCCACGAAAGTGCTATAGATAATTTCGAAAGTTCAAAAATGGTGATAGGGGTTGATTTCAAAGAAACGTAACTAAAAGAAAAAGACATTTCTTTTCGCTTTATCCTACATATTCACTGTTGACATACGTATTATGATGTCGAAGAAGAAAATTCCACCATAAAAAGATAAATTTTGATTAAGATTTCAGTGGTCTAAAGAAATAATAACATCTCCTTTCGAAACTATTCCATTATTTTATGATTAACAATAAAATACATTTCTTTACGAACTTTTTATGACAAATTTTTCAATTCATTCTTTAGATTTTCCTATAAATTACAAAAGTAATACCACAAGAAAAGAAAAGTAGAAAATCTTATTTCAAAATTTGATATCAGTAAACTTTTCAAATATAAAAATCTGTATCCTTTCTTGTCGATAGGAAAACAAAAAAAAAAGGAGCGAGTGTAAATCAATCAAATCCGAAAGTGATAAATCCGTAAAAATCGAAAGGCGTCTTCTATTATTCCATCATGTTCTTTGAATGATCTTTCAGAATTGATTTTCTCATTTCTGGTTCCGAAAAGAAAACCCTTTTTTTTCTCTGGTTGTATCAAAATTCATGGCTGTTGAATTTCTGTGTGTGCTTGAATCTTTTTTGGACATTTTCAAAAGGAAAAAAATACATCCAAGGAATGAGATTAAATCGAATCTAGGGATAGTAAAAAAAAATGAGATAATATTTCCACCCATCATGGAGTTTATATTTTATAGATGGTAAAATGTTAAATGAAGTCGAATTTAAATTAACGTGATTTGGTTGTGATGAATTTTTTTCGCCTTCATCCTGATTAAAAATATCGAAGTTATTTCTATTTTAGCCCACTAACAGGATAACAAGTTTGATGCGTATCCGATTTAAAATTTAAGATAAAAATATATATAAAAACCGTGGTGAAATGGGGGTGGGAAAGAAAAAAAAGGAAAAATAATAAATGATAATGGACGACGAAGGAGGCGGTAACAGATGTGTTCAGAATAAATATCCCTTTTTTTCCTGTATTCCAGGCTATAGTATAAATTTTCATAGAAGGAAAAGTGTTCATTACGTTAATTGATAATAATTTTTTCTTTTTTTTTTCCTTTCAAGGAGAAAATAATCTTATAGATAGAGAATGCGGGTAAAATGGGAATTTTCATATAGCAGTAGAAGGAAAAACAAATAACTTAAAAAGTAAAGAAAGTAAGAAGGAAAATAGAGTTTTTTTTTGATGATGATGAAGAAAATAAAAAGAAATTTATCAAGAACGGATTGAAATTCTTTAATTAAAATCAAATTCTATTCTTCCGATTTGCTCTTCATATACCAAAAAACGTCTTCATCTAATTACCTTTTTTAATTTTATGCTTTTTTCTACTTTTCTTGTTTGTTTTGGAATTTAATTAAGGAACGTAAATGTGTTCAAAATTGTGGAAAACAATATTTTTCTTAGCGGAAAATTCTCAAATTAGATTCACTCGACAGCATTGTGTTAACGTACCAAATTGGGTTAACAAAAAAAATTTTTAAGATGAAAACTTGTCCAGAAACATTATTCTATTAAGTAGGTACTTTCGAATACGATTTACACCTTTTTGACCAACGTTAATTTCTTTTTAAATATTATAATTAGTAATGAAAAATATTACGACAGAGTCGATGGAAGATTTATAACTGGATTTAAATTAACCTAGAAAAATCTCATTTTATATTTTACCCATCCTAAGATGAGCTGCTAGGAATTTCAGTTGACAAATTCTTAGTAATTAACAAAATTAATTCGAGCGTAGTATATTAATTCGTCATAGTATTGATTTTTCAAAATTATCCTCTTCAGCATTTACACTTTACCACCGCCTCCATAGCCCATAACTAGTCACTTGAACACTCTTTTGGTTATTTTAGTTTATTATTATTATTATAATTATTTATATTTGCCCCGTAATCCGATTGAAGATATATTTCCTAAGTCGGGTTATTAAGAATTCCAATAGTCATAATAGTCATAACAAGTTCTGACTGTCATAACATGACGTCATTGTCATAACTTCTTTTTTTAAAGGTTCTTTGGTATTCTGACTCCGTCATAACTAATAACTGTCATAAAAAAATATCATAAGTTCCGACCGACAATATTTTATACCATAACGGAATTTTATGTATTCTCTGAGTGATTTAATTGATATATATGTAATAACTTCCACCATTTTTTTAAACACACAAATAATTTTACACCTACAGAAACATTTCAAACCTATACAAACATTTTCGGAAGTATTTCTCAAATAACCATGACAACTCGCTCGAATTATAAAAGTTTAAACTGTTATAAATTCATATTTTGGACACAATTATGACCCGTTCGCGAGAATACGAATTTTCGCAGCAGACATAATTTCAGTCAGAGTATTATTATCATAAATATTTATAACAGCAAAACTGTCACAATGCCAGAATAAGCGGGTTAGTCTCGTTGCCACAAAAGTATTATAATTTACTCTATCCATAAACAATGTCGTTATAGCAAAGATATAAATAAAGAGAAGATTTGGAAAGTTCAAAATAGCTTTTATTTAGTATAAGTAAATTACATTATTTCTTATGGAAATGGCTTTAAGCTCATACCATAAGGGCCTAATGTAATTTACTCTCATATTAAATAAAAGCTTATTTGGAATTTTACATATCTTTACTTATTAATATCTTTGGTTATAGTATACATATGAAATTGTGATTAAAAATAATTCTAGTAATTCTAAAGATTCAAAAAAAATCTAATACTAAAGATTTTCCTGTTTTTTGAAAAATTATTCAATTCATTAAAAATCGAAATTAAAAAAGAAAAATACCACAACGAAATTAAGAAATTTGGTATTTTCTTTTCGAAAAAATTTTCCTCTTTTTGAGGTAAATTTTTAATATCCTTTAAAAACAAATCTCTTTCACATTTTTCTTTTTTTTTGTTAATATTATTTTAATTAATCTTATTCACTTTCTTAAAGCTATTATTTTCTGGTAATTTCTATATTTTCAAAATATCCTTTTATGATCCATTTTCATTTATTTTTTTTGTGTTTTCTTGAATTTTATCAAAATGAAATTGATTGGAAGCTTCAAAGATTTGATTTTGAAAAAATTTTCTTGTTAAGTTTTTTGATTAAAAACATGATTTTGTTGATAAGTATTTGGTTGTTTATTTAATAAAATAATCAACAAGAGTAAAAGTAGATATGTTTTTAGGGGAAACCGTTTTTTGATCGTGATTACTAAATATACTAAATTTTTTTATTTCCTATCAGAGAAATTGGGAACGAATTTTATGAAGTAAACAAATATTCATTTTAGCATTTTATTTAAAACTTTTATTTTACTTAAAATCTAAAATAATGAAAATATAAATCGGATTATATTGGATACTCGGAAATATGGAAGAGTTTATAAATAAACAAAAGTATACGAAAAATCAAATTTAATCATATTTTTAATACCATTTTTTGGAAGTCATGAATTTATCTATAAAAATCAGGGTTGTAGAAACGTTTATTCATAACGTAACGAAATGAATTAATGTTATTTATCAGAATTAGGTTACAATAATGAAAAGCGTAATGATAACGTAAAGAACTTGTTTCGTTTTTCGTTATACACAATTTTCTTTTGTAGAAAACAACAACTAAACTAAAAATTAGTCAAGTTAGGAACAGAATTAAGGTCTTGAACGAGATAGCACCAGCAGATTCTGTGAGGGGGACGAAGAAACCCCAATGCATATTCTCACTGATTGTGAGGAACTACTCCGTAGGAGAAGGAAACAAACTGCATTTCCCCCAGTGAGATAAAATTTCTTAACCCACTCCGGATCCTAAAATTCCTAAGAGAAATAGACCTGAAGGAGGTGCTGTAGAATAGGAAGTTAACCTAACTATTGCACTCCAAAGAAAAGGGGATACAATAGATCTTAAAGGTAGCAGTACAGAAACACCCTAAAACTTAATCTTATCTAATCTAGGAACAAAATTTGAGTACAATTTTTTTTTTTTCAAAATTTTAGTTACAAATAGAAATTTGAAATTTATTGATTGATAGAGAATTGTAATTTTATTTCCTTGCTTACCTTATTTGATGTGTTAAATAAAAAGCACGATTTACAATACAAAATTTGAAGACAAATAAAACCATGTCTACTCTTATCAGCAACCAAACTGATAATGTTTAGAGTAGATGTGTTTCATATTCTTTTCAAGGATATTTTTTAAAAATCCTGTTTTTTTGTTTTGTTTTTTTGAAATTTTTTTTTTTGTGTTCAAATTTCAACAAAATCGACAACAAAAAAACGCGTTAAGCAAGAAAATAGAACTACTGGGTGGTGCAAAATGAACGTTGTAGTTTGAATTATTTATAATTTTTTTCAATTTTTTCTTTCTAATTATATTTCATGATTTTGTAAAGAAGACTTGGGGAATTTGAAATGGAATAATACATAATCGAACAACGAACTAAAATCATGGAACTTTATTTCCGGCAAAAAGTAGAAGAAAATTCTGGATTTTATTCAAAATTTGAGAATGAGCGATGAACCCCATTTCAAATTAAATGGTTTTGTAAACAAACAGAACTGCAGGATATGGGGTACGGAGAATTCAAGAGCAGTTTATCAACGACAATTACACCCACTTAAGTGTACTGTTTGTTGCGATGTATCGTTTGGGAGGATCATTGGCTCATATTTCTTCGAAAATGAAGACGTTGTTACAGTTTCCATTAATAGTGCTCAATAACGATGTTGAAACAATTTTTAAGTTGTGGAAAACCATCCAACCCTTTGGTTCCAACAAGATGGAGCCACAGCGTATACTGTAAGGGATACTCAATGGATCTTTTAAGGAATACCACAACGTTCATTTTGCATCACAATTATCTATCTGTAACTATCAATCAATTTTTTGTTAATTTTCACCAATTTTTATATTCAAATTTTATCATACTCTTTTCAAATATGGGAAAAATCGTTGCATTAAATAATTTCATGTGTAACAATAACTAAATGTGTTACGTTATGATTCCATTTTTTTGTTTTGCATCCCTGAAAAAAACATTAGAATTTACAAAATACATGTTTTAAAATCAGGAATGAATTAAGAATTCTACGAAATTTTCGTAGAATTGGCAATTCTTAATGTTTCAAGAGTTAAAGATAAGAAAAGTTAATAATAAAAAAAAATAACACTTGAAAGATTTAGATAAGAAAACGTGTGTTAACATAAAATACTTCAAGTTTTTTTTTTTTTGGAAAATACAATCTCTTGTAAAATTCTAAGAAATTCCATAAAATTATTATAAAGTATGAGATGAAATTGTTTAAAAGTGAAAATATTTAAGAATAAACAATAAACCCGGAGAAATTTGATTATTATAAATGAAAATTAAGAAAATCTGTTTTCATATTAAAACACTTATATACAATATCGAGTTTGTGATTATCATCTAATTAAGCAAATGAATTATGGATCAACTAAATGACGAACTAATTTAGTATTTGATCTATGATTTTGCCATATATTCAGTTTTAAAAAAGTAGCAACTATTCAAAAGCTATAAAAAAAATACATCTATTTAATATGAATTTTTAATAATATTCGACAAGTATCAATTACTCATACACCGTAGAGTCCATACCAGGGCCTGTATTTGGTCTCTGGATTCGTTGTTGTGAAATACCTATTATATCAACGAAGACTTTAAAGGCTTTATATCGATCCGATCAATCGAGTCGAGAAAGCAAATACGGGCCCATGTCGAAACTGGGTTGAAATTACATGTATACGGTAGTTGAGTCCAAATTGGGTTGACTGGATCTGATCTGTGTTACGGGTTTAATTTGTTTGATAAAAAATTTCAATTTGTTGTGGTCTTGACTATATTTGAACTTGTCTTCATTTTCATTTGCACACTCCAATTACTTACAAGTACTTGAATAGTTTATGTTCAAGTTCTCGAATTGTGCAAATGGAAAACGTTTAATATTTCAACCTATGCGAAACCAAATTTCGACTATGTCTACGTAGTAAATGATTTTTTTTTGAGTATTTAAGATTTTAAATATTTTAATTATTTAATATTAAACTTTTTCTATCAACAAAATCATGCGAATTTTCTTAAAAACTTTATTTACTTGCTTGTATTTACAAATCTTCCTGTTTTCTCTTTATTTGTTTTGGATTCATGATAAATTATTTTATATAATTAAATTGTTTTTATATTTTACATTAACATAGAATTTATTTTATAAATATTGTCTTTTTCTTTAAAATGTTAATTTATTAAAAACCAAAATTTTTACAAGTTATTTTGATGTGTTTTTTAATTGTAGTTTTTTTAAAAAATTTTTTAAATTTATGATTTGATTATTTGATTTTTATTTTAAATTATTTAATTACTCACTAAAAAAAATTAATTTGAAAAATGATAAAATGCAATTTAAGAAAAAAAAATGGAATTAAAAATTAATTTTTCACCCAGTAGTTAAATAAAAACAAGAAATTTTAATCAGAAAAGCTTAATTCAGCTCAACAAATCATTTCGGACCATATTCAGAAACTTGGATTAGTTTATAAATAAATAGTTTATATTTTTAGTTAAGTCGGAAAACTACATGATCAAAATATGCTCGGAACAAAAATGAACTCTTCTTGGACCGGATGATAATTGATAATGAAAATATCGTAAGGAAAGGAGCATACTGTGAGCCCGGATAACCTGCCACCTTCAACTCTAAACCGAGCTTGAGCTGGAATAAGAGAATGCTGTGACCAATACATTAAGAACTTTTGAAACCTAACGAAAAGCTCAATTCAATTCAATACTGTCAGCAAATAGATGATTTAAACAAAACACTCAAAGAAAAGGGGCCGACGATGTTCCATAGGAAGCAAATCATACAGCATCATGATAATGCCAAACCACATGCTGGTTTCTGCGACTCGTCAGAAAATCGCAGAGCTCGGCTGGGAAATCCTGTCGCATCCATCATATTCCCGAGACACAGGTGATAATTGGAGGATGCTAGCTCCAATTATCTCTCTCTGCGAAATTTTTTGAAGAAAAAACTATTTAAAACTGAAGCAGATGTCAGGCAAGCACTCTACTTGAGCTCTTCGCCTCTAAAGACAAGGCATTTCTCAAAAATTAAAAATTACCATCACGCTGGCAAGACGACATAAGTAACGACGGAAATTATATTGTACAATAAATATTATTAAATATATGAAAAATGTATTATTTCGTTTAACTTTACAAACGAACAGAACTTTCCGGTAGACCTAATATGTTTGGATCTTAAAAAATTAAAGAGAGCATAAAAATGTCTAAGAACAAAATAAAGACAATGCTTAACTAAATACCAAAATTAGAGTTGGACAACCGTGCAGGAACAAGGACCTTAGTAATAATTATGTGATTCTTTGATTCTAAATCACAAAACTGATTTAATAACTCTATTTGGTGTCAAATAAAATCTCCGCTGATCCATTTTTTACATAAAAATAAGTCTTTAATTAAATCGTGAAGTCTCGAACATTCAAAAAATTAACTAAACTTGAAAATTTCTCTCAGATATAGTTCTTACCTAAAGTAACAGCTTTAAAATACAATTTCAATCTGATTGATTCGATTTTTTATGTACTAAAATCATGTAAATCAATTTCAATAGAAAAACTAATATTTTCCAGGATCATAAAGAAAATATGGACTGATTAAAAATATATTGTAATCACAATGAACTTCCTATCTAGGTCAGATTAAGTTCCATTGTAAAATGTTTAACAAATCGTAACAATATTCCAATTAATCTGAACTAATTAATTAATAATTAAAATAAAATAAAGCTTATTTGCATATGTTTATTTATTATTCCATTATCCAGTGTTAATAGTTCCGACACCATAGTGGACAAAGTTACAACAAGCAAAAAGAAGACTGCATGGGAATTATGCAACTTTAAATTGAGTATAAAATTTATATTAAATTATATAAAACGTTGATGGTGTACCATGAATGGATTTTAAATTACTTTTTTAATTTTTAGTTTTCAGAAAAGTTTTTAAAAAACTTTTTAAAATTTTAACATATTCATACCATAAAAAACTCAATCATAATTATGAATAATTTTTTGTTTTTAATTTTTAAGGTATTTTTAAAGTTTAGATTAGTTTTTTTCTCAAAATTTTGTATAAAATCTGAAAAAATTTTAATTAAAAAATGACCACTAAAAGTTCTATAAAATAGTTGCAAATTCGATTAAAGAACGTGTAGAAAATATCGAATTAAAAAAGAAATTATGCTATTCAATAATTCGTAGATTTATTTCTAGAATTTAAAAAGGATTGTGTAATAGAATATGCTCAACAGGTGAAGTCCAGCACATTAGAGTATCAAAATAGGTGTCAGATACATTATTACCTCAGGTATCTGTTGTAATGTCGTTTGCGTACTTTGATACGATGCTGGTGAACAACGTGTCGACATAGATCAGAAAGTTTACAACTATATATTGTCGTACATCCAGCATAGATTAGATAATCCAGTCTCTATTGTCATATCAAGTGAAATGAATCTCTGATTAGCTTCCATGTTCCACATTTTAATGTTTTTTATTTGAGAAACTCAGAAAATATTGATACAGCATACACTAGAAGAAGAAGCTTAGAAATTAATTAATTGTTGCTGGTATAATTAGGTCCTGGCATCTATAAAACTTGAAATTGGAAATAGTTAAGATTGTCAAAGTCATGAAATTTGATATTTAGATCTTAAATTTCATCAAAATTAGCTTTACGGTTTCACTCTTCAAGTTTTTTTTCGGTTTGTGTTCCGGTTCCGGTTTTTAAAAGAAATATAGTTTCCGGCTACGGTTTAGTTCTTAAGCCGGTTTTTTGGGTTTAACTTGAAAAAAAAAAAAAAAATTAACCGCAAGGAGAGAAAAAAAAATTCATAAGAAATATTCGCCCAATTTTCCTATTAACATGTAATCTTAAGCTTTTTAAAATTGGTAATAAAAGGAAATGCGATGTTTTAGTAGAAAACAGGGGTGGAATCGTGTAACTTGATTGCGATCAAATCGTATCGAAAAAACATAGGAATTGCAATGTATTTTCGATACGATTTACTATCAATCGAATTTCACGATTCCACTCCAAGTGAACGAATACAAATTTGCGAACACAGGATAAAATTTCGTCCAGGTTACGGTTGCGTTTATTGATTTTTTTAAATATTTCAGTTCGGTTATGGTATTGTGAAAAATTTCGCTTTTCGATTCAGTACCGGTTCGTTTCTCTGCTTTCTATACAGTTTAGATATTTCTGAATTTTCTTTTTGTTTAGTTTTTCAGGATATTGTATCGAAACTGTAAACTATTTGGAAAATCACCAGATAACAAAATAAACAGAATGTCTATAAATGTCTGTCTATAAAAAAAAAAACTGTCTAGTCAAACAGATTACATCAAGATAGAAGTAAAATCAATTGATTTTTCCTTTTTTTTTTGATTGGTTCCTAGAAATGTCTGTTATTTTGCTTAGACATTTTTATGTAATCGTTTTTAATTAAACACATTTGTTTTAGACACTTTAGCTGCATGTTTTTTTGGGAATTCTATCGGGTATTATTTCACTTTCTAAAAAAAAAACGATTTTTTAAATCTCTGGTTTTAAAACTTTCAATTTTGAATGTTGATACTTCTGCTATTATTTGATGAAACATGAAACCAACTTCAGCCATCTTTTTTAAGGTTATAAAAAATTAAAAATTCTTTTTTTTTGGGCAAATAATAAAACAAATAATATTTTGCGAGACGACTATTTAACTAAATAAAAGAAGAAGCAATAAAAATCATAGAAAAGGCAAACCAAAATCAGGTAGGATTCAAAATTCCAAAAAATTTTCCGTTAATTTCGGATATTACAATAAAACAAGAAAAGTTTCGATTTGAGCCATCTATATTTCAATAGAGCGTACTAAATAAATGTCGTAAAAATTAACCTCTATAATAACATGGCCTAAATAAGTCCGTATAAAATGTATGGTAATCGTTGTATTTGTCCCAACAAAAGAACAGAGCTTATTATAGGTTATAGTTTTGAGATTCCTTAGGAAATTTATTCATCTATAATTTCATATAATATGTTAACAATTTTATCTACATTCCGACAATACAGGATTCCACAAGTAAGTAAATTCGATTAAATGTTTTAACTTGATTTTTTGACTTTTGCCTCTTAAAATAGAAATTACGTATCTACAATGGATTCCAGTTTTGGTTTTCAGATTGTATTAAAAAAAAGTCCGTCGTGAATTCGTCATTCTGCTTGAACCTTAAGTTTGAACTGAGTTAATTAAAAGAGTTGAATCTGTTCAACGTAGACTTGTAATATTTGAATTAAGTAACCTACCATGGAATGACCCTTTTCTATTACCTCCATATGAAAATATATTGAAATTGATTGGACTAAAATCTCTTGAAAAAAGGCGTTTGGTGGCTGATATTGTTTTTATTCATCAAATTTTTAATGGTATTATTGATGCCGCCATCCTGTTGGAAAAGATGCATCTAAATGTTAAAAGTCGTTCGTTAAGGTGTATTGAATTGTTTAAGATTTTTTATCATAGGACTGAGTATGGTAGAAATGAGACTATTTCTCGAATGTTGCGGAATATTAATAGTCAGACCCAAGGATTTTGATTTTTGCCAGACTAAAATTAATTTTAAAAAACTTTTGTATTTATAAAACTAGATAGTGTTTTTATGTGACTGACGCTTGAGTTAAGTGATCGAATATTTCTTTTTCAATGTAAAATCTTGTTTTAAATAACTACTGAGACTTGATTCCAGTGGAATAATTTCATTCCTACATTTAATTCCAAATAAAAACAAATTTAAAAATAAAAAATATGAAATTTTTTTTTTTTAATATTTTATTAAAATTTTATATTAAAAATAATTACAATTTAAAAACAAAAACAACAAAATAATAATTAAAAAATATTTTTTATTTTTAATTCGAAAAAAAACTTTATTTTTAATATAAAATTTTTTTGAAAATTTAAAAAAAACAAAAACAATTCATTACTAATGTCTTTTTGTATTCTATTTGATGTGTCTTAAATATTTCGGTATTTTCTTCTTTTTTATTAAATTATTAACTAATAATAATTAAAAAAAAGATTTTTAATTTGATGAAAAAAAAAAATAAAAGAAAAACTAAAATTCAAATATAATATTTTTAAAATGAAACAAAAATGCAATAAAAATAAAGAAAATAATATTAAAAATAGTAAATTCTTAAAAAATTAATGAAAATTACTTTTAAACGTATACAAACCAAAAGAAATTCAAAATTTTCTTTCATTCTTAAAAATTATAATTAAGATCTTTTTCTTCATTTTTTTTTGTTTAAAATAATTATTGTTTAATTCAAATTTAATTATTTTTTATTTTATTTTATTTTTTTATTTATAAAAATGTGTATTTTTTGTGATAATATATTTTTTTTTTGTGAAAAACAACAAAATAATTAAATTTTGTGACATACCTTTGATGATATTACAAATTTTCATTTAATTTTCTTTTTTTTGATTTGATTTGATTTATTCACAATATTTTTAAATTGATTTTTTCTTTTTTTTTCTGATAAAATTTATTCACAGTCAAATTCTGACCAATCAACACGGGCCCAATCTGGAAGCTCTGTTTCATATTCCCAACCTGGTCCCTAAATAAAAAAAATGAAAAGATAAGTAAAAAAAAAAGAAATTTTAATTAAAATGAAAAGAATATGGAATTTTTAATATTTTTATTAAAACTAAATTAAACAATATAGTAACGTAATATTTTTTGATGCCGGATGGTAGAAATAAACTTCAATGAATTAAGTCTTCGTAAGAAACACCTAACTACTAGTTCATTTGGTCTTCTTCAAATCCGCTCTAATTCATAGGTAGACTGGAGCATATTAGCATAAATATATCTTTTGCAAATTTGAAATTGAAATCGGAATATTACTTTTTAAAATACATCAGAAAAACTTTATGAATAGGACTATTTTCTTTCCACTATCCTTTGACCGATTTAACTGAAATTTATCAACTATTCACATAGTCAACGCATGAAAATAATTTAAACAAAATTGTTTCACAAATTTTCAAATTAAATCCGAAAAACCATAAACAAAAAAACGAGAAAACTTTCGGGTCACTCTGGTTTTTTCTTTATAATTCTGCTTCCCCTGTGACGATTTTAGTGAAATGCAATACCAAACCAAGTTAAGGAAGAAGCAACTCATATTGAAAATGTCATCAAAATCGAATAAAGCGTTTTCGAGTTATCTTGTATACGGACGGATGGACATGCAGTAATACAATCAACCTACCGACTCCGACATCATAATAGCTAATGTTATAAAAATGTATTTATTTTATACACCCTCACGAAAAGTACTATATTTTAAATATTAGTTATATATATAGAGTCGGGAACCTTTCTTACCCCGAAATCTTATGTTCGGAAACTTTTGACAACCGGAAAAACTAATACTTTTGGATTTTCCAGATAAATTCTATGAAACTTTATTATATAACCGAATATTTCATTATTCGGAAAACTTATCCGGAAAAATAGAAATCTAAGGTTTATGTTTCTTTCATGTACTAAAGGTACTTATTTTATTCGGAAAATTTAATTTAACGGACTATATTTGGTCCCGAGCATGTCGGTTAAGAGAGGTACCATACTGAATATGTAAACAATCTATTAAAAATCCTGAAATCGCAATCGGAGAATTCAAATTACAGTGGATTGTCATAGGAGGAGTAGGAACACCAGTCAGGAATTTTGAGTACCCTGATTTTCCCATTGAAATGTTTCAATTAATATATAATATTACATATGAAAAAATTTATTACGAATCTATCATCGAGACCTTAATAGGATAGAAGTTAGAAAATCGAACACAACCAATTGCTAAGGCCACTATCGCATTTAGAAGATATAAAAAGGAAAATGAAACAGTCTTTCACTAATTTCACGAGTGTGACAAACTGTCGCAAAACTGTAGTCCTTATTTTTCGTTGTCTCTGGTACCTTTCCGATAGTGTCATTTTGGTCTTACTTGTACTATAACGAATTAGGCGGCATTAGAAAGCATACCATATCTTTTATAAAATATTTTACAATCAAATATTTAACAATAAAATATAAATCTTATAAATACTGCAACTTCAAAATGTATCTCTGGCACCATGAATGTGTCTGTACATTAAAAAGTATTTTTAAATTCAAGTACTTTTTTCAAGAAAACTTTGTAAAATAAATATATATTTTATTTGTTTTAATTTGTCTTTCTTCTGATCTAAAAATAAGGTTTTCTTCAAAATTAAAATTTATGACAATACAAAAATTCACTTAAAAATTTAATTTTCTTTTTTTTCATTTTGGCAAACCACAAAATATTTGAACTAATCTTGTTTTATGGCTCATCTATATAATATTAGACGCGGTTTTTAATGACAAACAAACAACAACAAACAAGTTATGTTTATATAGAATGCAAAAATTGGAAATGCATATGTACCGAGGCTGGTGGGACACACCGGCAAGAAAGAAAATGCATCATTAAATTTCAAATACGAATTATTTTTAGACCAAAAGAATTTTCATTTTCAAATTTTTACGCAATATGTAAATATGCAATTCGGGGAAATGTTTTTCATCACGGTTTTTTGTTTGGTTTTGTATTTTTTCTAAGAAAATAATTCATGTAATTTAGTATCGTTAAAGAAAATGTTTTAAATTATTATGCTGTCGAAGGTTACACTATGTACGACGAGTACATGAATTTTACAAGGAATTCTTACAAAAAAAAGGTGATGAACTCAACTCAATGAAGGTGACAAAGTTCAAATATATTTACAAAGTCTGGGCGCAAGTTGTTTTACTGTGCCAACTTTTTGAAAAATTTAAAATAATTACATTTATTTAGATAGATTTTTCGGGTCTGGTGTATATTCCCGAACTCAACCAACAAAAATTATTGTCATATATCACTGGCGGTCCGCGAACCACAGGTGGTCCCCCAAGATCTTAAAAATGGTATATGAAACATATTGAAAAGGCATGGGCACGCAGCTTGTAGTTTGTTGATAGAAACTGCAAGGAAATGTTTGAATCTTACTCACTTGAGGAGTTTTGGTGCAAAAAGGCAGTTCCATATATTAAAACTAGCGACATTGCCTTGCGCTATCTGGCGCCCTTCTCCACGACTTACTTATGCGAACAAGGTTTTTCTACTTTCCTTGTAATTAAGAACAAGTCTCGTAATCGATTGAAGGCAAGTATTGATATGCGTGCAGCTTTGAGCAATAATATCAGCCCCAGGATTTCCACAGCTAGTAAAGGAGATGCAAGCTCAAAGATCACATTTAGGATTTTTCACATCTAGTTTTTTTTGTTATTTTTTAATTATTTGTGCATCTTACTTAAATTAAAATATTAATACAGTTTATTATTCTTAAAACCTTGTGGTCCCTGCTAAAAACAAAAATATCATAGTGGTCCCTGGTAAATAAAGGTTGGGAAGCACTGTCATATATACTAAGTTAGTATAAATTCTTAAGTGGGGCTAAGCGAGCGGAGCGTAACGCAGCGAGTATGCATTAAGTCACTGGCAAAAAAAATTATTTATAAATAACTAACAAATGCTGATAGTTGTTGTTGGGTCCGGGAATGTACACCAGACTTGATTTTCGGAATTCTTTAATAAATTTCATGTGAAATACAAAAATTCTTGTGGATTTTCTTTTTTTTGCTTTGATTTTTCTTTTTGCAAAGCATGACAAAATACGGGCCTAGAAAACTTATAAATTTAAATAAGAGAGAAAATAGTTCATAAAATATACCAAAAATGATATTACTCATAGTTTCTTCTCATACTAAGAACAATTAATTTTCTAATAATATATAATAAGAGTTTTAGTACTTTCCAAAGAAAAACGACAAAAAAGATGTATTTAAATATATAATCCTAATATAAATATTAACTCTTTTGTATGAACATGAACCCACAGAAGAAAAGTATCTTAATAAATGGGTTCTCATCAACATAATATTTCAGTTGTTGAACTAATAAAGTTTGAACTTTATTTCGTAAAGTTAATAGAAACAAAAGAGTCTACATGAATATTTAACTTTATAATATTATTAGATGGGCCCAAAAGTCATTGCGTTGTTGATGATGATGACAAAATAAAGGTGTTGATCGAAAATTCAATCGTCTTTTGACGATACGAGAGATTATTTGGAATCTTAATATATTAGAATAAAGAGATGAAAACCATCACATCACCAAACAGAGGCATCTTACCATTGTCCTGGTATGTGCCCATTGGTATATAGATTTCAGGATTAAATCATATTTTTATGTCACGCATACGTACAATTTGTAGACCTATCTATCGGCAGAGATAGAAAGTTGGGGTACTTTTGACATAACAAGTTTGATCATTCATCAAAAATTGAGAGAGCCTGGCTGGGAACTTTTGATATATCTATGATACAGTCTTCAACTTTCACCACCATACTACTATGCGTTTCGATCTCTGTAGAACTCCTTTAATAGTGTAAATTTTAATTAAAAAAAAGCCATTCACCAGAAAGCCCAAAAGTTCTAAAGTGACAGGATAATGGCTTTCCCAAGAAAATAGCAAGACATCATCGAAACGAAAAAAGAAAGGATGTTTCTGCATCGAACTATTATTGGTGCTAAAAACTGGATTAACTACACTACGACAATCCTAAACTCAAAACCAGTATAGGCAAAGCCAGTTGAACCAGGTCCATCAACACCAAAACGAAACATTTATGGTTCATTTAGGTTATGCTGTGTATCTGGTGGGACTAAAAGGGTGTATTGTATACACTATGAGTTGCTGCAACTGCCTGAAACTATCACTCACAATTGTCAGCTCCTACAACTTATTAAACAATTATATTGTTCAACAAAATTTCGTTTCTCATGACAAATTCGCCTTTCATATTCTATCACAAAAGACACAACGACTTTTAAACCCATCCAGTATATAAAATTATGTATTATAAAATATTTTTTATAATATATTACCTTATATTTCCACGCATGTAAATACATGACTAAATCCTGTGGTTTTGGATCCCTGTAACGTACTTTACATTCATAGCAATGTTTGTCTGTGGTCATTTTGTCCGGATTGAATGTGTGATCGGGTGATTCGTGACCAGTTTGTGTAGCCACTGTAACCTAAATAAGAATAATAAACAAAAAAATTTTTTTCATTTTTATACTAAATAGTCACGAAATCAGATTAAAAAAAAAATTTTTCTTTAAAAATATTTTTCCATTATATATTTCCCATTTTCAGCTTACCTTAACTTTTGTTTGTGGTACTAATGTTGTAGTTGTTGTATTAATAATATTCGTAATAGTACTAATATTTGTATTTGTACTAGTACTTGTTGTATTCATAACAGTTGTTGTTGGTGTTAGTAAATTTTCATGAGGACTTTCACTACCAAGTGAAGTAGGTCTCGGACTTTCTGAACATGGTGATGCTTCTCTTGATACACTTTCTGAATCATCATCACTAAGAACATTACCTAAGTAATAAAAACAGAAAACATATAATTAAATTAAATTCTCGAGAAAAATTATATAAGAAACGTTTTCTTAGTTTTATGTCAATTATAATTAGTTTTTTTACGAATGACAAAAACTAAGTAAATCTATTTTTAGGAAAATAATTGGGTTTATTTTTAATGGATAAGGAAAACTTTTCTTTACCTTTAACACCTAAAGCTCCAGCTAAACTATCTGAATCTGAATCACCTTTCATTGGTTTAAATAATGATAATTCGGAATCACCATCAATACCTAACCAATTTTCAGCATTATGAATATTAATTAAATCACGTACTAATTGTTCATCAGTTTTTCCACCGATATCACCGCCACGTCCTTTATTTGGTCCAAAAACTTCATGATTATATAATGGATCATTAACAACTGGATAACCTATTTTTATTTGATTATATAATAATACATATTTATATTGATTTATATAAATACTGGGTCCGGCAATTCAAGTGTCTAGATTTAAAAACTCTGTGACATTTTTGTTTATTTGTCGGTTTTATTAAAATTTATGGAAATGATAGTCTATAATACATAGTTCAATTTGCAATTATTCGAATGATATGTAACCGCCTTTTGCCTTCGCCAGCTTCAACCTCTTTTTAAAGGATGCATACGATGCTCACACGATTTCTTGGCTTAAACGGTTCCATTCACGAGTCAAATCTTTTTCTAAACCGGTCAAAGTTGTATGTGTTTTTTTTTGTAAGTCGCTGCTTGTAAACTCACTCAAATTCATGGGATTTAACTCTTTCCGAATTTCGATGTTCGACTTTTCAATCAAATAAAGCGTTTAAGATTCATTGTACAAAAAATAAGAACGCCTCTTTTCACCAATAAATAATTTTTACTACTGACAGAAAATATGTCAAGCATCAGTCATGTCAAATTTTAGTATTGCAAGATGTGTGGTTAACATTTGAGAGCGATTTGAATTAGACACTTTAATTGCCAGACCCGGTATATAGATTTGAAGATAAATACCTAAATATTGTAGATGAACTCGAATTTGATGCATTCGACCTGTTAATGGTTTACATAATACAACACTTGTTTTACCATTATAGCCTAATTTATGAAATGTTGTTGTACAATCCTTTCCTTTTGGTGATACTTTACAAACACCAATTTTATAACTTACTACTTCAATTGGTTCTTTACATTCAATTGTTCCTCTAAAAAATACCATGAAATATAAAAAATAGAAATTCAAATATCAATTAAAAATTTTCTTGATATTTCTTACTCTGGAAATTCGCCTTCAACTCGACAAACATATTCTTTACGAACTTGTCTATTACGTATTTGATGTTCCATTTGTCTTGCTTTTTTTGGACTACGTCCAAATAATAATAAGCCAGATGTTAAACGATCTAATCGATGAATTGTTCGTAAATTTTTAAGATTATATTCTTTAGCTAAGATGAAGACAACTGTATTATGACGATATCTACCACAAGGATGTACCTAGATTAAAGAACAAGAATAAAATAATGATAAAATAATTGGTTTTTGTTTGTTGTGTGGAAGACGTATAAATTAATGAATTTTTATAATAATTTATTTATGTTTTAATTTTTCTTTAATAATTAATTAATTATTTTTAATTTTTTAAAAATGTTTGCGTTTCTTATGTTTTTAGAAATTATTTTAAATGATGTACAATTTTTGTAAATTATGTTATCCTAAATATGAAAAAAAAAAAATATTTTTACCAAAACTTAATTTTTTTTATCTATTTGTAAGCCTTTTTTTAATACACTAAACCTCGCTTTACGGCCTAGATACGTTCCGGAAAAGCTAGCCGTAAAACGAAAAACGTGATGTATAGTTGTATAGTTGTATGGTTCCGTAGTTTTTTATACAAAAAACCTGAATCATAGAACTGATACCAAAGAGTACACCATACTTTACATCGCTAAGGGAATACACGGCTAGTTTGTCTATTAGATGCAAAACAAGTCTAGGGCAAAAAATGGGCTTTTGATTCCGACTTTATTTTTACCCTAACTGGCAAAATTTTCAAAGCATTAAAACAACTCTAAACCTTCCAAATTAATCAGTTACATTCCTTGTAAATATAATAACTGCATAAAATCTGTAAAACAGTAGGAATCACACCAAAACTACTTAAAATCACGGCCCAAATAAAGACCTTAATAGCAAAAAAGGACTGAAATGATGATTGGAATGTTTCTATGTTTGAACTGGTTTTCTTAACAAGTTTCGGAGAGTATACAGATAAATTGATTTTTCCAGTTGTAGACCATTCGTACATACTTGCAGATAGTCTTCGCGGAAATAGAAAAGATAAAAGCTAGGAATACTATTCAAGCTTGTAACCAATCAAGCTTGACAATAATATGCCTAGCTTGCTTTATTATTTTCAAATCATATCATGATGGTATCTTATTTAGAGAATTTGTTAATTGAACGTTTTTTTAGTATTATCTCAGAACCATTCTAGAATGGAAAAGACTCGTTTTGCATCGAATAGACTCATACAAAAGTACTAGTCTCGTTTGCGCGATTTTGTTTACCAGAATTCCATTTATTTTTTAAGTGTATCAAATTTTAATTTACATCGATTATGATAGTCGAATGAATCTGAAATTTCACACACTAAATAACTTTAATTTATGCGTCATTTCTCTAAAACAGAACCGAATAAATGGAATTCCATGTCATCATATTGACTCAAATTGAATTCAGAAAGTTTTATTGGTGGTATATGATTTTTAAGTAGAAATTACTGTGACAAAATTGTTTACTAGATCCTACAAATAAGGATTAGATCTCTAGGTATGTTTGTTTATTAACATCTAAAACAAATCAAACTTTACAACTTTACAACGAAAAGTATATAACATATTTGTTTTAAACTATTCTTGATTGAATTCCAAACAATTTTACTAGAAGACTTTCTCATTTAAATCAACATATTTTGGACATTTCAATTGAAATTTTAGTTTTTTAATATGTCTGTTGTTTGATTCAGTGTAAAAACCATATACAATAATGAAATATGTTCACTTTGAAATATAAATATCATGGATATAAAATCATATACGAGTAGTTTTAGGATCGTAATCTTCTACAATATTCCTAAGATAAAGAAGATATGTATATTTTCTTGACTTAGATTAATTGAAGACTGTATTCGGAATGACATAAAATTTCTGGTATTTACAAATGAAACATTATTATATAGCATTGAAACTTTTCTGTAGATTTTCTATAATATATTGTTTCATGCTCTAGAAAGCTTTACTACAACATAATATTTAAATCTTTCCATTTCTTTTTAATAAGGACAACGATTTAATAGGAAAACTGGTAATTTAAAAGTAAATATTTTTCGTCTTCTTTTTAGTAAATATTTAAATTATTTTTAGTTATTTAAATTCAAAATAAATAATTATATTAAATTTAATACAAAAAAATGAAAACAATTTGATAGAAAATTCAATGGAAAAACATTTTCCAACATGAAATTGTTTTACACTTTATTTGTATAATAATTTATTTTTCTGATATCCGATATTTTTATTATTAAAATAATTTCCATTATTATTTTCCATCATTTATTTTGGAATTTTAATTATTATTTGTTTTTTATTTTTTTTTTTAATCAAAGGTATTTTTGATTGATTTTTATTTGTTTTTGAAATGACTGAAAAATATTAATTTAAATTAAAAATATAAATAATATTTATTTTATTCTTTATGTGTAATAATCAAATCGATCCTTTTATGCCCTATGATACCAGACTTTATGATGATTAATAATGTTGGGAGTAATGCCCATTGGCACTCCAGGCACTTAGACCACGAATTGGGTCCATTGTGCACACTCTAAAATGAGTCTTTAGATTGTGGGATTGACCAGCCTCCCGGAGCCTACAATGCAGCTGGATATCCCACTGGTGTATATCCCATTGATGGCATTTGGTTCGATAAACCGGTTGCCGAAAGTTTTGAGTCTGCGGTTTTGAAAAGCTGATACCAGACTTTGTTTAATATTGGATTTCAGCTAAATCAGCCGAGGGGAAGCGAAATTATAAAGCAAAAACGAGTGTGACGAGCAAGTTTTGTCGTTTTCCTTCTTTGAATATAGTTTTTCGGATTTAATTTTAAAATTTCTGGAGAAATTTTGATCAAATTATTTTTATACATTCATTATATAAATAAACGATAATATGTTAAATTTTAGTAAAATCGGTCCAAGGCTAGTGGAGAAAGAAGTAGTTGTAGAAAAAAATACAATTTTTTCAATTAAACCGATTTGAATAAAATTTTCAAAAGATATTTATGCTATTAAGGCCTCAGGTACCCTGTGAATTAGAGCGAATTTGAAGACGAAGAAGCAAAGTTATGGCGAAAATCCTTGGTTATTCTTTCTCAGAGTTAATTCATTGAACTATAAATTTGTTAAATACGAGTCCCATACCTACCATAGGGCATCAAAAAATCGGCCTATAGGAGTATTTTACATTACTAAATGTTTAAATATTTACTTAAATAATATATTTTTGAAAAGATTTTATAGAAAAAATGAAAGTAGTCCTTTTTCTTATTATATTTTCTAACTTAATATTAAATTCGTTTTTTTTAGTGATTAATTTATTAAAATCAATAAAAATACTAAAACTTTTCAATCATAAATCACTGAAAAAATAAAATACAACAAAAAAAAAAATGCAAATACTTCACACAATTAAAATCAAAAAGAAATTTAAATCATTAAAAATTATGTTAAATATTAAAAATAAAAGAAAATTTTTTTTTTTTGGATTTTCAAGACTTTATAGATCCACTAAAAATATTTTTCAAGACTTCTATTTTCCAAAGAAAAAAAAAACGAAGGAAAACTTGATAGCTTGAAAATAGATTTGGATTAATTCCAAGCACGTCGTCTACCAAAAGAAGTACTATAAAGAATTCTAAGAAGAAATAACATTTAGAAAGAAAAAAAAAACATCTCAAATATAGAAAGTAATCTCAGAGGGATGCTAATTTTATAGTATTAACATTCTGTACTAGACTTTTAGTGGTCCAAATGACATTTTTATAGTACAATCACAGATTGAAATACAAAAGTCGTTTCTAAATACAGTCCAATTGCATTAGAAAAAGATCTTTAAAAAATATAATAAAAAAATGTATAATAAATTAACTTTTCTTGTAAAGAATTTTTATTATTTTGATATTTTTGTGCATTCCGAAAGGATTTTTGGTCTCTTTACTCACCGGTAGCGAGCACGGTTTATCCAAAACAACCAGGTCGCTGTCAAGATGGATAATTTTTATTCGATGATCTAAAACTGGCGTCTCATGCCTTTTAAAGTAAGTTTTATTTTTTTTTTTTTATGTAACACAATCAATCGACTTTTCATTTGTTGTTGTTTACTGATATTGAGGGCCTGTACGAATAATGACTAAAGTGACTAAATTATAGATTGACTCATTCACAGCTGGTATAAATTTTGTAAAAACTTTTGCTTTACTAATATTCAATTTTTGATTTTAAATAATTTAAGTCGAATATAATGAAGATGACATTAAATCCTTAACATCTAAAACCTATAAACACGTTTGATTGACAACACACTCACTACCGGGCTCATATAGGATTACACCATGAATGAACGAATATATCGATACGCTTTCCCATATTTTAAATGGGTTTTTTCTGCGCACCTACGTCACGCGAGACATGAAATACATTGTTTGTATGAAAAATCCAGCTTATTTATTTGAAAGGAAATCAAACGTGATGCCATAAAAGTATGAAAATAAAAATTCCAAATGGCCGACAATCTTTCCTTCATGGGAATACACCAAATTTTCATTTGGTTTCACAGATATTGATAACAAGCAATTTCACTTCACTATACGAGTTCGACTATGCCTCTTTCAATGTTGGCATAAGGCATAACAACTGAATCAATTTTTGTATTGCCAGAATTAGCAATTGTGCCCTAAATCGATGGTGAGCGAAAAGACCATTGTCAAAACTTATACAATTGGGGTTTTTGACTGTTCTTATCATTTCTTTTTTAGCTTTTAAGAATAGTATGTGTTTGTCTTACAATATTCTTACAGAGTTATATATATGAAAAGGCGACTTTTCCTACATTTTCGTACGACACCGATTTGGAAATGAATGACGAAACAATCACTTTAGTCGATTTAATCACTATTTGCAAACGCCCTAAATAAAAATAAAATTATAGGTAAATTTAAAAAAAAATGATAGTGAAATAAAAAAAATAATTAAATTAATATTTTAAAAACAAGTGAAAATTTGTGCTTTAATAATAAATAAAAGAAAAAATTTTTTTTGTTGGAAAATTCTCACTTGTTTTTCTTTTGCAGGAAATGCAATTATTTAAAAATAATAAAATATATAATAAAATGTTTTTAAATTTGTTGTTTTTTATAAAATATAAATTTTTTTTATATAAAATTAATCTCTAACTACATAAGCAAAGAAAATAGTAAATTACATATTGACTTGTTTAGATCGAGTCAACTATTTAGAGAGAACAACAAAATATGTGTCCTTTTTTTCTTTAAATTGGAATTTTCTTTATAAGTCGAAATTTTCTTGATCATCAAAATTTCTATAGTTTAATTATTGTAGTTCGACTTACAGAATGGTTTACTACAATTCCGTTATTGGGTTTCATTTTTTTAAATAATTCTATAATAGAAATCCAATTTGATTATTAGTATTCAATATTGATGATATTTTAGTTACTCGTATATCTAATTAAATACAGGTTGGCAGGTTGATTACTAATGAAAAAATATTTTCTAAACTAGCAAAATGTGTCTTATACACCCGTAACTTAGTGGTAAAGGGTTTTATCTCATATTTTATTACAAAAATCAAGTTAATGCCTTTTTCAGATACCAGAACCTAAAGTTATATAATAGCCGCAACAATTTTTTCATAATTACAAAAGACGCTGAAATTTGTAAACTAACAAAGCAAACATCATGAGATTTCTATTAGCTGTTCACAACAGTCATACCAATCTATCAAATAAATATATACATTGATATTCATTGTGCCCGTATTTTTAAAAGCACAGTCTCATTATTTTTTGTCCATAGTAGCATATGGTACGAGTAAATAGTGTCCTAATAAGAGCAGGAGATTTAATTTGCATATATCTCGGGTATTCTGCATCCTATAGATACGACCCACACCTTATTCAACGGGCAATTTAATAACAAATTAAATGTCATTCGCCATTTTCAAAAATATTCCGTTTTAAGACAGGAAATCCAAAAATTCTCTAGTATGAAGGTATTCGTAAATCTCAGGCATTCTGGGTCCTAAAGGTATGATCCATACCTCATTCGACGAGGAATTTAATTAAATAAAGGATGTTCCGAAAGAAACGCACGATTTGAATTTTGTGGAATTGTCTTTTTATCCACAGTAGGAGCTCGAAAATAGTCAACTGTCAATAATATTGTCGTTCTCTCGTATAGAGTTCCATGACTATTAATCGCAACAATGACAGACGGTAGATATCAAGATTTTAGTCGTCAACTTAATGACAAAAATTGAGCTCTTATTGGGACACCCAATATATATATATGTATATGATCAGGTCCAGCGGTTTATCAATTCTTCTGCCATAAAAAATATAATATAAATATATATAAATATAATATATAATAATTGAGATATGACCCTTTAGCACACATATTGTTTTTTTAATTTATTAAAATTAAAATATTAGTAACCAACTTAAGTACGACGCTGTAGTAGTCTATATTTGATCCTTACTAATTTTTCTTAACAACTATACTAAATATTCTTTTACTGTTGCTATTTTTTATCATCTAAATGTAATATTTTATGTGTAAATGTAAATATATAAATGTAAAGTGACAGCTTTTGGCACAGGATAAGTTATTTTTTTTGTGTCATAAATTCTTAAATAATTGATTTTTAAATGAATATTCAAAGAATTTTATTCGAAAATTTCATTTACATATTTTATGTAAAATAAAAGGAGATCATCATGTCTATTTAGAAGAATTTAAATTTAATTTTATCTAAAAAAAAAAAAAATTTGTTTAAATTGTTTAAAAGATAAATAAATGAGAGATATTAATAATATTAAATTAATTTTGAAATGAATAGAAATAAATTATGCATTTATACTGGGATTAAATTTTAGAAATTTTGAATATAATATTTTTAATGTTTCACGATAGAAAATATATTATTATATTAAACCTTTCGCTAGTAGGGTCTCCCGGGAAAAAACGTCCATCACAGCCCAGAACTTTTTTCAGGATTATATGACACCAACTGGAATGGACTTTACGTATTTATATTTTGAACATTCTACAAAATGTAAAATAAACATTCTTTTAAATTCGCACACACATTTGACGCTGGGCTCTGATAACAAAACGGTGCGTCACACATATGTGACGGCTGCTAGCGAAAGGGTTAACACATACGTGTATTCATAACATACTATGTGGGGGAAAGATATTGATACTTTTTTGTCGGACAGTTTCACAAGCAATTTGAAACAACGAACGGGTTAAGACAGGGCCATGCATTGGCATACCTCCTCTTCGATATTGCTCTGGAAAAAGTTGTCCGGGACAATATTCCACAAATCGGTGCAGCTATTAGCATATGCCGATGTCGATATCAGAGATAGATACTTGATACCAAGAGATCGAAAAAGCCGCGAAGAAGATGGGACTGACGGTGAATGAAGAGAAAACCAAGCTGATAGTTTCATCAGTATCGGAAGTCAGAGCTCGGAGCAAAGGTCAAAATCTAACCGTAGATAAATACAATTTTGAAGTGGTCAAAGAATTTGTATATTTAGGATGATTCATAAACACCTCAAATAATACAACGAGTGAGATAAAAAAAGAATCATGCTAGCCAATAAATGCTATTTTGGCCTAGCTAGACATTTTTGAATCAGGTTTGAAACACTGTGAAATTTTTTAACTAAAGATAAATATAAATTAATACAATTTTAAAAATATAATAAAGAAAATAATAAATTTCATTAAATATTTAGTTGAAATTCAAGTTTTGAAAGTTTTTTTTCATCAAAGATATTTTGTTGTGACATTTTTAATTCGATAGAAATATTACTATGCATTTTATTGTATTAAAATTAAACATTCTGAAATTAAAATCGAGAAGGATTTTTAATATTTACAATAACAATCCACTAATTCAGGCACTGTATAGTGGAACCATCTCGTAAAACACATTTTCCAAGAGATCGATAGATGGCTTGATTTTGATGGAATTTTGAAAGTACTACTTTTATTGTTTTCAATTCATATTCCCTACAAAATGCATTCAAAAAATTTTGTGCTTGGTTTAAATTTAAAAATAAAAAAACTTATTTATATAAATTAAAAATAAATAACAAACACACATACATTATAAAACGCACACAGAGAAACGCAAACTTTTTTAAATAATATTTTTATAATATTTTGTTTTTAAATTTTAATGCAATTTTTTTTTGTATAAAACAGAAAAAAAATATTTTTTTATTTTTAATTTTCTGAAATATTTTTGTTTTTTGTGCAATAATAAATAATTTTAATTTTAAATAATATTTAAATGAATTTTGGTAAAATTTAAACAAAATAATAAAATCTTTTTTATCGTTTTTTGATTTTATTGCAAAGGAATTTAAAAAAAAAAATCAAAAAGGAAATTTTTTTTGCAATAGAAATTATTAAAACTAGTTTAAAAATAAATAAATTATGAAATAAAATTAAGGATAATTGTTTTATTAAAGGAGTTTAGTTTTTTAAAAGGAAACTTTTAAGGAAAATGTGCTTAGAGATGAAAACATGTGATTTTTGGTAGAACTATTAATGGAATTCTTTGCTGACTTTTCAAAAGGATTGAACAATTTACCATTAGTTTCTTTTATAAAAACCTGAAAAAGGATTAAATTTCAATGTATTTTTCTTTATTTTTAAGCTCCTAATTCAATGAATCAGTAAAAGATAACTCTTTAAGCGTTTTTAGTTCTCGTATGAAAATTATGACCTAAAAAATGTAACATTTTTTGATGAATTCTGACTTTTTCAAAGTAAAATCGAACAGAAAAAATTGAAATTTCTTTTTTTTCGTTATAAGCTATAAGCTATTTACTCCCATCAACATTTAAGAATGTGATTTTAACATTAACAGAATTTGTTATATCGATGCAGAAAACTCTACACTTTCAGTCAACATTTTCTAGAAATAAACACGACAATTTTGAGAGCTTAACACGTTCGCGGACGTGAATACTAAATGCTATGTGATGCCAAATGAGATGAGCTTTTTACTGTCCGTGAACGTGTTAACATTTGTTTGAGAAAAATTTTTTTCCTGCCTTAAAAACTGGTATAAAATGTAGAATTTTTTTCGAGAAACAAAAACCCTATTATAGTACTGATTTTTACAAATGGTGGATTGAAGTATTTCCAGATTTAACGTACAAAAAAATACTGGTTTTTAGACATATGCATTTTTGAAATTATACTTTAAAAGAAGTAAGCTAAAGGACTAGTAAAAAGGACCAACCAAATATCAGGAAAATTGGAGCATAGAAGTATAACAATATAAGGATATGTTTTACTGTAAAACGTTTATCAATTTCAATTTTCCTTAAATTAATTTTTGTAATCTTTGCAAATTAAAGAAAGTTGATTAAAAAAGGATTAAATTTTCGTGTTTGATAAATTATAGCAAAAGTTACAGTCTTTAAGCTCATATTTTGGTAAATACTTCTTTCATATAAATTACTCATGACCGGACGCAGGACTACCAAAACTAAGTTTTGCAGGATAAGTTTTTTGGGAAAAAAAAGGAAATGGAATTTTCTTTTTTTATAATAAAAAGGATAATATATTATAATTTTGTCTTATATAATTGTTTTTTTTTTTTTTGTATATATTTATAAATAAATGGCGGTCATTTAAGCCACTTACTGGTATTGATGCTGGTTTATTTACAACCACAATGTCATCGTCCATATGCACTATTGTGATTGGTTGACTAGTGACTGGAACTTCATGTCTGGAAAATATACATTTAGATGATATTTATATAAAATAATTTATATAATATTGTTTTGTTTTTTATGTTTTTAATAATTTTCTTTTACATCTTGTAGTTTTCTCTTTTTAGTAATTAATTTGTTAATCAAAATTTTCAAAAAAAAAAAAACTCTATTAGTTATTAATTAGTTTTAACAAGAAAAAAAAGAATAAATAAAAATGCAATTAAATATATAAAAGCGAGGAAAAATAAATAGTTTGTGCTTAATTTATGAATTTTCATAATTAATATGAAAAAGGACGAAAAACAAATCAAAAAATAGGAAAAATCAATATTAACTTTATTTTTCCCTATTTTTGCATGAAAACATGTTAATGCTATATAAAAACCCCAAATAAAAATAAAAACAAAAAAAAGTTTCATCTCTTAAAACTAAAATGTTTTAATGTTAATGAATAGAGATGTTTATTAACATCAATGATTTGCCAAGTCCTTTTTTTTGCCAAGATAATCAATCAATTGATGAAATTTTCTTTTCCACCTATTTAACTAAATGGTTGTTACATCAGAGTTTCCCTATACAAGTATCGTACGTTTCTTAGTAATATCTTTGAAAACTTTATACAATTCATTTCCTTTCTAGAATAATATACACTTATATATATTTTTTTTATATAAAAGATTTTTAGTAAGAATCAACAGTATGTATCCTTAAATCTATTGAAAAAGTTTTTCCCTTATCAAATTTATTTTCTTCATTGTCTTCGACGACTCTTATGTTGAAAATTGTCAACAGTTATCTATATATGTTCTCTATAGAACTAAATATATATAAATATTTGAAGGTACAGAAGTTAAGTAAAAGTATTATTGTGAAAATAGTATACCCGAAAAACTGTCAAGGAAATTTAACAGGGAAAACTTTATCGTTTTGTCATTGACAGAAAATGTTCACTTTGTCGATTGGCAATCGATTGTATATACTATATCTAATTTAGTGTAATAAACAATTCGAGAATAGTACTATTACTAACTCGTGTATTCATAAAGTGAATTTTTCGATTACAAAACAGACTCGAAATTATGTGAAGAGGAAAAGAAAAAGTTGTACAATATGATAAAAAGAAGACTTCTTTTAGTAAGAGATTTCCTTTCGATTTTTCAAAGAAAACTGAAAATATTAAAATTGATTATCATTTAATATTATACAGTCGAACCTCTTTTAACCGGAACGCTCAGGACCTACACAGATAATATAGAAATACCTATTTGTACTTGAAAAAAATTACTATTTCGATCCTTAGATTTCTATTCTTCCAGATAAGTTTTAGCGTGAAATATTCCATATAATCGAGTTCATAGAATTTATCCGGAAAATGCAGACATATTTGCTGTATTTCATTGGGAATTCTATCGGGCGCTAATTTACTTGCTCAAAAGAACGATTTTTCTTATGTATATTCTTAAAAGTTCTAATTTCGAATATTCGAACCACTGAAATTATTTGAAGGAATTATTTGGTTGCGTAAACAACTAAAGTAATTTTTTTTGAAGTTAAAAAAATTAAAATTTCTTTTTGTTTAGACAAATAATGAATTTAAAACAAATAATATTTCGCAAGATGGCTATTTAAAGTATTGCTTTAACTGAATAAAATAAAAAGAAATAAAAATAATGGAAAAAAAAACTGACCAGAATCAGGTATGATTCAAGATTCAAACCGATTTTTTGTTATTTTTAAATATTCCAATGAAAAAAAAAACATCGCTAATTAGCGCCCGATATTATCCGGCGCTAAATAATTGTAGATAGACGCGGATAGTATTCTCAAAAAAATAATAGAAAATCGTAAATATTTCAGATTATTATATTTCTGAATATTGTTTTCTTGGTCAACTTTAAACGATATTCTTATATAAATTATCAATGAAAGAATAAGTCTATATTTTTGTCTTATTTAAGAAAATAACTTGAATATTTTGGAACATATGAAAAAAAAATTTTTTTTTTCCAGTAGATTTTCTTTTGGGGGAAAAATTTTTCCTTATCAAAATTCAACTTAAGACCTTTTCTTTTTTTATTCATATAATGTTCAATAAAATATAGGAAATAGAATGTGAAGACAGATATTTGGTTTTGTGATAAAGGTTGTGCTTTCATTGAATATCAATAAAAAAAAAAAGAAAAAGAAAATCAAATATAAGAAGAGTTTAAACGGAAAAACATTTCAACATCTCACAGGAACTTATTGAAAAAAAGGTATTTAATTTTGAAAAAAATATCTATCATCATTCAGGAAATATTTAATTTCGTTTTTCAATGAAAATTTAATTGTGCATAAAAATTTCCTGTCTTTTTATTTGTTACAATAAAAACAGTTTTTCGGGGAAAAAATCATGTTTTCAGAATCATTTTTGAAACAAATAATTTCGAGTTTTCTTTATATAAACTTTTATTGAAAGAACTTAATTGTTTTTCAGAAAACTAAAGAATAAAGGAAGATAAAGTATATTTATTGTAGGAAATTGAAGACCGAATCTTGAGTTGTGAGACTTCTCAACTTCTAGCAATCTCTAGTAGTACTTAAACTATGTATACTAAACAAATTCATCGATATTTTTGTTTCAATTTCTTATCATAAACCTTCCATTGTCTATGATAAACAAACAATACAATTGAATCATCAAATTCGAAAAGGGTTCATGTTGGTTTTTCAAATTTTTCAGGTGACACAAAAAACTGAATTTCTACTACACTGTATTTTCTCGTAATTCAGTTCAGCAAGACATGCATTTTTCCACTTTGAAAAATATATGCGAGTCCATTTCACTCATGGAACATGCGTCTATATGTGAAGATAAAAAAAAACGTGGAAAAAGTACATTTTGAAAAGAAAAAAATCGACATGATCCCTTTTCGAATTTCGTGATTCAATTACTATTTTGTATTCATTTTTTATAAAACCTTTCAAATTCTAATTATTTATATAAAACTATTTAACTAAGCGCCTAAAACTCCTACATTATATTAGTAAATAGCTTCATTAGTTTAGACAATTTGACTTGAAAGAATCCGAGATCGAATCAAAATCTTCTAGTATTTAATATTAAAGTTCGAAAAGTTCCTAATAATCTGAACGATTTTCATGTAAGTTTTTCATTTTTCATTTTAAAAACCTAACTTTTTTCCTTGATAAGACAGTTGATACATTTGATTTATCAAAATAAATCGTGGAAGTTTACTCTTTAAAAAAAAAGTGAATGTTTAACAACGATATCGTTTTGACATTGTGTCACTTGGGAAATGAGTTTTTATTATAAACAATTATTTTCGCTAGGAATTTTCCTATTTTAATGTTTTGGAAATGAATGTGTGGATATATTTTTTGTGAAAGCTTTATCTACAAGCACTAAGCACTAAAAGTGAAATGATTGTGTGAGAAAGTTATCCTTTAAAAATGATTTTGTGAATGTTTTATTTTGAAAATTTTAATCTGTGCCAAAAACCTAAGATAAGTGTGTCAAAGCAACAGCATTATATAATTTTAATAATATAAAAATAAATGAATTCTTTAATATCCCTTTTTTCCTCACACAAAAATAATTTTAGTTTTTATAAATTTTTCATAGAAAATTTTACTTTAACTAAATAATTAATAATAATGAATAATTAAAAAGCTTTTCATTTGTTTAAAATAACCCTTTTCCCTTTTCTTAACCTCTAAATCCCCAAAAAACCAGAAACAACTTATGAAATTAAACTTTTTTCATCTATTTTGTGTTTTTTCTGGAATAAAATTTACCTGTGAACAATATTTGCTAAAAGATCATTATGTTTTAATCGATAATCGGTTGGCACTTTCTCATAGTTAACTGTTAAAGTTCCAGCTATAATACATCTTTCATATTCTTCAGCTGGATGGGCACGAAATTCACGAGCGAATACATCCAAAATTTTCTCACCAACCCAACGTCCTTTTGTAAATGTTGTAAATGTAAAATAATATGGATAAACTTTTCGTAGACCTGTTGGTTTTTTTTTTGATAATTTTGAAAATGAATTATTTTCTTATTTATTTTATTATTAACAAAACTAATAATTACCATTCTCAATATAGTAGGACGTTTCATGATATCGTTCATCTGTAAAGCCTGGACGTTTTGCTTTTAATGCTTTCGTTTCTAATTTTGCCTGAAAATTTAAAGTGCGAAAAAAAGTTTATCTTTAAGAATTTGTTTTAATTTTTGTTTATCAAAGAGAAAAAGCTTAAAAATTCTTAAAATTTTTTAGATTTCATGGAATTTCTTGTAATTTTTTTACATCAATTACTTTAATATTAAACAATTTATTCATTTACTCAACATTAAATAAATTAGATACGACACAGAACTAAAGTTGTGTAATTTTACATAAAAAAAAAAGAAAATACTAAGTCGAAATGAAATCTTTCTTTTGGAAAATTTAAGAAAATTTGGAAAAACTAAAAGTTATATTAACTAAAAGCGAAAAAGGTATCAGAAAAAAAAGTATATAATGAATTTTCTTGATTACTAATGGAAGTAGAAGTAATTTTATATTGAATTTGTTTTTTTTTTTTTTGGTACATTTATGGTTTAACAACAATTTCATGTAATAAAAGAAGTTAAGAAAATAAAAAAATTCAAGAAGAATTGAATTTCAGCAAACAGAAAATAAGTATAATGAAATAAGATTACCAATTTGGGTGGATATAAAAGAGATCCTTATGTTCAGTCCAGTAATGTTAATTACCACAAAATAACTGATTTAATTAGATGAGAACAGTATTTTAGTTTTCTGATTTTTATGAAATAATGATATGAGAATTACATAGTTAGTGTGTCTTAAGAAAAAAAGAATTAAGAAATTTCTCTTTTTTTTTAGTAGAATTGAATGAAATTGGTCTTATTATGGTCTTATTATACACAGAGTCAAGTCCCAAGTAGTAAAATGAAACCGAAATGACGAAGAAACTTTCAGGAATGAAAATATTAAGTGACTGAAGAGTTTATTAAAAACTTTACATAATTCGTCATGAATTAACCATTTCGATACTTTCTTTCTAATGAAAGAAAAACATTGATTAGTGTTCCTATTTTAAACATATTCAGAACTGCAAATGCAAAATGTTTAAAATAGTTTCAAAACTGGTGTAAATCATGCAATTTTTCGGCTTCATTGTAATTTCACATGAGATACGTTTCAATAACGTTGCGCACTCAATATATAATAACGTTATAAACTCCTTGTTCCTACATGTTATCAAAGATGTAGTGATGTTGTACGGCAACCAACAAAACGGTTGCCCCTGGCATGGGAAGATCTACAGAATTACAATAAGATATAGAGAATACAGTTGCTGCTAGATGTATGATACTGCTTCACAACAGAATCTCAACTGATTTGAAATTTTGTAGTTTATGCAAATGGTTGTTGCAATCGTTTTGTTTAAAATTCTAATTTCTCATCTTATTCCTTTTAGTTTGCATGTAGAGTCGAGTAGAAAAGAGTATACAATTTATGTTAAGCTAGGGTAAACGGTGTATTTTAAATTAAAACTAAAAATAAACTATGTCCCGCGAGAGTACGTGCGTGTCTCTAAGCACATCGTGTAAATGCGTATCTATTTAGTTTAGGTCAGTTCTAATTCATACATGTTACGACTAAAATCTGGTGTGCTAACCATGGAACATTTGGAAAGATATATTCATTTGAGAGCTTATAACTTTGTAGTGATTTTTTATCATTGATTTTTTTTCCTTTTTCTTAAGTAAAAGTTCAGTAAACTCTTAACTTAAACGTGCCTCGAAAAACTTGATTATTTAGTAGAAAATTGAATGAATTTGAATTCAAAATTTAAGTGAAAAACATTGAAATTTTTTAAAAATCTAAAGAAAAGATTAAAAATTTTGTAGATTTACATTGGAACATAATATTTCAACTAGAATTATTTTCGAAGTTTATCTAAATTTATTAAAATTATTTCAAATGAATATGTAATTTAAAAAGTCATATTGACTTTCTATTTATATCTGAAATCTTTTCTATAATGTTTTTACATTAAAATACGTTATAGAAGAACATTGTATTTTCCAAGGAATTCTCAATTTCTTGTATTCACAGAAGATTTCACAAACCTCAAATATATACATGACAAATCAATTTATATAAAATTTGCATATCTATACGTAAAAACCGTCTATTTTTGTAGTAAGTTCCTTGATAGTGAGAGAGATTTCTTTCTATCTGCATTGCCAATTTATGTTATCAATAATAAAAGATAAAATTATATGTATGTAAAAAAAAAGAAAACCATTCTATTTTCATAGACAAGAAGAATATCACATATTGGAAAATTCGATGATATTTTGAAATAAATTGAATGATTTTTATATTATTTTCATATCTCCCCAATCAGGATCACATATGTTACAAAATAATTGTGAATGAAGTGAATTTGTGAAAGCTTAAAAATCTATTCCAAAAAAACGACTGTTTGAAAATTACTTTTTAAAATTGGCAGAATTGAAAAAGAAGTATTATATGCTCCCCATTCCTCCAATGGGGAGCATATAATACTTCTTTTTCGTTTCTTTTACAATAATAATAACAGATTCTTGTGATTTCGATTTGAAGAAAAAAATCTTATTGAATATAAATATTATTTTTAAAACGCCAATAAAATTTTATTCTATTCTGTATTCCTTATTTTTAATAAATAGTAAAAATTGAACAAGAAACAAGCCCAAGAAAATAGATCCGAATCGCAACTTTTGCCGCTGCAACCAAAAAAACCCTATTGCAAAAGTTGCTGTCTGTGTGTGAGCTTACCTTTACGCGGAAGCATCTGTTGGAAAATTTCTGGTGCCAGAATTAAAAATTTTCCGTATATTAAAATGAAAACTTTTATATTGGTGCATTAAAGAAAAGTTTTTCAATGGTGTGTGAAAGAAAATTGTCTATTCCGATATCCGTTTAATTTCTTATCGTTTTAGCGAAAATTTCCGTTTACATTTTGTTTATCGAAAATTTATATAGAATTCATGTAAAAAGTTTCAGGAAATATATTTACACAATATTTGTTTTCTCGAATTTTCTATTTTGGGCTAGAAAATTATCTTGGAAAATGTTTATATTAGAAAAAATTAATGTAAACAAAATGTTTAATTGAATTTTCTTGGTTAATAAATTTTATTTGAATATATTTTTTTTTAATGATACTGCATTCAACAGAACATAAATATGTACAATTGTGTACGATTCATTTATTAGAGAGTATTTTCTTGTATTTTTTTTTATCTTAAAGCTGATGTACGCACATAAAACCGACAGAAAAAAAAATACATACCTTAATAATGTAGTACCCATATGTTAGAAAACAAATAAAACAAAAAAGATCCCCCGAAAAACAAAAAAATAAAATAGAAATCCCAGTTGACCTATAGAAAAAGCGAAAAACTGATCCTTTCCATTATAAATATATACTATCCCGTATAGGCACTTAAATCAAAAAAAAAGGTACTTGTATTGCGGTAGTAACGTCTTATCTTCCACTTCAAAACAAAAATCTTATGCAGAGGACTATCAAAGAAAATAAAATGGTCAAGAAAAACATTTTCGAATATGGCTTTATGGACGCAATATTTGTTATTAAGAACGCAGATCCCTATTATTACATTTTTTTTTTGTTATAAATTTTATTTAGTTTTTTTCTCATCTTTAGCTTTATTTTTACGATAATAATTCTACTTGACTGAAAAAGCTTTAGAATGACCTGACATATACCATATATAGTATCTACGCCAATATCATATATGATATTCTCTATTTGGATTTGTCTATATAGTTAACGAAAAAAAATAAATATATAATGGAAAACTATGGAGTAATTTTAGTCTATCAATTCCAAAGGGAACGCACGAATCATTGATTCTTTTCATTTATGATGTATCCTTCTTTCTTTACCTGATTTTATTTTTTCCTATTTTCATTCTTATGAAAAAGTCATCTTAAGTACATGGTTGATTGATTTTGATCCTTTCTATTCTTATACTTATATTATATCTAAAACCTAATGAGATGAAGGTTCTCGAAGACAATTTTTCTTTTTTTCTTGATATTATGTATAAGAGGAGACTATTTGTTTGTTTTTCTTGTTGTATTTATGCTATTTTGAAAAAAACCAACCGACCGAATAACAAAGGTTTCTATTATGCGGTTTAACTCGTTATTTTAGCTTAACAAGCCAAGTCGATTTTTATGCGCGTACACATTTTGAAGATGGTATAAAATAGTTTTCTTAGATATAAAGGTAAACGACGATCAAAATATGAAAAAGTATGTCAACATTTTCAATTAAGTTCAAGTATGATTTTATTAAGGATTTTATTGGGATATAATATGAACAATAATTTTAAAAATAGACGAAATTCTTTAATCTAATTTATTCCTTCAGATATTGATAAATTTCTTTTAAATTATCTTCCAAAACAAAAAGAAAAAAAGAGCAAAGCAAACCATAGCAGTGAATTTACACTTTTCTCTATTTCGGCCTGACCGCAATGGAACTTTCCGGATAACATCATTGAATACCTCACTGCACTCTCGTTTCAAAACAAGCTCAGCTCTAGTGCCACAGTTCACTCCAGTCATTCCGCATTCGTTCCGTCTCTATCAGAATTCGGTGCAAAATTTATCAGACCAGCTTTAAGTCTGATTACTTCAAGTGTGTGAATTTCGTCGAATTCGGTATATTTACTTCCATGAAGCATACAAAAAAAAGTATTATCATAGTCAAATTCTGACGAAGAATCCAATCGGCTATATATCAGTTGAAATACCTAAACCATAGACTAATAATAAAGATTTCCAACGACTGTGCATTCAACTGATTATTTTTGTACAGTGATATCCCGGTACAATATAGATTCTTCTCATTCTTTCACATTAAACTTCTTTTCATCCATTCTTCTTTAAGTTCACCTACAACAACAACACTGAACATCACGCTGATCATTTGGCTTGGACATCTAGGTATAATAATCTATGCCTAAACTGTCAGAATTCCATTGAATTCGGGCAACAAATCTTGTATACACAAATGTTTCTATAAACAGTTTTGTGAATTTCAGATCTAAGTTCGACAAACTGTGCAAATACCATTAAAATTGTATGCGGATTTTCGGTTGTACAACGAGTGGTAAAATACGCTATATGTACTTGGACAAAAAGTGTTGTAAGACACTTTTGTCATACTCGAATGTGACCCAAAAAAAAAATCAGTTTGAAGTTAGAATGAAATATTTTACATAAACTGTATGAATTTAGTCGAAATCGGGTCAAACAGAGTTTGTTCTGCACCGGACTAGCTTTTTAGTTTTCATTAACGATTTAAAGAAACGGACGGACGGACATGAAGCTAATTATTTTTTGATGAAACGGATTTGGTACTTATTTTCTTGATTCTACACCTTCTCGAAAAAAAGTCAGATTTTCGCACGAATATGATACTTTCCCTTAAAAACGCAATTTTATCGGGAAAGTAAAAAAAATAATATTATATCAATAAGTTTTTATTTTATGATTAAATCAATCATAAATCGACTAATAAAAATTATATTCAATATGTTAAAAATTTCTGATGGACATTAACAGATAATTGTATTGACCGCATAAGTAAGTGTATTCATATATCAAGATAAATATTATGTTTTGGTCGATTATAATATATACTATACTATGTTGCTTTGTCCATCAAGCTTATTTACCTCGACGAGACATAAAACAAAATAAATAATCATAAAATCTCTCTCTTCAGACCTATAAAAGCAACAATAATAAATTATTTCCAGATAAAATAATTCAATGCATCTACGTGGTATGATTATAATCGAATATAGTATAAGAGTTATATAGTATGCAGAAAAAAATTTGCATTTTTCCATAAATTTTATGTTGTTTTTGAGGATTTCACAAAAAATTTATTTTTGGCAATTTTAAATTTGATTGTTCACACGGTTTTTTTTAGTATAAAAACCTTTATTTTTCTGATTCTCATAAACAATCATAAAAGAATATAAAATGTACTTGGAAATACATAATTCTGTTCAGTATTTTTTCGGATCAGTGAATTTCAACTATCTCTATAGGCAAGTTACAATTGTTCAGTTTACTGTATTTAAAATGGTATAAATTCTACATAAATTGTACAATAAAACATAGTTATTTCATTATATAAAAAAAAAGCAGAAAACTAATCAAATATAAACAACTACACAGTACTACACATAGTAGAGAGATATTCAAAAAGAGACTACCACATTTGACTGACAAAAAAATTTTTTTTTTTTGATTAATCAATGATTTTCCCAAACATAAAATTTTATTTGACTATCAAGTGTAGAGAACATTGTTGAACTAATCAACCTTTGGGAGACCCATTCAATTTAAAATCATTCAATATTTACAACAAATTTTTCATATATGCTTTTATTATGGATTTTATATACAAAAACCAATTCACAAAACATTTGATTGGTCATTTTCCAGGGAATAATTTCAAATGAAAATTCAAGTTACATAATTGTATATTTATTTTGATGATGAATGAATGTGATTCAAGTTTCGTTTTTTTTTTTATTTAAATTTATAGTTAATTAACAGGTGAAAATGTAGAAAACACAACCAAATCAACTATAATGAAGTGGAAATTTTTAATCATATAAATGACAATTAATTTAGTCCCATCGTAGTCCTTATAGTTGAGTTGATAGAATTGATAAAGCAATTATGTGTTTTATAAAAGTCTTTGAAATACTCAAATTAGAAAATATAAACATGATAATTGGAAATTTATATATGATAACGTTGATTGATATCGAAGAGTTTAGAATGTTACGAGTTTATTTGAAATAAAGGATGGGTCAAAATTCACGCAAGATCTGAATTTTGGGGTATCTGTGCGGTAAAGTGTTGCCAACGAAAAAAAAGACAGCGTGACAGCTGACAGTTCAGGGCTAATACAAATAGAGCACTACACGTGAAAGAACAAGGCATTTTCATCGTTGAGCAATATTTTTAAAATAATAAGTTATTTTCCGTTTTGGTGATCATGCGATTTTCTTTAAGGTTTTTGAAGTCAAAGATTTATGCCAACAAACCCATGGCCACCCACGCCTTGAAGGATTAAATTTAGGAAATTGAGCACTGTATCAACGAAATTCACCCACATTTATGCAAAACGATCATGGAAAATTTCAACAAAAAAATGCGTATGTACCATCAAAGCCGTGGAGCCATTTACCCGATATGCTCTTCCATGCATAACCCTATACTGTATACTTTATGATAAAAATTTTACAATTTTTAATTATAAACCTGTGTTTTTCAATCAAAATTACTTCTTGCATGAATTTTGGGACACCCTTTGATACTATATATATTCATTTATAGAAATACTATTCTCATCAAAATAATTTTAATGTACACCTAAAAATATGTAATTTATAATTCTTTGATGCAAAATTTATCGATTTTTTGGAATTTTTCGTTTAAAATATTTTCGTCTCCAGTTTTTTGCAGTGGTTTTCTTAATAAATATTTTAAGACTTCTATTTTCTTACTAGTTATTCAAATAATATTTAATTCCTTGGAATTTATCTCAATATATGAAGAAAAAAATCATAAATATTTTAATAAATTCCCTTATCATATTATACACGACAACTAATCAATATATTTTAATCTATTTGAAACCAATTTCATTTAAAATTTAATGAAATCATCATCTTTATAGCTTAGAGAAATTATATTTCGTTTCATAAAAGTAATTTAAAACTTCGGTACATATCTTGAATATAATATGACATACAAAATATAATAAAATAAATTTTTATTATACATAATTTATGTAAACCATGTTCAAAAATCTTATTAACAAGAAATTCTGGTACGTTACCAAAAATTATGTTTCATATTCTTTTATTTTATATTATTTTTTGTTTTTTTTGTTTTGGTAGGAAGAAAAATTCATCTTATTTTCGAAATACGTGTAACAATAATTAAATTACCTTTTTCAGATCCTTAATTTGATCATTTTCTTCTGCCTTCCGTTTTTCAGTGTTTATCAATTTTGATTTATTTTCTTGTTGTATTAAAACCTGAAAAAAGAAAAATTTTCAAAAATTCAATTAAATTTTCATAAATTAGACTTTTCTTTGTTAGAAAAAAAAAAACTTTGTTTGTTGGCTTCTAATCAAAATAGAAAATTCAAAAGAATATATACTAATTAAAATAAGTAAAAAGTGTTTACGGTTTAAGCTATCCTAGACACAAACCATTTTAAAGAATTGATCAAATCAGAACTATGCAAAAAGGATTTATGATCAGAATTTCTCAATTTGAACTTCGATATACAATTTTCTATTCAAATTTAGAAATTATATAAACCTTGTATAACTTAAAATCCGAAATTTATATAAAAGACTTTCTAAAGAAATATATATTATTGTAATATGAATAAATTTTAATACAATGTGAAAATGCATAAATAAAAACAAATGACCTCTAACAAATTTATAGTTTACCTCATTATCGTCTAGAACAAAAAAGAAAAAATCCATATTTTACTATTATTTGGAACTAAAATGTAAAAGCTTTAAAGGATTTCGCCTAAATCCAGTCATAGCACTATTTTTTCTCCCCTTAGAGTTAATGCATAAAAATAATTCTGTATGACAGCGTTTCATAAACTGTGGCCTGCGGGGAATTAATAAGATGCTATAGACCTTTTGATATATACTTGAAAAGGTTTTGTTTTATATTCTTATATTTTACAATGATTAAACATCCTAAGATCAGAATAATCCGTGACAGAAACAATATTTTATTTAGCCACAGATAGCAATAAATTCAAAAAAAACCAAAAAGACAAAAATAAATTTAATCAGCTGAAGTTAAGTCCAATCGAGTTCCTGAAGGTGCTTCATAATTAAATGATAATCCTTTGCCATAATGATTAAACATATAAAAGGATAGAACCTTCGATAATACCATATTTCTTATGATTTTCTCTGCAAATCAACTGTAGCACAAATTGTTTTACCAAATCAACTGCAGCACGAATTTCTTTAAAATCGCCTACAATTTGTAAAATGTTATACAGCACCAAAATTAAGCTGACGAATGCTTGAACTATTATATCTTTCGGAATTTTGGTCCGTGATTCTAATATAAGTTCGATGTTGTGCTGATAAATTTGCAGGCAAAGAAAAATAAATTATGAAGAATCGAGACCTGGATTTGTACCAGAGTCTCATCAGATTCTAGAAACGAGGTCTTAACCGACTTGAAAATTCAACACTGTATTTATTAATCTGTTCAATTTGCCTTTTCTAAACATTATTCAAACAATACAAAAGTTATTCTATAAAACCTTTCAACTCTCAATGCCAATTTATTTGCACTCTAATTTTAACTCTACAAATTCATTATCAATTTTTAACGTTTTCGAAATATTAATAATTATATTAGGTTTATATGTTTCCTAGCCATTTAGAATAAGATTTAAAAATGTGAAAATGTTTCTTTAATTTCCAAGTGGCATCAAAACCGAAAAGTAAGGACAGTACTTTTTTTTATCAAAAATGTCTCGATTTTTCAACACATTTTGGAAAAAAGGAAAATTTATTTTAAGTTGTCTGATTAATTCACATTTGTCCGGCTAAATAAAAAGTTTAAGAACCGCTGCCCTAAGACAATGCCACTATGTTGAAATGGAACATTATATAGTATGTATTAAAAGGATATTATATGGTAGTAATATATTTTTTTTTTATGTTCACAAACTATATATACTCACACAAACTCAAAACAACATCAAAAATCCTAGAAAAGTTTTTTTTTTTTATTCAACCTTTAATGACTTTATCTAATATGGATAAAAACATATAACGTTTTTAGTCCTGTGATAAAATTAGGGTGGTCATGATGATAGACTTGCCCTGAGATTTCTAAAGTATATAATGAAAATATCTTTTAATATTCCATGTTTTATTAGCTCTCATAATCAAGGCATATAATATTAAGATTAAATATTTGATTAGAAGGAAATGATGGAAATTATTCTTATGAAGTTTTTATATATACATACATATTTTAGGATATCACTTAAAGAGGACATACATACATATATATATTTAAGTGACGAAAGTTTATATCAAATGAAAAATATACAAGGAAAAATGCGTTTAAAGTTTATAAATATATTATTCAGAAGTGGGATAAATTTTTAGGTAATTTTATTTTATTATAATTTTAGGTAGGAACGATAGAATTTATGATATTTAAATTAAATTAAATAAGAGAATATTCTTCTCGGCTATAGATCCATCTTGAATAAACATAGTAGAAAGGATCGTCTATAGAAATTGGTTTTAAACGAGAGAATGAACGTTTTGTGACAATTTAGATGCTAATTTCATGGACAATATATTTTCTTATATATATGTAAAATATATTTAACAAAACAAACTATATAATTTCTTTATTATAAAATAAGATAATCTATTTTCATAATAATAACACAAGTAAATTACATGATGTTAAAATTTTTAAATACTATGTAAATAATTTTAAAGTAGAATATAGTATAAGTACATCAACTTATCGCAATCCACATAATTAGACAATGTAAATAAACATTTTCAAGTTTTCAACTAAAGGAAAATTCTCTTTCCGTGGAAAATATATATCATGTACATACTTCAAAATATTGTACTGTGTGAATCATAATTTTGTAAGTTCTTAAATACCAAAAAGTATGGCGGGGCTTTTAAGTGAATTTCATGTTGTTTTATGTGAATGTACATGCAATTATTTTAATGTCTCTTTATTTGTATAAATACCAGGCCTGGGCAACACACAAGTCTTCTCGGGAGCCAATTAAAAATGTTTGTATTTAAAAATAGCCGCAAAATTTCATGGTGAAGTAAAACTACACTGAATAATATTTCATATAAGGTCTGTTTTATTTGTCACTTGCTCTGAGATAGAGCAAATTTTTGTATTGAAAACAAAAACAACAAAAGAGCAAATCCTACACTACTTTTAGACCAGGTGTAACTATCACACCCGAAATTAGTTCAGTTTTCTCCCATAAAAAGTGTATTATCTAAACGTTTCTCATTTCATTACAATATGGTTGCTAAGCAGCGCTACAAACACTTGAATTGAAACTTTCTCCTACTCCTGCTCGTTTGATTAGCTACTTACCCTGCTCCAGGGTAGGGTATGGCAAATAAAACAGACCAATAGTATTATTAAAAAAAACTTCACTCAATAATCTGGCATTGGACATCAATTTAATTATCCCTATTTAAAATGAGGAAGTATAGCACATAAAAGGGCCAATATTGAAAGAAGACGTAAATATTTCAAAATGTTCGTCATACTTTTTTAATTTTTCATACAAATATTTTCTGGATAACTCTGCGAACAACAGCAGAAGAGTATATAGACAACACTTAAGAGCCACAAGAAAATATCATATGATTCGCATATAGCTCATGAGTCGAAAGTTGCCCAGGACTGATAAAAATATATAATCCATCCTTCAACTTTGAATTCATATGGTTTTTAATTTTTGCATACATTTTCCTTTTACTCTCTTGAACTGAAATATCCTTATTTTCCAGATGATAATGCAATTTGTGAGTTATTTGGGATGGGGTTTTCCATTTTTTTATTGTGGAATTAATACAATAAAATGTTTACGCATGTTTACATAACAATTAGAATAAATTTTATATACCATATATGCTTTAAAATGTCGTATCTTTTGAATAATTTATCATATTTTATACAAATGATAATTATATAGTCTATTGAAAAATCATTAAAAAAGTTTAAATGTTAATAATTTGGCGCCAACATTTCAAATATCCTGAAAAGTTCTAAAGAACTTTTAATAATAGATTGAAAAACAGTTTTTCATTCGCATGAATTTCTAATGATTATCATTGAAGAAAATATAAGCGAAATTTTTTTAGATACAAATATGAAATAAAATTTCGTTCCAGAAAATATTTTCATAATTTATTATCAAAAAAACATAACGGAATGCTTTTTACGATATGAATTTTCAATGAAATTGAAATATTGAATGATTAACATCAATACTGAAATTGAGATAAAATTTAAGGGAAATTTAATTTAAGTAATTACTTTTAAAGCATTAAAAAAAGGATATATCTTACTGGAATGATATTTAGAAATTTCTTTATCTAACTCTATTCAAAGTTTCCCACAATTCTATATGGTAAGCTTTTTAAAAGGGTGATTCCTTAAGAAATCCATTTATTTAATTAAATTTACAAGAAGAAAATCGTTAAGAAAATTTTGTGCGTAGAAAATTTGGTCTTCTTTTGTATTACTTTGTAAGAAGTTTTTGTAAATAATTTTAAAAATGAACTACTTTAAAATTTTAAACCCAATTTTTTGAACAGTTCAAATATACATGTAAGATGTTAGGATGGCTATCAAATGCAACCTAATTCATGTAAAGAAAATGCCGACATGATCATTGGTAACTTATCGACTATCGAGAATGTAAACATGTTCATACAGCTGCATGTTCACATTCGAAAACAAGTCCTACGTAAATATTAGTCATGATTGTAGAATGACTATCAGAGTTAAGGAAGATAATTGATGTAGAAAAAGGCCGATAATGATCCTGAGTGAGACAGTCTAGTTTGGATCGTTGCTACAAAAACGAAGAAATAAAGAAGAAATAAAGTGTTTTACTCTACCTTCATCCTTTTTTCCTACATGCATATTTTATTTTTTTGCGATAAACGGCTCTAAATATTCATTAAACACCGAAATTCTTGCATTCCAATAAAAAGCAATGTTCTATAACTTTTCATCCTTAAATTGGGGATAGTTAATTATGTGAATTAAAAATTATGCTTTGATTAAGAAAGTGTTTCAGGAAGAAATTTTAAGGATCACGGTTTATTAGGACTTTTTCCGTGTTGTCCAATTTTAAACACTATTAAACTTGCTATTTAAATGCAGATTATAGGTGGTGGAAAATAGGGTAAATCACAAAATAATTTCTGACCGAAAATTACTCTCGAAATATTTTAATGTATTCACCCTGTATATTTAAAATAAAATTTTGTACTAAAATTCTTGATGTTAAGAGTACCATAAATGCTCCAAATTTCTACACACAACAATGAAGAATTTATGAGTGGTTTCATTAGTACATATATATCAAAACGCGATAAATGACAAAGCTTTTGACAAAATGTTTATATAGTATATGAAGTAGTATCCTTATTATCCCGAATTCATATTCTAGAAATCCTTTAAATTTTCTGATGATGAGAAATTAAAATATAGTTGTGAAAGCTGTTTCGTTTCTTTGTGATTTTCTTAAAACTAACTACGGAAGTATATCATCAAAAGGAGATTTTGTATAAAGAATAGAAAACGTACATAAGTATGTAGATATTAACAGAAAACATATTTATTCAACATAATATATTACTGAAAAGTTTTCTTTTAGTTCATTTATGTATATGAAGACTTGTTTCATTTTAATTAAATTATTATGTACGAGTATATACGGAAAATTGTATTCTTAACAAAGATATTTTCATATTATTAAGGAAATTGTGACAGGTATTCTTCTTGTGGTAGAATTTAATTTAAAACAATTGAAATATTGAAATTTAAAATTTATAAGCGCTTTCAAAATGACAGACAGATGTCGTTCGTATCAAAATAAAACGGATATTATTTTTTAAACAACAACTAGATGGATTCTTTGTACCCCCTATTTTTTGTAACTGAATTAAAATGATTTGATAAATTGAATAAAAAAGCATTTGCGAGAAGTTTTACTTTACTGGTTTATCTTGAAGGAAAATGCTTATGGTGAAGATTCTCCATCAATTTCAACTTGTTACTTTTGGTTTAGACGATTCAAAAATGCAAAGCCGAATATGAAAAGAAGGTATTTTGTGAGACCAGAAGAGTTTGTGAACTTTTGAAAACGGTGAAACAGTCTCTGCTGATCGTTACAGACAACAACTGATCGAATTGAATCGCGCTTTGAAGGAAACGCAACCAAAATGGAGTCGTAGACACGGTAAAGTGATTTTTCAGCATGATGACGCTAGGCAACATACACACATCCTCAATCTTAAGGAACTGCGAAAATGGCTCGATGATTGGATTTCTTCGAAGGACGAACAATTCTTTCAGCACGGAATATGTGCCCTACGTGAAAAATGGACAAAAGTGATAACTAATGATGGAAAATATTTTGAATAAAATAAAATACCATTGTTTTTGATGAAAAAATGGTTCAAGTCATAGTTTACGTCCTAATAAATTTTAAATAAGTTTTTATAATATTTTCAATCAATAAATTAAATCAATTTTATTTTTTACGAAGAAAAAGGACTTAACTCAACTGTTAATCGTTTTTTTAAATAAAATAATTAATATTTATGTCGTACATGATCCCTGTTTAAACTGGTATTATATTATATACTATAGTATAGTTCATATTTTTATGTGAACATAAATATATGGGGTTTTCATGATAAAAAGAATTTTTTTATAAAAAGGATTCAGAAAATTTCAAAGGATGAAATGGAATAAATTAGAAGTCGAGAACTTGTTGACTACAAAGTCAGTTGAATACGAGTATATATATGTATATAGTATAGTCCATAGTGTAGGTTGGAAATGGATATGAAATCTCTAGAACACGGATATTGGTACGTGACATATCCATCCTCTTTCGCGTAATTATTTGTGACAAGCGGAGTCGTGCTCCTTTTTATTTTCTCCCTATATACAATTTCTAAGCGATCAATGATTTAATAGACTTTCTAGGTGAAAGAATCTAGACAAGCAAAAAAAAAATAATAATAATAAGAGGAAAAATATTTATGCCTGTAGGAGAAAATCACGTAATGAAAAGGAATTTCATATAGAAATAAATTAGTATGTGGTATGAGTGAATATCATTTAAATATTTATTTCAATATTAATAAATAAATGGGTATTGAAAAGCTTTCAAAAATTTTATCCCTTTAAAAAAAATACGACATTTATTAAAGTATTTTCTTTCGTTTATTTCATTTGCCCACAAAAAGAAAAATAAGAATGGGTCATCTATTTTCAATAAATTTCCCAGGAGCAAAACTGATTTATATTACATACTGATATCACTTCCGTTCATACAGACAGGAAGAAAATGTTTGTGTTTTCTTTTTTTGTTGTTGATCCATTTATGACTCTCAAGATGGTTGATTCTATTTCTTTTGACCACTTTTAGTTGAGAGAAGAAAGTCATTTCTAAGACATACATATATATAGTATATGTACAAAAATATGTATCAAAATTACTATGTGATGACAAACATTCACATATGAGTTAGATTCAAGTCACGTTGATCTTTCAAAGGACAATTCCTTCCTGCAATATTATATATCACTTTTCATTGGATGATGAATGAAACAGAGGGTAAACCAATATTATATATATGAGAATATATATAATAAAATGAAATGATAGTGGTCAGTAAAAATCACATTTATCTAAAATATATCTCATATTTATTTTATGAAGTATGGTAGGTCAACTTCTCATTTGACTTTATTACATACATACATACATATATAGTTGAACAATTTGTCATGATTAATTTCATTGAATATCCTTCAAAGTCTGATTTGGAATTCGATATAAGAGAATTATCTAAAATACTTGAATTGAATTGAAATTTAAATCATGTTGAAGGGATGCTAATTCTTTTACAATAGAAAATTCAATATACGAAATCGATTTATTGAAGATTATATAAGTACATTCGTTTATTTTGCATTTTATCAATACATTCCTTTATGGTGAATAATACTTAGATCAATTATTATCAAATAAATAGATTCATTTTATTGCTGAAGGGAATCAATTAGAGAAGAACTAAACCCAAATATTTCATAAATTTTCGTTACAAATCTATATAAAATCATTTAATATAAACTTATTTTCGAAATAATTTTCGGGTAAGTAATTTTTCCGACTTCAAAAAAATGATTTGAACTGAAAAGCTATGGATTTTTCCAATCAATGAAATTCATTTTTCTTTGACTATACGAATATATATAGATAAATATCCGCGATCCTTATAGTGACTAACATGGTCTGTCTATAAACGTGTTTAAGGTCTACGAGACAGTAATGTCCTATGTTATATTTAAATCTAGAATAGCATGCATAGGTCTTGTCTTCCATATGACATCATTCGGAATTGTATATAGTGATAAATGTTTTGTAACATATTAGATTATAAGGCAAAATACTATAATAATAGGCAATTGAAGTTTAGTATATTATGTTAAAAGAGTCAAATGAAAATATATAAAACTGTATATAGAAGCATTATACTCAATTTTCATTTTATCCTGTAAGAAACTTTTATGAAAGTATATTCAAGCTTACCAAATTTATCAAAGCCTTTATTATGTTTCTTTTTGTCCTTTTTTTTATATATGTACTTGTTTTATATTCAATAAACGAAATACGGATGAGCTTTTCAATTTGCTAGAAACAATTTAAGGAAAACACTTTTACATATCCACAAAAAACTAGAGCAATACCATCCCATTCAGGATATACAGAATTTCTATATTGATTATACGAGATATTATAGATTTATATAAAATAATTCACTAGTTTATACCGATATATAATTTTCATGTGACCTTAAAACCTTATCTGGTTCACAATTGAAATCAATTCCTTTATTTTGTAATTTATATTCAGAACAAATATATATAAGGACATCTCGTTTTTCCTCAAATGAAAAAAACAATCTTAAACTTACGAAATTTTCCAAGACATTTACTAAAACTTTTCCTTATTCTTCCTGGATAGTATACACAAGAGTTTCGTAATAAAATTGTAAATTGTTGCTTCCTTTTTATTTCTGGTTGGTATTGTATAGTTTATCTTATCATCTTACAAATTTATATTTGTGATTCTTCTCGTTTTTCTTATATAGTATAAGAAAGAAGAAAAAAAAAGAAGATACTAATCGACATACTATTAAATTCCCGACGAAATCTTTAACCAAAGAACAAAATTTAATAAGAGCTCCAATAATAAATAATTTTTAGTCTATTATTTTGGGCATCTTTAAGATGCCAGAAAAAAGTGTACACACATATTACATATATATATTGTCGTATGTAAAAGAAAATTAAGACTGATTGGAAAATTCGCAATTGAAACGGAAATATCACATCATTACACTAGGAAGGCTCTATGACTGAACGTTTCCTCATATATACTTGTAGTATGTGTACAAATTTCTATGGGTATATAGACGATACTATTGTAAAGTTCATTTTGAAAATTTGAGGTCTTCGTTTGTGACATGACATTGCTCATCAATGATGTATGATAAATATAGGAGGAAAAAAAAATGGTGTCTCCTTGTAAAAATAGGTTATAGAAGGAACATTTTTCTGATGATATGGATTTTTTATGATTTTAGGAATATGTACCTGGTTTAGGGAGAATGAAAAACATTCGATTGCCACATTATCATTTACGAAATTTTTTTATTTTATTTTGCGAATCAGGAATATAATTTGATGGTTTGAAATTGAGTTTTGACTGAAATTTCTAGGGAAATTTTTTCTTATTTTTTTTTTGTGCTGACTTTTCTCATCACATTTAATTTAATTTGACTTCTATTACATCAAAGACAGATTTTCATGATTTCAACATTATTTCCTTTCCGGTACGATCCTTTGTATATACAGAAAAAGAAAAGCCCCAACCAAAAATTTTCTTATGTTACGTCAAATTCTTTTTTCCTAGTATATAATCAGGAAAAAAAAATTAGGAAGAAGGAAGATACTATCATTATATTGAGATTCCATTTTTTTCTTTCTTTTTTTTTTTTAAGGAATTGATGTTGTATTTCACATTTACTGGAATGATTTCAATTCAATTTCCGACGATGAAATTTTCTTTTTTTTTTTTGGTTAGAAAGGACAGTAATTTCAAAGTGTAAATATGTACGCAAAAAAAATATATTCCAGCTTTTTTTTTTGGACAAGATGTGAACATAAGATATTCTTTTTCTTCTCCTTAAAAAAAAGAAATCAGGAATACTGTGTATTTTTGGTTAGAGGACAATATCATTAAAAAAAATCGCGTTATATAAGACTTGTGATTAAAATTAAATTAAAGGTTTTCATTAGACTGATTCTTAACGCCTTGATATATAGTATTTTTTTTAATATGAAAATAAAAAGTTGAGATATTTAAAGAGAGTAGTATTTGTTAGGAACTCAAGATTTAAATATTAGATAAGTTTTTCAAGGACCAAATTTTTTATTCATGCAAAAGTTATTGAATCTAGTAACCCTAGCACCATTTGAGGTCGCCTGCAGGTTTCGGCCACTAGTGTCAAGAAGTAGCTGACATGTAGCAGATACTGAAAATTTTACTTAAGAAGTAACTAAATAAAACAATTTCAAATTTAGAAACATATCAAAACTAAGAAAACAAAAGTATAGATTTGAGAAACATTGATTTACTAACCCCACGACTCCATTGGACTTATTTCAAGACTTATTTTCAGTCAGACTGAAAAACAAGTCCAATTTTTAGAGTCTCCACAAGACTTTTCTTCAGTCCGACTGTGTGGAGTCGTGTGGTAAAGAATTGTAATAGTAAACATAAACAAAAGGATTTATAAATTCCAGGTATTATACATGACAATATTTTCTTGATTAATATAATAAATAATATTTAAATTTGATTTATATCGAATAAAATTATCATAAATATAATAATTTTAAATTGTTATCAATTCAATTATGGAATAATAATAAGAACACATCAATCTCTTCCCTTCCTATTGAGATTAATCGATTATCGATTATTATTAAATTTAAGGAAATGTTTTACATTAATATAAGATTATTGTCTACTAATTTATATTCTTATACATTAGAATCAAAAAAGATATTCCAATTTCCTGAAATTTAAGATTCAATAATGAATTTCATGTGATTTCAATATAATCGATAGATATTAGTAAAATAGTATTTTCATCTTAAAAAGTATTAGAAATATTGGTTTAATTTTTTAGAATCGATTTATTAGAAAAATTGTAAAAGAAGGAGAGTCAAAATTTGAATTCAAAATAGTATTTAAGAAAGAACTGATGATTTTATAAACAGAAATTCTATCCAGGTTTATCATTGGAGATTGCTAGATAATCCATATTGCATTCTAGGAAAGATTCCACGATTTTCTTAATAAAACAAAATGGGGAATTTTCCTTAGAAAAAAACAGAACACAAGACACACATAATTATTATAAAATAAATTGCAATTGCATAGAAATATGTTTCCGTGTAGAATTTTAGAAATTGTACGTAAATTCTAGAGCCTTTCCATGACGGCTGTAAAAGGTGGAAACGCCGCAGAAACAGCATAAGTTCGAATCAAGAATTTGTAGAGTTCGAATGAAGAACTTGAGCCGTGATTATCAAAGAGATTTTGAACAGTGGTTATTAGTGGTGCGTTTACACACTAAAGCATTAAAGAGATTTGATTGAAATAGTCAACTCATTACTAATTGTTGGAAGTAGTGATTGTTCTTGTGAATAATTAATTTTGTAGAAATTAATTATTGATAGACAAAAATGTTTATGATTAATTTTTATCGCAGAAATAATTGTAAATAAAGTTTGTACACCTAATTCACATAAATAAAAAGTGTTATTATTATTTTCACATTCGAGCCGGCAGGGTTAACAAGTAACAATATATTATAGTTTTTAAATTCAATAAAATTAATAAGTTACTGAACTACATTTACTATATTTTCCAAGAACCGATACTCTACTGTATAAAAATATAGACAAACTAATTGAATATTGATTAATGTCAAATTGTTATTATTAATTATTAATTATCGCCAAAACCAGTACATAAAATTAAATCTCATTAAAAATCTATTATTTGGTATTTGGTATTTTGAATGTTTATTCCAATAATAAATGCTGGAAATACATAATAGAATTTCCACACAATGGTTTTTGAGATATAATATAATCGATTTTCATCATATTTAGATTTATTGACGTCATCTCATATTATATAATTAAAAAATTTTTTTTCGTATTTAATGATAGTAAATCAGATACGATTAATTGAATTTCTTGTACGGGAATAGATCCCAGTACACACCAGCATCATATTGAGAAAATCTATATTTAATTTAGAAACTGTTAAATATATAGTTTGATAGTCATGATGTACATATCTCAACATTGCCATTTCATTCTAGGGCATGAGGACTTTTCAAAGAAAAATTAAAAGAAAATTAAAAATTTTCCATATGGAAAATTTATTGAAAACAACAGACAGACATCCGGTACCTATTTAACATTTTCAGACTAAAATAATATCCGAGAGTGACGTCGGACAAATAATATTTTTGAAAAACAATTAAATAAAATAATATGAAGTCATTTAAATTGAAAGATGTTTTAAAATGTACAAAAAATCTACTAAAAGTATACAAAAAACTTTTAGATTTAGTACCCCAGATTTCCAGCGTATATATCTCTCTTGAAAATGTTCAAAAATAGATCTTTCTTTTAGAAATATTGAGTTCATTAAAAGTTTAAAAAATAAGACAGACAGATATATAGATTCCTCCCAAAGCAACAAAAAAAAACACGAGTAAAGAACAAACTTAAACGCCAGAAAATTTTCTTTTCATTTTTTTTAGGGGAGTTTTATTTTATTCAAGATTTAATTGAAATTTAATCACCCACCATGTTCACCTTCAAGGTATATCCATACAAATATATTCTCAACAAATTCTGGAAGGAAAATAAACAAAAAGAAAAAAAAAATGGGAAGAATTATTGGTATTTAAGATGAATTTTCTTTTTATATTGAAATTCAATGATTTTTATTTTTATTTTGGAATAAGGAAAATTGGAAAAATGAAAATTTTCTCAATGAAATTTATGAGAATTTTCTTTTCTTTTTTGGAATTCAATAAAATAACTTTTTGTTTTAAATTGTATATTATTGTGCCAGAAAAATGTATTTATTTATATTCGATAAAGAAAACTTGTAGGAAAAATAATCTTATAAATTCTTAAAATTTTCGTAAAGAGAAGAACATGATTCAAGTGGTTTTCGCATTGGGAATTATTTAATTGAATAGTATATGATTTTTTAATGGAGAAAAATCGTTCTTATTAAAAATGGAGAATGTGCAATAATACTGTTTTAGAGATTGTAATATTTATTTAGAAATAAATTACTAACGAATTTCTACATAGTATATCTTTCAAATTCGATTGGATTTTTCCGCACTACCTCCCAATTTCTATACTTGATAATTGCAAAATGACAGCAATTGTATTACTAACAAAGTTTTGTAGAAAAACGAAAGAAAAGTGACCATTGTCGGAGTTTGTAATCGAGACTTATTAGTTGCAATACCGAACAACTTAAACTAAACATCTTGATCGGTATTCTTGTTTTAATTTCTCTTCAAAAAATCTTCCATTGTATATGAAGACAATACAATTCTTCCTCTCAATATGACTTATCAGAATAAAAAAACTTTTCAAAACCAATTTGGAGTAAATCTAAATAGGAAAACAAAGACAGGCTTGTATAAAAAGAAAAGTTTTCGTCGCCAGAGATATATTGAACTTGAATTCAAAACACCTTACGACACAATAGATGACATTGATTTGAAATACGATATAAACATGTGTGACCATGTTTTAAATGAATTAGTTCGGAAACTAAAATTGCAGAAGACAATTGTTATCTGCATGGATTTTATCGCCACTATGTCAGAAAATAAGGTCGATTTGAAATGAGACACAGGAAGATAGGAAGATTCATTCATCTCCCTTTTAAAAGGAGCCTACACACGTTCAATGTTACTTGACAAGTATTATTGATGAAAATGTTCGTCAAGTAATGGAAATTGCATTCACACAAGAGCATTGAAGAGCATCCAAACGATCAATGTTACTTGAAACATGAGTCATTCGACATTCAACATTAAACGTTCCTTTAGAGATTTCGAAGCTGGTGATATTGAAACAGTCAAAGAATGTCAACCACTTTCTAAACTAGTACATTTAAAATGTTTTAAAAATAATCAAAGGGACTGGATCTAAAAACAAGTTTCAAGAAATTCTAAAACAATTTCTAAAAACCATTCAAAGTTAATCATTTGTATAATAATATGAATTAAACAAGCGCCTAAAAGTATCCTACATAATCAAGAATATTTGTTAGTACGTTTTTATGTGACAAAATTTTGTTTCAAAATTTTATAATTTTGATGTTGTTTTCTTATAAAATTTCCAATATTAATATCTTTTTTCGTCTCTCTATTATCTATAGAAAGTTTGAAGTTTTCCATTATTGACGAAGTTCTTGTTTATCATACCACAAAAACTTACTAAAAGTGATAGTATAAAATATCGAATAGTGTTTTCGTTATGAAATCATGGAAACACATACTGGTATATTACAATTTTAATAATGAAATACCATAATATAATTATACAAAAGCCTTTTTACTAAATTCTCCAAACTATGTTTAATTTAGAATTTATTTGTTTTTGTAATTTTTGTTTGATGTTCAGAAAATGTAATCATAAAATTTTACGAATAATGAAAATTCATCTAGAAAATTTATATTAATAGAAAATGCAAATAATTCAATCTTCATAAATCATAAAACAATATTTTTGAATTCATTCAATTAGAATTATTACGTCGTCGCTAGTTTAATATACACAAATTGGATCTATAATTTCTGGTTCCGGGTATATAAGCGTATTAATTAATTCCTAATACAATTTTTCATAAGTTTCTAATTTTTATAGTATTTTACATGCTATTTTCGATATTATTAAAACTTTCAAATGTAAATAAAAGATATATAATACTCCGTCAGCCCCAAATTTTGGTATGTACATTTCTGTAAAAATTTCTATGGGTGGGTTTGTAGAGAATAATAAGTTTTTATTAGCTTATATTAATCTAAATCAAATTCCTTTTCTGTGATATGTGAAGGGCACTAGACTAGTACGTCATTTTATGTAAAAATTAATGCAATTCAAAAAGATATTCATTGTAATTGGAATAAGGTTAATATGATTCCGGAAAATTGTCATTTCAATACTAGAGACAAAGCTAGTGGATCAGCGAAATGCAATATTGAAGTTATTATTGCGTCGAAAGATTGGTAACAACTTTTGAACAACAAGTAAATTTGATGTGACGCATTCAAGTGTTTCCCGAATTTGGCAAAGATCTTAAAAAAACAGAACAATATGAAAAAGAAAATACTTGTATTGGCATTTTATCGAACAAAAAAGATGTAGACAAAAAAAAATTTGACAAAATTAAAGAAATCTTTTTTAAACTTTGTTTAATTAGATTTAAGTAAAGTGTACATAAAAACATAGAATAACTGAAAATCGACCTATATGCCCTATGGCAGAAATGGGATAGAAAAACAGTCAAAACCAAATTTTCTCTAATTCGCAGGTAACCCCTAATAGCATGAATCTATTCTGCAAAATTTTATTCATTCAACATTAGTTTTTAAAGTATATCCAAAAAACTTTATGAACATACTTATTTCCTCCTACGACTATTTCTTTTGTCATTATCTTCGTACCAATTTTATTGAAATTTACCATAACATCGCCTATTTATGTAGTCAATGTAAAGAAATAATTTCAATAAAATTGGTGTACAAAATTTTCTAATTAAATCTGAAAATTCATGGACAAAACGACAAAATTTTCTGGTCAGCATGGTTTTTGCTTTATAACCTCGGTCTCCCTCGGAGGATTTTGCTGAAATTCAATACATAATCGAGTTAAGGAATAACGAACTTACATTTTCAGTTTCATCAAAATCAGATAACACGTTTTTGAGTTATTTTGTACACTGACGGGCATGCATAAATCGATATAACTTTTGATTCTCTACACATCTATAGTGCTGGTAGTACCTACCATAGGCCATAAAAATCAAGTATAAGATTTGTGGATACCGTAATTTGGGACAGCGGAAGTATATAAATTCATTATTTAACATTTCTAGATAGATAAAAAAAAAAATACTATTTAAAAAATTGATTTACAAAACGTTTACAAACGAAAATTAACCTTTTCCATGGTAAACTTCCACATAAAATTTCTTGTTTAATTGTTAAAGATACTTTTTAAATGATAAAAAATATGATAAAAATATTTGACCATGAATATAAAGCTATTTTTTTCAATACAATTAAAAGTACTTGCATTTTTATTACCTTAAAAAAAAAAAACTTGTTAAAAACTTGTTAAAATTTCGAAAGATTCTGGTTTTTTTTAAAAAGAAAAAAATACTATTTCTTTTCAAAAGTAAATGTTATGATTTCAATTTCAAGAAATTAAATAATTTTACTTTCATAAATTTTTTTTTGTTTGTTTTAGTAACCAAAAACAATAACCAAAATATAATCATAAAAGTCAATTATATTTGGATTGTAATCGAAACTAAAAAAAAAACGCGTTTATCGAATTAATTTAATCAAATATATATAAGAAATATTTTGACACACGACAAGACTTTTTAATATACCTTGAATAACATAAACAAGGACATCATAGGTACACAGAGCTTTTCTCATGTTAAGTAAGTATCCGGCATGACAATTACCAGGCAATTTTATTTAATAAGACATAAAGAAGATTTTTCATTTTATGGAAGATTTCTGGAGACGTGATATGTTTTTATCACGAAAAAAAAGAAACATACATCCACTGACAATGCATACGACTTGAAAGTTTTCTTAGGTTTAAAATATCCTTTTTCGTGTCTTCTTTAAATGTTTCTTTATCTGACTCATAACTTGATCTTATAAAGTGCAATTAAGTTTTATGAAATAATTTCCTCAGATTTCGTAAACTATTCAACTATCAAGTCATTACCAAAAACAATAGAGATCTATTCCTCCTAATAATCGATCAGTTCGAACCACATGTTAGAAAGATATCATATATAAGCTAAATTTTGGCACAGACAGACCGACGAAAAATTCAGAGAAATCTCTAGAACGCGCAATTTTTTACCATCACAAAAAGCTGATAAACTGGCCAATCAAAGGGCAGAAACACTCTTCACAGGAATCGTAGAAATGCATATTCTATCTGACTGCGAAGTATTATTCCATAGAAGGGGGAAACATCTGGAGGCATATTGCCTTTTCCCAAATAAGATTCAATCTCTTGATCCACTCCGAATATTAAAATTCCTAAGAAATAGGTCTAGGCTTTAGAATGGGAATATAATCAAACGACAGTACTGAAGAAAAGAGGGTACAATAGATCTCAAAGGTCGCAGTACAAGAACATAATAATCATAATCACAAAACTTTGTTCCCAATCTATATGGAGAAAAGCAACATACAGCGATTGTTTACAATCATATATAAAGAAAAAATCTTATGATTTTGATAAGGTAAAAATGTAAACACAGAACATAATTTAACTTTCTCAAGGAAAATTCGTCCTTAATAATTTTCTCATAGCCACTCCTCATCCTCCCGCTAAAAGAAAAACAAAGAAAAATTAGTAATAAACGCCAATACACTGGAACAAATAAAGAACACGTACTATATTTATAAGGATTCATATACACGAGCATATCCTGTACATTATTATATACACTACATTAACATGAATGTCATATATTCTAGCGATAAAGTTCATACCTCATATACAGACATATATATAGACTTATATCAAAAGGGATTAAAGATAGTATGTTTGAAAAGGAATTGCCCTAGGATTAATGGTATTTATCAACAGCAATCCACCCGGCAACAAAACTGTATTTTGTACTCCTTCGTGACTATATATCGTATGTATATTAGTCAACATTATTATGTTGTATATAGTATGTGAAAATCATATTACGGGTGAAACGGAAGTTTGCTTGCTGCTTTTCCATTTTTTCTTTTTCCTTTTTACTTTTTGACAAAGGCCTCATGTCAAATTGAAGGATTATAGATTTCATGTTATCTTCGGAAAATGTTGTGTGTTTTCCTTCTTCTTTTTTTCTGGGTGTGTATTTTTATATCAACTCCTAGCGTCTCCAAAAAAAAAGAAAAAAGTAAAGAAAAGCTCATGAAATGGTTATTATTCACCTCCATTCTATAAACTTTATTTCGTTTATGTTTCATGCATTTTATGTAGATTCGATATGTGATATTTAAAAAAAAAGGTCAAAAAAGGGTTAAAGTCATACGTTTGCTGTTTTCATTGTTTTTTGCCTTTTGTATACAATACGTCGAAACTTTTGCCTACGTTATGTATATGCTTTTCTCGTATAAACTCATCGCATCCCCATGTACAAGAATATCTGTTTTTGTTAAAAGGTATCCGGGCAAAGATATTCTAAGATAAGAAAATTTTCTCCAGAGAGACACAACGACATGGGTGTATACTAGAGACTATATGAATACGTGAACAAACAAGCAACAGGGTACTACAAATATTCATCCTTCTTCGAAAAGAATATTTTCTTTTTGGTCCTTTTATTTTTACATGGTATCCTGTTTGGTTTTTTTCTTCATCTTTTTTGCTTGTCTGGTCTAAGTTTAGACATAAGACTCGGAAAAAGTCTTATACTATATATGAGAAGAACAGATATCGAAGTATATACACAAAAGTTTTTCTTCTGGCATTTTCTTTAACGAATAATCTAACACCATTCCTTCTCTTGGGTAAACGGTAGACCAATAATTTTTTTCTTATTTTTATTCTCAGGCCGCTTTATATATTTGTCTAAATCCGTGGAATATATATATATATTGAATAAAATGTTAGATATTTTACCATGGAAAATATATTTAAATGTATTTGTATGGCTATTATACTGGATATTATCTGAGTTCTTTTTAAAAGATGGTATCACGTTAATAACAAAATCTTCAATCTACCAAGATGAATAAATTTTCTTTTGGTTGTTGTTTTAACATTAAAAAAAAAATATAAGAAATTAGAATATTTTTGTATATATATAGAAATGTTTGTGTTAGTTATATATTTTTCCCAAAAGGAAATTCTTAAAACATTTATTTATTTCAATGTTTTTTTTTTACTTGTTCTCCATACAAATGAAGTATAATAATACAATCTATGGTCTACGAGGTCTGTATAGTCATTAAAAATATGAGAAATGAGATGTATCTATGGTCAGGTACGATATAAATGCAGGTGAACGAATTTTAATTTAAGTCCTGTGAAGATTTTTGTACGCTTTTCCTTTTTTTTTTTGGTTATGTTTTGTTTTCTTCACTATTTAGTATATATCTTCGAAGAAGGATAGAAAAATTTTATCAGACCAGACCAATAGATATAAAAGTCTACCAGATTTTTTTCTTTTTTCATTTTTTGATATTCATTTCTTAAGTAAGTCTATAAGAAAAACAAGGGGGGAAACAAATATATAAAAGAAAATTATAAGGCTTTCAGTATGTATCTTTATTTTAATCCCTTGAGAAATAGGGATCAACTCATTTTAGCCAAAAACCGTAAGAAAATGAAGAGCTTTTCTCTTATTACATTATAAAATACGTGTAATTTAGTTTTTTTATTTTAGCAGGATAAAAAAAACCGGAAAAAATTTGTATAATTAAGTTTTTGCTTAAAGACAAAAAGTTAGATCACTTTTTCATATTTCAACATCAATTTTCTTGAAGTAAAAAAAGCTAAATAAACGCTTAGAAGTAAATAGAAATTAATTCAGGATATTCTATCTCCACTTTTTCTTTACTATATGTATTATTGATAAGGGATTGGAGTAAATCTATTAAGCAAATTTTATTGAAATCGAAATATTACACTATATTTCTAGGCAAGATGATTCCACGAGTTTTCTTGATAAAAGAAGGGTCGGGAACTTTCCTGTAAAAACACAAAAGCACTAAATACGTTATTGGTTGAAAAGGAAGAAATTAGATGGTTCTTGAAACCATCAAATATTCTATAAAATCACGAAACCATTCTAAAACACAAAATGATCACGGTTGATTTGACATTTCGAGAAATTTCAAGAAAAAGTTTCTGCATATTTATAGAAACTACGTTTACATGCAGGAATATTCTCGAAGTTGAAGTCAAGAAGTATATAAGGTGGAAACACCGATAGAACAAAACACAGTTCAATTCAGAACTTGACCAGAAGATCAGAGAGATTTCGGAAAGCGATAAATTAGTAAAGTAATAAGTAATTAAGTGTTTTTCGATTGTAAATAAATTGTGGATTAATTAATTTTGTAATAATTAATAAGAATCGATAAACAAATATTTGTAAAACTACTTGTTAACGCAGAAATAATTGTAAATAAAGCTTATACACTAAATTCACATAAATAAAAAGTATTATCATTTTATAACATCGAACCAGAGGGGTAGCAGGCAACAATATAAATTTTTAAAGTGCATCGAAAAGACTTTTTTCCGGGCCTGTCTACTCGTCACACCCTGTACAAACGAAATAAAAATTTCGAAAATTAACATTAATAACATTATTTACATCCAAATTATGTCATTTTTCTTTCCTTATATTAAATCTGTCCAATTTTATAAACATTAACAACAAAAAATAATCATTTTTTTGAAATTAAACAGAATTTAAATCGATATCAATGAATTTTCCACATAAAACTTTTTCAAAGTCATAATTTACAATGAAATCACATGTGTAAAAAAAAAAATCAGGAACATATATTTTATTTGACCAAAAGCTCACATGAAATTAAGATATTTAAAATCGAGTGAAAATTGTAAATTAACATTATATGAACATTGAACAAAAATACTGTTTGTAGAATAATATAAAAAGTATTTAAATTTTAATACAATTTTATAACAATCTGTGACTAAGGAAAATGGAATGAAAAATTTGGAAAAGTTTTCAAGTAAAACGCCATGGAAATAAAAAACTTATGTATAAAAAAAACATAAAACAGTTCTTTAATTGTAAACATAAAACAAAAAGAATGTTTATTATGTTTACTAAAATTATAAAAACAATTATTTTCGATTATTTTTCATTGATTTGTTTAAAAACAAACTATATAGAAAAAGTTTCTTCTTTTTTTTTAGTTTTTCTATTTTTCAAAAGATATCCCCCATCGGGAAAATGGTAATATATGTTATATGTAAGACTCTAGATATGATTCATGTAGATAAGATGCCTGCATGATCATGGTCGACTAAGAAAAGGCTTAGTACAAATATGCGTCATGTACATAGCACGCCAATATAACGGCTAACATATTTAAAATAGGACTAGGGCAAACAATAGTCATGCAGATAAGATGCCTGCATGATATTGGTATAAAAAAAAATAGGAAACTCGACGATCTTGAATCAAGGAGGCTGGATTCGACCGTGATCAAGAAAACTATATATAAAATAGAAGTTTCGTTCATTAAAATAAAGTGTTTTGTTTTATCTTATTGTTTTCCTACATATATCGCATGAGGAATGGGAGGATAAGATTATCCTTAATATAATAGTACTTTCAAGCACTTGAAATGTGTAAATGGAAATCTATAACTTAGGCCTAAAACAAACATTAAACAAAAAACACTTTTATAATTCTTCTATTAGGATAAAACTTAACACATACAAGTATGTTATGTATATTAATTTACCCAAGATCTCCTGTTTTCATTATGTAATTTTAAGAGTATTTTGCTACTGACTCTACTACAAATTCACTTGGTTACGATATAAATTTAAGTACCCTTTGAATGAAGTTACGAGTAGTAATTTAGAAGAAACTTTGAAAATGAATAAATCAGGAACTATTTACAACTTATTTAAAATAAAAATTAGTATGAATTTTCTTCAATATTTTCATAAGAAATGAATATCTATCCTGATTGATACTTAACACTACTTTGTAAGAAGTTCAAATTCTAAAGAATTTTTCTGCTTCTTTGGACAACAGAGAGATACAACTTAACACAACTTACAATCTTAGTGTCTTGTAAATTTTCAAACTAAAATAAAATCTCATTTTCTACCATACAAGTTTTTGCTTCTACTTAAATTTCAATTTTAAATTCTTTTTCAACTTTTAAAGTATACTTCCTAACTTTGATAATATTAATTTAACAAATTCATTTTTTGCTGACCTTTTTATACTAAACTATCATTTGATGAAGAAACTTCCAACTTAATCTAGATTTAAATGCATTAATTCTTTAACTAGCGAAACCACTTTTTTCTTTTTTGCTTCTAATAAGCTTAAAGTTTAATACAAATCCTACAATGTCTAGCAGGATATAATGTACCATATACGACACGTTCAAAAAGAAAAAAAGAAAAAACAGGCATCATAAAATCTCCATAATCCACTTTTTGGTTTAATACGCGTATGTGTTTATATTATCCTTTAAGTGAATTCTTTTGTTTCATATGAGTTTCGCGGTAGGATAATTCTTATTTTTTTGTTTTGTTGTCCTTCTTTTGGTAGATATATATGTATTATCATTATTTAAGCTTTCTTTTTTTTCTAAGTGGTCCATTCATTCATTTTGTATATATCATATATACGAGTATATACCATATAGTGTATTTTGATCCCTAAAAGCTTAACATTCTATTAAGTTGAACAAATCAAAGTATATATACGCACATTATATGATAAATGAGAATTGTTATAGAGATTTCTATACAATATTTTATTATAATATGAAATGGATGAAAGCTTTTATATTCTTTCTCGTCCTTTTTATTATTATTATTATTGTTGTTGGAGTTGGTGTTCTTATCCCGATTTAATCCTAAAAACGTAAAAATCTATTTTCATCATTATATATATTGCTTGTTTCAATTATAATGAAAACGATGTTGACACTGCCCTTAAGGTATTAAAAGGATATAATCTAAATATATAAACTCGAGAAAACGATAATGTGCTATTTTATATAAATCTTCTTTTTCGATTGTCGTTATCGTAATTATTTCAACAAAAAAAAAGGATATATGAAAGAGTTATGAATGTTAAATGAGTATATATATATTTCTTTTTTGGGGGGATGGTAAATATTTATTCAGTTTCATTTAATTTGTAATTAAAAAAATTGATTTGTTTCTATGAAAATTCATATTATATATAAAAAACTGAAAAGGACAATATTGAATTTTATGAATGAACCTTTTCTATATTTTATGTGTTTTTCTTTTAAACAAACAAATAAATTCATTTTATATAAATTCAGCATATATGAAAAGCATATAAGTAAAAAGGACACACAAGAACATATAAAATATAATCAATTCAGATGACCCAAAGCAATTAACAAATTGAAGTTGCTATTTATATATGTTATATAGTAAATATATTTAAAAAGGACAGTAGTCCTTTTGAAAATTTCAAAATATTTGCATTTTCAATTCCTATAAATTAAGAAAAATCTTCTTCAGGCGTGACTATTTTTGAATTATCCTTTAAGATATTTTGTTATTAAGAAACTAAAAGCTACACAGACAGAAAAAAACAGCATTGGCATTTTTAATTAAACTCAATTAATTGAAGAAAAAGTGACAGTGATCTCAGTGAAGTCTAATACCTTGTCAGTGTCTACTAACAAAGTTTCTTAACATAGAGCACCAGCAAATGAAAATTAAATGAAAATGGAAAAACAAAATTTGGCAGTTTGAAGAACTGTAAAAGGGCTTGACCGATTCTTTCAAAAAATATACCGCATTTTCTATAAGTTGGATCAGTATAAACGCATATACATGTACCAAATACGGTTGAGTCGTTACAAAGTTTGATACGTATAGTGGCACGTAGGTGGAGGAGTAGTAGCACTCTTGTGTTACATACATATATTAGGATTTCTCGCTCATGGTTATAAAGATTGTAAGAGTTAATATATAGCAGCGAATCTGAATACTTAAAAATAGTTTTAAAAAAAAGAGGCATCGATAGCATAGTCGACAATATTGTTTAGTAATCAAGAATTTTGAGTTCGTGCCCTAGATATGTATGTTTGACTCTTCTTTCAATTCCCTCAGTGTTCTAATCAAATTTGTAGTTTCATGGTAAGAATTAGTTGCAGTATCTAATTACATTGTTTCTTTAAACAAATGGTAAATTCAACTAAAAATTTAGACGTTTTATCCAATGTAATATCAATTATATTTGATTGGATCTTTTAAGTCGTAGTAAGCTGAAAATTATTGAATTTATTACTGCTACTTATAAACATAATCTTAGGTGGATGAAACAAGTGTTTTCTTTCTGTGCAGGTTTAAAATATAAACTTAAAATTTGTGTTTAAAATCAATCATAAGCATTAAAGATAAAGAATTTTCCATGAAAATAGTTAAAAATTTAAATCAACAAAAATTTAAATCTATCGAAAGAAAATATATAGATCTAGAATCTAAAATTTGTTAGATTTTATGATGGTCCTCCTATATAAATGAAACCGTATCCATATGTAATGTTGATGACATGAAAATTCTAATATATCTATCATAAATCTAGTTAATCTAAAAGATTGTTGATAGTAGAATGCCCTTAAGTCATTCGATTTAAAAGATTTACTACAGCAGTATGTAGGTTATGATATTTCCGATAGTACCATACTATATATAGAGATAGTGTTGAATATTGGTTACATAAATATTAGATATTGGAAAAGGTGAAGTGTATTTCTATACATTTATTTGATATGTACATATGTAAAAGATAAAAATAGATTATTCGGGTATAATCAAAGTGTTAAACAGAAAACCAAAATTTCGAAGGATTATATTATTTTTGTTCAGAAGATTATGATCTCATATAGAGTATAGTTGCTGTTTTTAGTGATTAACTAAAGGATTAACAAGCATCAACAAATCATGTAAATTATCTTAAAATTGAAATTCATATCAAAAATCTATTCAACCGGAATTTCTTAATATAATAAGTTATATCCTTTTTTTTAGAATTATTGGGTAATTTTGACATTTATTATTTTTATAAAACGTTCATCAATTTACGATAATTTGAGATTCAACAAATTTTTTTCTTATATATTTTAAAAGAAAATCTAAGAAAAAAAAGGGTTTTTCTTTTAATATCAAATTGATTATTTATAATAGATGAATAATGGAAAATTTTTTGAAAACCTATCAAATTTCTGAAATAATATATTTTAGAACTGTTTTGTGTTCAAAGGAAAAACAATATATGGAATTTAATAAAGATTGATATACTTCGATTAATATTGGAAAATATTTTTATTATATATAAGGAAAATTATAAAAGTATCTTACCATAAATCTATAGAAGAGAGACCAAAATGTCCAAATGAGGTCATATTAGTTTTACAGACTCTAGTTTCGGAGTTGTGTAACTTTTCAAAACTAAAGTAAGTTAGTATCTAGGACAAATAGTTGTTTTTTTTTAAGATTTAAGCATTTATAAGAAGACAATGAAAATACCCTTCTAAAAAACAAAAAGTTTTCCATTCAAGTTAGAAGAGTCATCTCTTTGGAGTTAATACTTTTCTTGGACGTTGTCTGTCACATATCCCACCATAATAATATCGACAACCTGAACGTGTTCTTATCTAAATAGAGATATGTACAGGACGCAAAATCTTGAAAATACCTTTATAAAATTGAAAATCTGGGAATTTAGCAAATATTATAAAATGAAAGTTCACCATCATCTCATCTACTGACGCCAGATCTCTGAACTTTACACTCTATAGGTAGAAAAAAAAACACTCTTTATCTTATCTAGTTCAAAAATATTCATTTCAATGAATTTTCTTTAGTGAAAATTATATATGTAAAGTTGTAAATGAATATTTTTCTTTATTTTTGTAATGAAAATGGTCTTTTTTTTTCTATTTTCCAGAAGATTTATACCAGTTTCCGTTTAATAAAATAAATAAAATAAAAATTATGTACTATAATAAATTTCATCATATTTAAATCGTAATTAAAATTCATGAGATATATGAGCTTTTCTATGAATTAACATGAAAAAAATCAGAAAAAGATTTTCTTTTAACAAGAAAACGTGAAAATTTCGAGAAGTAAAAAAAGCATAAAATAATATTTATGTAGTTGGAGAATATATAAGAAATTCATACATCAAATGATTTCAATCTTTAATTAAAAATTTTATGAGATTTTTTTTTTTAGTTTAGGTTACTTTTTCTAAAATACAAAACAAAATTTAATGATTTCTTTTTTCAGAGTAAATTTTAAACTTTAAGTCATAAAAAAATACAGAATTATAAATTTTCATGATTTCGATTAGTTTAAGTAAATTCAATTGTTCTGAGAGAATTTATTCAGTTGAATAATCTTGGAAATGGCTTTTTAGAATCATTTTATATTATACATGCGTATATAAGCGGATTATTATTATTGTTGATTTTGTATTTCACTAGAAATGTAAATTATAATTCACGAAATGTTTGCAGATTCATGGCTTTTGGGGTAAATATAATTAATATTTTAGGAAAATGGAAATTAAACAATTCCGAACGTTAATCTTTGAAAGCAGAGTTAGTCCTTTTCGGGGCAATACTAATAATTCTTTATAGTTGTGGTTATTAGTGATTGGAATTGATGTTTTTTTTGTTTAGTATATTTTCTATCAATATTGTTATGTATAACTAAATAGTTGCCACTTTAAATTTACTAAATTTCAAGGGGCAAATTACTTGGGGTGCTAAGGCCTACAACTGTGCGGGTCCCTCGAATACAATACAATACAATATAAATTACTTGGGGTGATGTATGAAACCGATAATTCATTTTCCCTTATCGCTTCACGAAGTTCTATTTAGTTTATAGACTGAATAAAAATTATAGAATTAGAATTCATATTTTAAGAGTTGCTTTGAACTTTTAAACAGTTTATATCAACAAAGTATAATAATTGAAGTAATTGAGAACCAAATTTTCAAAACTAGAACCGATACATGGAGTAGTATTTGATTGAACAACTATTATATTTTTTTGTTAATTATAAATATTTCCGTCTGTAGCTTAACAGCTTTCAAATACCCACCAAATACCAAATATGATTACTTCTAATTTTATGAAAATTCATGAATTTCAGGAATTCCAAATTTTAATTCCATAATTTTTCAAAGAAAATCCGCAACTTTTTCTTACAAAGTCTAATATTTAGTTATAAAAATATGATAAGATGTATAGAATTTTTCCAAAACTTTAAATATTTCATATATCCGGAATAGACAGAAACAAAAGGTATCCGATCTGTGGTGATCGTAATACTAAAGTTTAATTCGTTCAGGAGTTAACGACCTGTTGAATAAAAATTTTGATTCAACATATTTTGTGGACTAAAACTGGAACAATCCCACCAGAATTTCCTTAAAATCATAACTCCAGACAAATTAAAGGTAAATCAATTATTCATGTTTTTAGGGTGGACAAATCTTCATAACTTTCCAATTGCAATTTATCATCTTTTATTTTTAATTTGAAATTTTTTAATTGAAACTATAGTTTATCAAAACAATAAAATTCCATAAAAAATAATAAATAGAATCAAATATTTATTGAACTTTTTTATTGATTTTTCCATACCCGTCAGGCTGAATACATTTTCCTGTATCATTTTTAGTTTCTGTATATATATGGAGACAGAAAATCTGACACGTTTTATTTTAAGGCATATAGCGGCAATTACAAGGATTGATGTAAATTGATGTAAAATATTTCCAGCAATAAATTATTACTTCGTTTCATTTCTTTAAATTGAAATCAATTCATTTTGTGAGTTAGGGAAGAACAATCGTTATAAATATTTTATATTCATTTGATAACACCATTTATACACCTTGTTTATTAAGTTGATGATGATATTTTCCGTCTCATACTCCTCAAATTGTATTGTTTTTGATGAAAATCAAAAAGAAAAAAGTTACTTAAAATTGGTTTTTCACTTTATTGAACTTCAGTTTATATACGAGGAGAGTCCATAAACTTTTAGAAGCCTTTAGAAGCCATAAAGCAGAGCGTTGATTGACGGCGACATCCATTTGGGATGCCCTGCTAAGGCCATTATTTGTTTTAACCAAATAAAACAAAAAGCAATAAAAATAATAGGAAAAAAAGAATGACCAAAATCAGGTAAGATTCAAAATTCAAACCAACATTCTGTTAATTTCAAATATGGCAACAAAACAACAACAGTTTCAATTAGTACCATCTATTATCTGGAATATCTAATATAGTACTAATTAGCTGTTGGTAATATGTATTAGATCACCATTATAACATTTCGTAAACATTATTTATTTTTCCCAAAAACAAAAACAGCTAATAGGTAGGTAGGTAGAGTAGGGGTACTGCGTACAACACCAGGCACCTTATGGGCCCATTGTGATCTCTACGAGACTAAGAGTTACCCTATTGGGAAACCTATTCCTCTTCAAAGCATTTAATTTTCCTACAAAACTTCATTAGACTGCTCACGTCAGCCGCTTGAAGTATCCCCAAATTCCCGAAGAAATGGTTGCCCAAAAAGTTGTTCCGAGCTCGAGAGAGAGCTGAGCATTCGAATAAAATGTGCTTGATGTCTTCAGGCACTCCTATGTCTCCACAATATCGAAGGAGGTCCGTTTGCACCAAACCCAGTCTTTTAGCGTGCTTTCTTAACACAGCTAATAATAATACATAAATGCATTTATTGAAAGATTTGAAAAGGTTTTAGGGTTGAAGGTGAATATATCGAAAAGTAAAAAATAATAAATAATTTAATTTTATCTTTGATCTCCTTCATAATTTCACGAAATTTGTTGGTTTACCCTCGTATATATAAAAAGAAATGGTATTTCCAAAAAAAAAACAAAAATCTTACATGTTCTTAAAGGATGATCGAACATTATTTTGAAAAGCTTTTCAATATAATCTCCTTATTCAAATATAAATTTAAATTTGTTTTTTGTTTATATTCGAAGAAACGTGTTTATTTATAAAACAGATTTTTTTCTTTTTTTGGCTACCGTTCAATGTATACAATGTATTAAGTCTCATCATAACAAAGTTTATATAAGGACAAATCGAATAACCATAAAATAATATTAACCCTTTTCTCGTTTAATAAAATTATTTACATACATATATAGAGATGTCAATGACAAATTTGATGTGGTTTTCATATGTTTGCACATATTTAAATTTTGTATACGTTTACTAAAGAGTATCAATCAATAGGATATGTTATATATGCTCATATTTTTTTCAATTAACCACATAAATATTAATTACAACAATAAATGATATTTCCATATTATGAAGCTTAATAAAATTGTATGTTGTTACAAATTAATCATTGAAATATTATATATATACAGGGTGTTAACAAAATCATAAATCTTAATTATTTATTATGATTAATATATTACCAATTAATATTTATAGAATTTATGATAATTGATTGATTTATAGCATAGAAATTATTCATTTTTTGTCTCTTGCCTTCCTATTCTCTTGGCGTAATTTAAAAGTACTTTTAAAAAAAAGTCAGACACACAAAAGACACACATGCGATTTTAATGATCATTATCGATAATGATGCTTAATGATCAATTTTAATTTTCTATTTTAATTATCATTATTTTTTTTAAACTTCAATAATTTTTCTCTTGATTGTAAACAGATCCAGAAGGACAATTAAAAAATAATTATCATAATTGGCATATTTGGTTTATCAAACGTATTAAAATTTCAATAGTATTTTATTGAATAAGGGCTTTATTATTATTTTTTCTAGAGAGGTCAACTAATGGTTAGGATAAATATTGTTCAAAAGTTTTGAAGTGAATTTAAACCAGTGATCTGAAATAAGTTTTCTTTATTATAAATATCATTGAAATTCGAGTTTTCTTGTACAAAATTTTTCAAATCTAAAGAACTCTTTATATTATTGATCTGGGAAATTACAAAAGAAATATCAATAAAACAATTTAAGATAAATTCCGGATCATATTTTTTATACCTTTAAAATTGTTTAATATAATTCTTAAAAAGATGGATCAAATTTATTTAAAAATAGCCAAAGGGAATTCTTTTGTTTTATGACTTTTACCACACCCTATATACCATTTCTATATATATATACTTCTGACAAAAGAAAACCTGATATGAAAAACAAAACCAGAAAAATAATATTCTTAATAGTCGCGGTTAAATAAAATATTGGGAAAATATACATTTATATGAGAAAATTCAAAAAATATATAGAATATATAGAGTTCCTTTATATAAGCCAAAAGTACTTATATAAGGACAAACAAATTTCTTGTGGTTATATTACTTTGACAATAACAAGAAGAAAAATCCAATTTATTTTGATCTTGAACCACTTTGATTCGAAGAAAAAAAAAATTTTCTTTTTGGCGACATAATATTTGCCCAAAAAAAAGAAAAAGGAGGAAACTTTATATTATTTTTCACAGGAAAAGGCTTTTTTTTCTTGTTCTTTAAGATCAACAACAAACAAGAGAATAAAAACAGGTATATATGATATATTATAGGACATCTTTAGAAAATAATATAATTTTCTCAATTTCATGATATTTTCTCAAACTTATTGCCGAGATATTTACTTTGAAAATATATTTTAGTAAATTAGTTTTATATATATTAAATAGAAATCAATATGATAAATAGTATGAGTTTTATTAAAGGCGATTATCAATACATATTGTAAAATACAGTTAAATTTACATATGTAAATGAATAGGACAGAACATTTTCTATCATATTTCCAAACCTTAAAATTATAAATTGGTGATATTCTCTTTGGACACTTTTTTTTTGGATAATAAATGGAGTATAAAATTGTAGAAAGCACTGTATCTAATGCACAAATGTAAATGATAAAAATTTATTTCAAATACTGTATTTTTTTCCATTTATATTTAGGACAATTGTCTGAAATGAATAACTCGAAAAAGTTTGTTAAGATTGAAGATATTCCAGGCAACCAAAAATGCTTCTTACTAGACAACTCCATTAGATTTTTTTCAAGAGTTACTTTCAGTCGAACTGAAAAAGTCTTGTGTAGACTCGAAATATTGGACATATTTACAGTCGGACTGAAAATAAGTTTCGTGGAGACTCGAAAAATTGGACTTTTTTCAGTCCGACTTAAAATAAGCCTTGAAATAAGTCTAATGGAGTCGTGGGGTTGGTTAGAACAGGTTTTTTAGTTAAAAAATTTAAGAGGTCTTTAATCGAACCATTTATAACAAAAGAGCTTAAAAGCCGTCTACAAATTCGGATAATACTAAAAACTAGAAAAATTCCTAACTAAGTATGAATGATTTTGAAATCTAAAATGGCACAGTAACTCTTCTTAGACTTAATTTTAAATAACTAATTCAGGATAAATCTTTTAAAGTAATATCTAGTCTACCAAAACCTTCAGTACACCAAACCTTCTATAAGACGGTTTCGCTCTAACGCGGAACAAGAAAGATTGCTTCCATTTTCTCTTTCCGAAGAAAGAGGATTGTGTGTATAGATATCATGTGCATGTACAAAATAGTCATTTAATATTTTTTCTAAAATTACTAGCAAAAAATATCAAAAATAGATTAGGCTAGGACAGAGCTTATTTTTTACTTCACGGAGAATAAATGCGAATAAAAAGAGTTTGTCATAAATTCCTAACAAAGCGGCGGGTCCTTCAATAATATACCCAAAACATGCAAACCACAGCTGTCTACATGTCATCTTAGATTTTTAATGATCACAAGATGTTGTCTCATCTAATAAAATACATTTTCCTAACACATTATTATGCTTGTAAATGGAAATATGATAATATATTTTCTTCTTTATTAAAATGTATGATACACTTCTTTTTTTTTTTTACTAAAAACACATTTAATATATTAATAATAATAATAATTTTATTATTGATATAAGTTAGTCATACAAAATAAATAAAACAAATGAAAATAAAGTGTTTTGTTAATTAGGCAATTTGCCAACAGAAAAAACGAAGAAGAAGCAACTAAATAATGTTCGTATATAAATATATAATTGCCAAAAAGTATATTTTTGATTAAATAAAATAATTTCAGTAATCGTCACTAATAAATTTTTGTTTGAATAATATTCAAAGATGCTAAAAAACGCGGATAGAAGTTAGAATTTTTGAATAATATCAGAGTTTATTGATTCTAAAAGTTTGAAATATGTTTATTAAAAGTAATATATATTTAAAATTTAGACTAATTATAAAGTCGTGTCAGTCTAATAAATTTATACAGGCATCCCGCGAATAACACGGTTAACATACAATTTTGAAAATATTGTTCCGTGCTATTCAAAAATCGTGAAATTCAAAATTCCATATCCATATAAAATTGTACATTTGGCTCTCCAAAGAGAAGTAAGCACTCACAACATTATGCAATGATACTAAAGGCCAATCTCCACACAGCCGACATCCTATTCTGACGAGAAAAATCAGAAAACTAGAAAGAGATGGACTTTTGCAATTTTCGCTAGGATTGATTGAATAAAAACATCAGAATCTCCCCACACAATTTAGAAAAATTGGTAGTGTGCGACGGCATCGTGTATGATTATTGTGAGAGTATGCAAACGCAGATGAAGTTCCATTAAATAAGATGAACATGTTCTTCTGCGTTTGAGGGGAATTATCTGGCAGATGAAGAATCAGATGGGGAAATGAGAAATGCAGAAGACGGCAAAATTAGTAGGATGATTGTTTCTCCCTTTCTGTTTAACCAAATTTTGCATAAGTGCATTCCATACTTTTATCAGAATAGGATGTCGGCTGTGTGGAGATTGGCCTTAAAACTATTCTGAGCACAAAGAAGAGAGAAAATCTATTTACAATAAGAACTGAGTTTTACAACTTTCTTTGATATCTATGTATTTCCTGCAAATTTGTTATGTACATATGGACTGTGTGATCATTAACAGTAATATGTGTGTACACATTCGCAAATTCGTGTAATTCAAATACCGCGTTATTCAAGGGTTGTCGAAATTTCTGATCGTATTGTTCGCGACTTCGTGCTATTCAAGTACCATGCTATTCGAGGGATACCTGTATTACAATATGAGTGCAGCAATTTATATCATTTATATTTTATAGAAAATGTGATAATTTTAGCCAAATTTATCCAAGAATAATAAACAGCTGAGAATTTCATTTAATCATGTTGGAAATAGTAAGATTCAAACCAAAAAGAAAAAAAACCAAGAAGAATATCTAAGAATATAATTTTATTAATACGTTGGTTACTTGAGAGGACAGTGACTGGTATAGTTGAATTACGTTGTGATGTTTTCATAAATACTTGTATAATGGAATATATTTGAAAATGTTATCAGAAAATACGCACAACTAAAATACTGTAATTATATTCAGTAAATGTGAAATCAAAATTGCGTTATTTAAGGAAACCAAAGGTATAAACAAAATGATGGATCCACGACAGATTCACGACGTACTAGAATTGTAAATGTATACGTTTTCAATTAAACTAAACAGAACGCGACGGATTCATGATGGACTATTTTTAATAAAATCTAAAAATTGATAACCATGAATCCGTCGTATGAAACTAAATTAGTTTTTTAGAAAATATGAACACTATTGAAATTCGAACCAAAAGTTTAACTCCAGACTTCTATTAGTGATCTCTAGTAGTGAGGCTGTATATAAACAATTTCACCAGTAAATATACTTGTTTCTATTTGTCGTCATAGAATCCTAACTTTGTACAATTGATTGAAAATTTTGATTGCTAAATTTTATCTAAACAATTATTTAGTTTTAGGAATTTTTTTTTTAATTCAATTTATAACCATTCGAAACTAATTATCTTATATAAATGCGAGTTGATGTGAACATTTACCCTTAATTACGTTTTGAATATAAATTAATATACTGACAGCTTTTTAACATATATTCAAACCTTAAGAATGATAACAGATAGAGTATAAAATCAGAGAAAGCATATATCCAAATCAGAAATATAGATCAAAAATATACAAATATTCTGCAGTTTAAATTCATTTGCAAAAATATTTCCAGGAATATATTCGCCTAAAAGTATGCATAGTTTAATTAAAAACTATTTTCTATTATAAACGGATTCTCCTATCAGTAGGCATACAATTATAAATTATAAATGATTTGCGGAGAAAACTTTTTTATATAATAGACAGAAATAAAGACAATTGTCTGAAATATATAGATCGAAAAAGTGTTCTAATTTACAGATGTTATTCGGATAACTTAAAAGAATATTAAAAATTCTACCTCAGTACGGGTAAAATACCAGTTGTACTGGCACTACAATTCTTTTTTTTATATCTTAACTAACATATACTAAACAAGCGCTTAAAACTATCTTACAAATTTGAAATCTTTCACGACTAAATAAATCATGAACTAAGTTAAATTCTGTTAAAATTTTGAAAAGCTTAAAAAAAGCTCAGTACTTAATCGACCATATAATATATATTTAGATTTTTTTAATGATCAATTTCATTAATTAATTAATAAAAAAACTAAATGCAATTACAAATTTAATTATATTTTAAAAACCGGAAATTATAACAAGTATATTAAAAATTGAAACAATTTCAATACTACTTAAATTGAGTCTGATTTTAATGGCATTTTATTTTTAAAAGTTAAATTTATATTCAAAAAAATATCCTTTTGAGAATAATTAAAAACTAAAAAAAGAATTATCATTTAATAAAAAAAATTATCTACTAATTAAAATAATAATAAAATTTTTATTAAAAATAGCTTTTCTTTGAGATGTTGGTCATTTTTCGAATCCAATTAAATAAATTGTTAACATTGGCTCCCTTTTTTTTTTTTTTGAAAATAACATTTTATACTTTGTAATTAAGAACAAATAATTGGAATGTAAAAAGATCTATTCTAATATTTAGATTAATTCACATTTAATATACATAATGTAAAAATAAATATTATAATCATTATAATTTTTCAGTTGTTATATTCTTGTCTTGGCACAAGAATATTACGCCATTTGTCATTAATCAAAGAAAAAAAAGAAAAGAAAATATATATTCTTCGATGATGATGAAAATATAATAATAGTAAAATAATTTATGTACAACAACTTGATATTATGTCGCCTTCGCGATCGTGAAAAAAAAACGTAAGTTATTTGAACGACAAATGGATCAAAACTACATAAAGTCTGGTGACGATCTCATAAACATATCTTTCGGACACTGTCCTCTTCTATAGTTATTTTTCTTCGCCGTATACAATACGCATATATGAATATTATCAATGAGGTGTAAAGAAAATTATAATAAAAAAAAAAATGGAGAAAATTTTCTGGATGTTTTCCAAGAGAACTTTGTTACGTAGAAAAACGTGTTCATCAAATTACGTAACAATAAAAGCAACGAGAATGAAAAAAATTGGAAAACTTCTAAGAAAATTGATGTTATACTACATGGGCTGATAAGTACGTGCATTGACACAGACGGGATACCATAAAATTTTTAAAATAATCCACCATTTTTAACAAGTACAATCTTTTCTGAGACAGCTCTCAAAGTTTGAGCCACTTTTCTTTCATAGAAGCAAAGCTACAGACGTTCAAAAGTTTTGAATAGATTTGAATTGAATTGAATTGAATTGATTTGATTTGAATTTTTTTCAAAATGAAAAAAAAACATTATTTTTGATGGGAAAAAACGCGATCCAAACTAAGCAATGGCTGGTAAATATGTTACAGGGAATCTTTTCGATCGAGATAAATGGTTGAGAACTGAAGTGGTGAATTTAAACGTGGTCGTTCGTACAAGCGTTTATGATGATAAACGTCTAAGTAAGCCAGTTAAGGTGACCACTGTTAACGAAAATATCCATGATATCATATTAGGGCATCGAAAAGTACCTTAGACAGCTGATATTATGGCCATTATCAGGTTGAGCGCCACGTGCTCCACAGGTGGGCATTTGAATTTTCGAACATGGGACAAAGTGACTACCGGTGGACATTGTTGGATTTAGTTGGTGGGACAACGTAACCACCCGTAATCTCACTACGTGTTGTATTTCGAAACACAAAACAGGTAAAACCAACAAAACTAGATTTGGTTAAATAAATACCACAAAAAAATCAAAAAATTAATGAAAACAAATAAAACAATATTGGTCAACTAAGGAATAACCACTCGTGAGCACGCACTCTCCCGTGCAGTTCAAAAAATGACCACCGGTGGGCACGTGGGGCTCATCGTGTTAAGGTGTATGTGACAGACCTTCGTATTATACAAAAGGTGTGGAAATGTTAAATTACCGCTGGACTAGATGTATCGAGCTAAAAGGAAGAATAAAAACGATTTTTGCCAAAAAACTTGTACTTATCAGCCCATGTAATATATCGACTGGGGTACAATAAAAATTATAAAAATAAAATGTATACATACTCCCTCGATCCGGGTTTAACATATATATAATCCATAAACATACATAATTATATTTGCAATATCTCAGCCATACAAAAGAAAATCGTCGATTTAAACGACAATTTGTTTGGATTTGGAAGGATTCTGGCTGTTTTCCAAAGATCTGTTGCTTTCAACATTCAAATATATAGTATACTAGAAAAATTTAACTAAAAATATACAGATTTGTACAATAAACAAACATAAATACCCGTTGGTTAAAATTGCTTTACTATAGAACGAATTTAGTATTATTATTATTTTTTTGTTTTTTTTACCATATGAGAAGTGTTGTGCGCTTTTGGCACGTTCGTTTATGTTTTGTCTTATATAGATATGTAACCTGACATACTATTTGCCAATACAATATCTACACAGTTCCTTTTGATTTATGAAAAAGAACTTTTTTTGTTTTCTTCTTCTATATGGATATGAAAATAAGTCTAACTGACTGATAAAAAAAAAGATGGCACTCGGAAAATTAAAATTTCCGTCGTCTTCGAAGACCCACCATATTCTCTCCATCATATATTTAATATTTTGAAAGATTATCTTTTATTTTTAACCATCATCTAAAAGTGGATGGTTTAATTGTAGCAATATATTCTACTCTATAAATTTAGAAATTTACTGATATAGAGTATAAGATGATAGTTTGCTTTTAGATTCCCTTTTTCAACATATATTAATGTAATAATGGGAAACTAACTAATGCAAACTAAGGGAAAACATTTTGAACATTAAATCTTTTAATGTGGCTAAAGGTTTATTACAGATTATTTAGATATGAAGACAAAATGATGACAGAATATGTATCGCAATAAATCTATATACATAGTAGAATCATTAAAGAAACATATATTGTATGCTAGTTCTTGATTTCTTACATCTAGATCTCTGTAGAACTAGACCCAAAAAAAAAATTCAAATTACTGACTTAGATTTTCATGTAAGTTTCAATACTGTTAAAGATCTGATACTGATGCATCAAAATTGTAAAAGAAGCACATATTCAAATTAACATTTTATCTAAGGATAAACATAAAATGAATATATTTCGTTAAGAATCCTCTTGTCTTTTATACTAGATTTTCTTCTTTTTAAAAAAAATTCCAATTCAAATATTTGTTCCATTTTTCACTTTTAAAAGTAATTTTATTCTTATTTATGTAAATACAAAAAATTAAATCCTTTTTTTTCACCTTCTTCTTTTTGGTTACAAGTACAAGAAGTTAACAACATATACACTTACTAAAAGCAAAAGTTTTATCAATAATAAAAATCCATATTAACTGGAAACAATAAAAGCTGAAATAATTCGATTTCAAAAACAGAAGAGAGCAGAAAAAAAACTAACCAAATACCGCATAAATCTCATAAATATGGAAATTCTCCGAAAAACATAAAAATAAACATTGTATACATTTTGGGACCAAAAACAAATGCCAGAGAACCAGGTATGATTCGAATATATGTATTCCCAGAATTGTAAAAGAAAAATAATGTTTTTTCAGGTTCCACTTCATTTAATGTATAGTACACATAAGCTGAGAAGAAAAAAATTAAATTTAGTATATACATATTTATATACGGAACCAGCTTCCCACTATTTGGATGAATAATTTTCCGGGAACCATATGTAATGATATTTTTTTTTTTTGGCTTTCTTTTCTGGTTACTGGAAAATCTACCTTTAAATATGTATTTTATGTTCATCGGAATATAAACATGGATCAAGGAAAAAAAAATTGTCCTGTTTATGTTGAAGTCCTTAAATTTTTATGAATGAAACAAATATATGTTAAATTGGCAATATTTGAAAAAGTTTAACAGAAAAAGTTTTCATTTTTTGATTTTTTGGAATATATTCGATAGAATCGAAAATATTCAAAGTTTTAAAATTAAATATAAAACAAAAAGCTTGTATTTTTAACATGAAATTAATATCTGCGGAAAAATCAAAACAAATTTTTCATGATAAAAAAATATATCAAAAATTGTTTAAATATGGTTTTTCTGTGTTGGAAAATCCTTGTTTTTTTTCGTGTTTGTATTTTAAAATTTTATCGATTTAAAAGCTTTAAATATTAATTAAATGAAAATGAAATTTAGTACAAATGTTTACAATCAAAAAAAATTTTTCGATTATTATTTATTTTCCACAATAAAAACTTTTCATATTTTAGCATTTTTCTTTTTATAACAATTTCTGTTAAATATCATTGATTTGAATTGAATATAAATTATTGAATTGATTTCTTTTTAAAGGTACCAGGTCTAGGCATATGTAGTGAGGCATTTTTATACGAAAATAAAACGTTTTTTTTTTAAAATAAGAAAGTAAACATATTTTATTCAAAGTAGGCTCCCATCACTTTCTACACATTTTGACCACCTTTCAGGCAATTTGTGGATACCACTCCAAAAAAGTTCTTCTTCTTTTGATGAAAACCATTCAGAGACCCAATTTTCCAGTTCTTCAGATATCTTGAAGTGCTGCTCTTTAAGTGCGTGTCCCATCGGTGGAAACAAATGATAATCAGAGGAAGCCAAGTCTGGTGAGTACAACGGGTGAAGTCGCATTTCCCAGCGAAGCGCTACCAACGTTTCCTGAACTAATGTAGAAACATATCACCTAGCGTTTGCATGCTACAAAATCACTTTATCGTAACTACGGGCCCATTCTGGTCGCTTTTCCTACAAAGAGCGATTCAATTCTATCAGTTGTTGTCTCTAACGACCAGTACTGATTGATTCACAAATTTTCAAAAGTTCATAGTAGACCGCATTCACCCGGCCATAGAAAATGCAGGGTAAGATCTTCTTCCCATGGTCATTCCCTGGATCATTGAAACCATCTTTTGCATGTTATTGTATTCTAAATCAAATTTTGAACACTGCACGTTGTTGACAGATATCAAAGTAATAAAAAAAACAGTCATAGCTCGTTCACAATAAACATAGCCTATAGCTACAGTCACCTATCGGTAAATTCTCACTTCATATGCATACATTTGGTACATCTTTAAATGAAATGAAAAATTGGAAAAATCTATAAATAAATAGTTAAGTAATGATTAAGAAATTCCTTTTCATCAATCAATTAGAAATTGAATATTGTTATACTTGACATGAAAATTTGCCCTTCACAATTTCGATATACTATACAACCAGATTGTCAAATAGTGTCAATTAAAAGTGTATATATACAATGTAAATCAAGAATTTCCTAAAATGGTATTCTCATCTAAAAGAATCAAGTCGACTTTTCCATTCCATTTAAACTAATACTTCCATTTTCTTGTCACTTTACACATAAAAAATTCTTCTTTACTCTTAACTCTATTTTTTCTTGCTTCCGAGAACAGCCTTTTTATGGGTTTTCTTATTGAATGCATCCATTTACAATTTTCGTATATAAATTCTATAACAATAATACATATGTACACTTTAAGATTCAAGTTAAGCGACTATAAAACTGAACATTATTGGAATTTATGATTAGTTTTTAGTTGAAGAAAAATTCCCTATCGATGAAAATGGAGTTTTTCACTTTAATTGGAAAATAATTTTTTATAAATTTATTCTTGATATTGTTATATGTTACAATAGCTCTAATTACAAATTTATTCACAAATAGCTTTGATATTCCGCACTTCAAACAATTACTTTCAAAATCTCTTTGATATTCACTTTGATCCAAACCCTTATTGTGAAGTTCAATATTTCGATCTTATATAAATATATCATGGAAACGTTCTAGAACTTACTTGCATTCAAAGGGAAACACACTTCTAGAACTGTCATGAATGTCATTCCAAATTGTCAGTGATTATTTGTTATTGTGTTTTCTCATGTAATATATTTGAAATTATATATGCAATTGTGACCCAGTCATTCGATTCTCTCCAGGAAGACTTAACGAATTTTGTTACGTGGTGTCGTAAATATAACCTGACTCTCAACACGGACAAGTGTAGGATTATCACTTTTCTCGTAAACATAATAACTCTTACCGCAATTATTTTATTGACGGCATTCCTCTACATAGAGTTAATTGTACTACTAACTTGGGAGTTACTTCTGACAGTGTGCTTAACTTCAGGCTTCACTTTGACTCCTTGCTTCATAAAGCCAATTCGACTCTGGAGTATATATTAAGCGGTGGTCCAAGGAGTTTTCTGACCCGTATGTCACTAAATCACTTTAAATCGCTTTAGTAAGACCAATTATGAAATATGCGAGTCAGGTGTGCTCTCCGCACCACAGGGTTTATATCAACAGGCTGAAATCCGTCCAACGTAGGTTTTGTATACACTTTATTTTTCTTAAATTTTTTGATTGAGTTTTTTATTCTTAAATTAAAAATAAAGTAGTCATTTTCCGATGAGTTTTTCATATGTACATGTCTGGGCCTCCATTCTACTTTTTCGAAAATATGCTCTTTTGTTGATGAAACTATCTGGTCAGCATATTTAAATTAAATAAATATTTCCTCGCTTAATTTTCATCAGGAAAAATTTCATCTTTAATCACATCAATTTAGCATACAAGCGTTTCGGATATAAATTTTTGAATACTTTTAAAGAAAATTATACAAAAAATTAAATATTTAAAAGGATTATTTTTAATGTTTCTAAATCACGTGATTAATATGTATGAGTAAACATAAACATTATATAGAGAAATTATATATGTTCATAAAATGAGGGCATAATAACATTGTGGGTATATGAAACATAAAAAAACAGAAGAAACATAATGACTGGAGTCGCTACTATATGAAAGGAAAACACACCTGACCAAAATGAACACATATTATTATTATTAGATATTATCACGATATCAAATAAGGTTATATCTATTTTTTTTCTTTGGTTGTACCTTCAAAATTTGATCCTTTTTAAATGGATCGAAATAAAAGGTTATTGAAGTATGAAAAGATTAAACCGTATACAAACTCTTCGTATATAAATTGATGTTTAATACCTTTTCTATTTTTTTTTTTAATGGCTTTTAATATAATACATAATATATTTGTTGGAAAAGGTACTATATATGAAAATAAATCTAAAACAAGTTTATTTATTTTTCGTATATATTTACAAAACAGCATCCATGATAGATTTTATTATGGTGTTGTTTCCTCTTTTTTTTGTAAGCTCAAGTATATCTACTTTTAAAAAGTCAAAACGTAAATATTATAAAAAAAACGATTTTTCTCTCTCTGTACACTTTAGGTATAGTATACTATATAAAACCACTTGTTAAAGAACTGAATGTTAACTTCTATAAAATGCAACCGTGCAAAAACATCAACAAACTCTACTACAGTAGAGTTAGTCAAATATCCTGTTGGATAACATTAGTACTTTATAAAAAGGAACAAAAAAACATAGAAAATCTCATTCACTATTTCAACATACACTTGAAAAAAAAATAAAAGTCCTTTACACTAACATTATATATTTGTATTTAAAAAAAAAAACAAAAAAGCTTTACATTTTTAAATCATAAGAATAAACACTAGAAATAGATTAAAGAGCCTTAACATCTTTACTATATCCAAAACGAAGGATCAAAATTTATAATTAATTATGAGAAAATAAAATAGTAGTTATTGTTATTATGATTTTCATATGAAAATTTGAATAGAATTTCCTGGTTTTCTCGGCATAAACCCAAGACAAGTGTTATTTTTATCGATTCCCTTTGAATTAAACTTTACAATATTAGGTCTGTTTTATTTGCCACTTGCTCTGGAGTAGAGCAAATTTTTACATTGAAAACAAAAACAACAAAAGAGCAAATCCTACACTACTTTCAGACCAGGTGTAACTATTACACCCGAATTAGTTTAGTTTTCTACCATAAAAAGTATATTAGCTAAAAGTTTCTCATTTCATTACAATATGGTTGCTAAGCAGAGCTATTTGCCACTTACCGTGTTCCAGGGTAGGGTATGGCAAATAAAACAGACCTATTAAAGGAATTATGCAGAGATCGATACAAATATAAATCTGATGATGCAAAATAAGAACTATACGAAGGATACATTAAAAGTTCACAGCAAAGTTCTGGCAATTTTCAATGAGTAACCAACCTTGTATGGTGGTCCAGCGTTATCCCCAGGAAAAAAAACACTTTTGAGACTGACGTAAATCGTGTACGTTTCTGTTTTATTTTCGATAAAATTTCTGAACAATTTTTCGTCGAATCGTTAAACGCTAATTGCATTCAATCAATGTTTTTTTTTGGTTGTCATCAACAATGAAATGACTTTTTAGCCCATCTAATAAAATTAAGAAATTTCATATTTTCTTACAATTTAGTTCAAAACTCTCAAAAAAAAGGACATATATAACTCAACTTTCTAAAATACAGTATAAATATATGTAAATATAAAAACAAGAGTATATTATCAGATTTGTTCACCAACTGTTATGTAATTTAATAACCAATTATTGTTCATGCCTATGGAAACCACATTCATTTCTTTCAAAAAAAAGCTCTCTTCACTACAAAAAAAAGCACATTTTATATCTTCTTAAATGACGAAATAAATTCTACTTTGTCTTCTTTTTTGCTCATTTAGTCTATATTTATATATACATATACAGTCTATATGGTTAGTCATTTAAAAACACAGTGTCTTGTCGCTATTATCATGACATTAACTACACCCCAAATAAAAAATTTGTACCCAAAATAACAGTCATATAAATGTTTTTACAGAAAGAAACAAAAACTTATAGTACTACTTATGATGATGTTTTCCTCAAAACGAAAAGAAAAACAATTGGAAAACCAATAAGAAGACATACATACATATATATGGATAATTAATTCATTTCAATTTTGAGACCGAACCAAAAAAGTATAGTATATATTACCCGAACTTAATTAACATGCCTGTCTGCCTTCCTACCATCAAAACTCAAATCTTTATTTTTACATCTTATACCCTCAAATTTCTATATAAACATTCTTATAATTTCTTCAATTTCCTTTGCACTAAAAACTTGTGTGTTGTTTTGGAACGATTTTAGGTGTAAACTTGATGGTATATGAAAAATAAAACATACTATATATATAAGGTACATCCTATAAAAAAAGAGATCCTTTTTTTGTGGAAAGAAGATTCGTATACAATTTTCATTTCCCAACCACACACACATAAAAAATATAGGGCCTACAAATATATACAATTTTGGTATGATACTAAAAATTTGGATGGAGTATTTTCCATTTTTATTGACGGTTGGGTAACATGTGTACCATTTTCGTTCCAAAAATAGTTGAATAGATAAAGAAGATATATACTTCTTTTTTTCTGTTGTTGTGGTATTATTAGAACTCTTGTTAAATGATAATAATAAATCAAAGACTTTAAGAAGAAGGCCTAGATTTTAATTTTTTCATAAAAACTTTATATGAGTACTTGTGTTTTTTTTTAGTAGTTCCAATTATATTTCTGATAAAGTCGTTCAACGACATAAATTAAAAATTCAAAGGATTTTGTGTGTAAATCGGTTTATAACTGATTTTTTTATGAGCTCTAGTAGACATGGAATTCGTAGTTATTGAATCTATAGTTGAATAAATTAACTCTGAGAAAGAAGAACAAAAACTACTAATATTTCAAAGTTTTTTCTTCATAACTTTGTTTTGACTTTTTCAAATTCGCTCTAATTCATAGGTACACGGCTAAAAATGGTTAGTTAATGATTTTCAAATACACAAGAAATGGTCCACGAAGTTAATGTTTTTAGGTCACTAAGGGTAAGTTCGCGCTGGCATAACTTGAAACTCACTAAAATTTACGTCTTTTTTTTAACCGTGTAGGCTGGGGCTTAATAGCATAAATATCTTTTGCAAATTTTATTGAAATCGGTATACTAGTTTTTAAAATATGTACATCGGAAACTGGCTTATTTCCCGTACGACTTTTTCTTGCTCCACTATCCTTCAACCGATTGTACTGAAATTGAACATAGTAAAATCTATTTATGTAGTCAACCCATGTCAATAATTTACACAAAATTGCTCCACAAATTTTCAAATTAAATCTGGAAAAACAAAAAAAAAACGACAAAATTTTCTGGTCACCCTAGATTTTTTTTATAACTTTGCTCAGATCTAGCTGAAATGCATTACCAAACCAAGTTAAGGAAGAACCAACTCACATAGCAAATTTCAGCAAAATCGGATAACGTCTTTTTGAGTTATCCTGTATTCGGATGTATTTCGATGTGTTATAAATGTAGTGACAAAACGAATATACCCTCTGGTAGTACACCTACCATAGAGCATAAATATGAAAATGATTTTATTACTAATAATTCACATCCTAAAAATTCCATGTCGAATTTTTATTTCCCCATTTCGAAAAGGATTTATTTCAAGAAAAAGAATGTTTTGCCATAAATTCTTATAATAGATTTCGAAATTTCTCCTCCTCTTCCATGAGAGATACAAAAGTGCCCAAACTTTTTCCGATTTTCCTGTTACAATTATTCACGTGTCTAATATACGCCGCCCAGAAGTTTATATAAATAATCAAATCAAGGAGCTAGCTGGTTTTCTAACGATTATTTTGATTTAAAACTTCTGAATATATCTTTTTTTTGTGAACTGAAATGTCGTAGGTCGAAAAATATATACAATCGTAAATATCAGAAACAGAAAATATCGTAAAAATTCTACTATATAGTAGGCTACAACAGATTTGAAATTTTCAAGAAAAACATGAATCAAAAAGTAAGAATTCTTTTAAGTTCTAAGGTGTGGTTAAAATCTTGTTTTGAAATAATCAATAAAAATTCTTCCTACGCATCTTTGAAGATTTAAATAAAAAAAAACCAATTTCTATTTAAACTTAAAAAAGTATATAATTTTATAGTTTATGATAAAAATTTCAATACTCGCTAATTTGGATTTTATTAAAAGAATATTACTACTTCAAAATGATTCTTAATCATAATTTTCAAAAGAAAAACTATTTACTAAAAATTATTATATATTTAAGTCTTTTTGAAATATATGCTTTAAGCAAGTTTTAAAAATTGCTATTAAAAATCTTTAATATGACCGTCATTCATTTCCAGAACCTGAAATATTAAAGCTTCTTTTTTCTTTTTTGTTTGCTACTTTTTATGCCCTATGGTAGGTACTACCAGAGGGTATATTAGTTTTGTCACTAAGTGTGTAACACATAGAAATAATAATCGGAGAAAAATTTCAAAGGTATGGTTGTGTAGGGAATCAAAAGTTATATCGATTTATGCATGTCCGTCCGTCCGTCCGTCCGTCCGTCCGTCCGTCCGTCCGTCCGTCCGTAGACAAGATAACTCAAAAACGCGTTATGCGATTTTGATGAAATTTATAATTTGAGTTGCTTATTCCTTAACTTGGTTTGGTATTGCATTTGAGCCAAATCGATCCACGGGGGGCAAAGTTATAAAGGAAAAACCAGGGTGACCAGAAAGTTTTGTCGTTTTTTTCGTTATGGTTTTTCGGATGTAATTGGAAAATTTGTGACCCGATTTTGTTCAAATTAATTATGTAGGTTAACTGCATAAATAGACGATACCGAGTTAATTTTCAGTCAAATCAGTCTAAGGATACTGGAGAAAGAAATAGTTGTAGCCTAAAATAAGCCTGTTCATAAAGTTTTTCCAATGTATTTTAAAAAGTTATATACCGATTTCAATCAAATTTACGAAATGTGTTTATGCTATTAGAGTCCAGCATACCTGTGAATTTGAGCGAATTCGAGATTGTAGAAACGAAGTTATGGAGAGAAAAACCTTAAAATATTCAATTAAGCAGAAAGTTCGTGGCGTTTTTTTTCCAATAGTTGGCTTTAGAATCGTATAACTTTAGTAGTTCTAATCCTATCAAGTTGTGTTATAGCGCGCTGAAAAAGTGACATCTTATAGAATACTTGGAAAAAAAAATTGTGAAATTCTGGCAGAACAAATTGGGGTAATTGGGTTTTGAAAATGAGCCAAAATTCTGAAAAATATTCCCTATATTAATGCTCCATGTTTGGTACTACCGTCCGTCCGTTGACAAAATAACTCAAAAACGCGTTATGGAATTTTGATGAAATTTAGAACGCTACTTGGTTATTGCTATAGTGGTTTTGGTATTGCATTTCAGCAAAATCGACTGAGGGGCAGCGAAGTTATTAAGGAAAAACAGGGGCGACCATAAAGTTTTGTCATTTCTTTTTATATAGTTTTTCGGGTTTAATTGGAAAATTGGTATAGCAATTTTGTTTAAATTAATTATATTGATTGACTACATTAATAGACGATACCATTGTAAATTTCAGTGATATCGGTCTCAGGATAGTGGAGAAAGAAGTAGTCGTAGGAAGAAATAACCCTGTTCAGAAAGTTTTTTTGATGTATTTTCAGAACTAATGCACTGATTTGAATGAAATTTGCAAATTAGACTTATGCTACTAGGGTCTGAGTTACTTACAAATTAGAGAAAATTTTGAAAAGGGCAAACAAAGTTATGAAGTAAAACCTCGATATATTGTTAGTTTTCACAATTTTTCTCTCCCATTTCTACCATAGGGCATCAAAAAATCGGCTATAGGCCGATTTTACATTACTTTATGTTTTTTAAATTATTTCAAGTAGCTTTACGTAGTTTGTAATAATAAGAAAATAATCATGCAAGTTCTTAAAGACACTGGATTGTATTTGATGAGTTTCAGTCACGAAATCTTACACAAAACAGATTTCAATTTACATTGAAAGTAACAATATATATAGATAAGTAAAGGTCATATACGAATGGATTAAAATTTTAATCTGTGATCAATCTTAATCATTTACAACATGCTATATTTGAAAATATTGATTGTGCGGTTTCTTTCCGAAGGACATATTGATAATTTATTGATTAAATATTGTGTAGAGAGAGTAAATGTAACCGAATTGCAGTCACTCTATCAATAAAAACCTTGCAATATAGTCATATTTCGTTTATTTCAATGAATTTCGTAATAAATTCTTGATAAAATGTTGAGCCTGTTAAGAACATATCATGACTATTACAAGGACTACAAGGATTACGAGGAATCCTAACAGGACACTGCAGACTCAAAGCAGACCTTATAAAACTAGGACTTGAAAGAGATAGCACCTGCAGATTCTGCGAGGGCGACGAAGAATCCCCAATGCATATTCTCTCCGATTGTGAGGTACTACTCCGTAGGAGAAGGAAATATCTAGGGGCGTACGTGAGATACAATCTCTTAACCCACTCCGGATACTAAAATTCCTAAGAGAAATAGGCCTGGAGGAGGTGCTGTAGAATGGGAGGTTAACCTAACTATTGCACCAAAGAAAAGGGGGTAAAATAGATCTTAAGGTCGCAGTACAGGAACACCCTAAAAATAAAATCTAAATCTTACAAGGACTTTTTTTTGATAGAGTATGACCGCAATTTGGTACACATTTTTGTATACTATATATAAAAAAAAAACGATTATTTTTATTCAGGATAATATTGTATTAATCAAAGCAAATAATGGACAAAACACTTCATATTTTTGAAGAGCTTAAATTTTCTTATTAAATAAAAAGTATACGTAATCATTTTTTCCCTTTTTTTTTAAATCAAAAGAACTTTAAAATTACTTTATCGTCCTGAGGCAGTCTAAAAATGTGTCTGCCTTTTTATCCTGTATTTAATGTGTTTTTTTGCGTTTGTTTCAAATATCGCCTCAAACATATTGTCAACCATTTTTTTTTCAAGATTAAATATTATCATCAACTTGTGGGTATTTATATAAACCTACAATAATAACAACAACAAAAATGGAAGGGCAATGATAAGAGAGTACTTGCGCCCAGTTAACATCAACAAATTAGTGAACAAAAAGATTCCTTTTTATTATGGTACATAACAGACCATCCGCTTTTTAAGATGACTTTTTTTTTTGGGGGGGCCTTCTTTATATAATAATAATAATGAATGGAAGAAGAAGAAAAAAAAAATTGGTTGGTTTTCATTCATTTCTTCTCATTCAATTGCCTGTGTGAAGATTTTCCACAAAAAACCCATATACATACGAAATATAGGAGTATTATTATACAAAAGAAAATTTCTTTATTTTCTTCACACGAAGACTACAATTTTATACTATCAAAAAATGATTTTCTAAAAAAAAATTTCTTTATATAATAGATAAAAATAAGATCCATCCACAATACGCCCAATACATTTCTTCATCATCCTACTATCTACAGTACCCATTATCATCATCATATTCAGAAAAATGACTTACGTACACTTGTATACGAGTATTCGGTGTATTCTATTATCAGGAAAAAGTCTTTCTCCTTGTTTTCTTTTCTTTTTCGTTTCCTTTAGAATTCTGTGATAAGACCCCGGAAGAAGTTAAACCGAACAAAAGATGAACAGGACAGGACCAACACAATACAATCATTTCCATCATTCCTATACTATTTCCCCGAGTTGTATACCTACTTACTACCCAATATATATTTTGATCAAATAAAATTTCTGAATCAAAATTTGTTCACTTTTCTTTCGTGTGTAGAGTGTAAGCACAATATTATAATATGAAAACTTTCTAGTATACTAAACTGACATCATATTTTGGTCTTCTCAAACAGGATATTATGAAAAGAATGAGCAGGACATAAGGGAATATACATAAATATATATGTAAAGATGTAATATCCTTTCTTTTTTACTTGTTTTTTTTTTGTATAAGGAAAGTGGTATTGACTTGATGGACAGAAAAACTTGGACAGGTTTTTATATTGTGACGATTTTACGGGTAACACAACATCAAGAAATGACAGGAGAGAATCTTTCAAATCCAGAAAATATATAAAAATTTTCATTTCAATTTTTAGCATAGAGAGACATTGAAAGTTTTATAACGGAAAATAAAAAGAAAATTATGTTGAAATGGCGCCAAATATTTATTTGTTTTTCCTATTTTTAGATATATAAATATATAAAAACAAAAAGGTAAAAACTAGATTTATTTCTTATTTAGTATATAACAATTTTGTTTTTATCTTTTATGATATAGATCAGACTATTAGAGATTGAATGAAGTTGTATATTTTTCCAGTGGGTCAAAGATGAATCCTTTTTTTTGGGTGGGAAATAAACTTTTAAAAATGTTTTCTATTTTCTGTTATACTTTGGGTTTTATGACTATGAAAAACAATCAATTTTTTACTTTTACGCTTACGTTTTTGTACGCAATGAAAGGTAAAAGAAAATTAACTACCTTCGAAATCAATAACTATAGAATTTATTGGTGAATCATTCGTCCTTGGTTTTATGCTTTTTCATATAAATATATACTGGGTGTCTATTCGAAATCTTGGAACTTGAAATATGTAAAGAAAACTTCTAAAATTTGTTTCTAGAACATAGAAGAGTAACCAGTAGGACTCGTAAAGTGTCCTTCTTTGAGACTCTCGCCTACGGTTGCTAACAATGACATTTCCATCTAGATACTACAGGATTTGGCCACGTTTCTTCAGCCTTCAGTTTTGCTGATAACTAGGGCATGGTTTTTTAAACAATCAATTACTTGAGTAAACAGAATTAATCCAATATTTTAGTTCCTGTATGAGTAGTTATTTTTATTTTCTACATAAGTGTTAGAATTGCTCATTAAAGCTAGATTTACTTTTATCTCTGTTGCACTAACATAATGTAATCTGAATAAATGATAGATTGCTAAAGAGAATCATATGTATTTTTAAGAGAATCTTTCCTCTTTTGTATTTTTATTACGATTTTTCCTTTTCTTTTTCTTTCATATAATAATTTATTTCTCTTCGTAAAAAGTAATTTTCGTTTACAAATTTTGACTTCTGGCTTTTAACATAGGAAGCAATTAATCACTTTAAGACCATCAATTGCTCGATTATTGACTAACCTCAAAAAAAAATTAATTAACCATGCTCTACTGATAACTCTCCAGGAATATGTTAAATATCACCCTTAAATGTGCTGGATGGAATTACATATAAATTTTCCCCTTACTTGCATTTCACTGAAAATGAATGAAAAAGTTAAATAGGCAACTCATAGGAAATTTCAAATGTCTATCATTTTCATGTGATTTTTTATTTTAAATTAGTAACAGAAGAAATTATTGGACGTAGGAAACAAAAAAAAACAGATAAAATCATAATACTAATTAAATTATAAACCTAAGAAAACTAATCCTCCAAATGAGTGCTTTTAAAACAGTGACAAGCCAACTCTAGCCACGTCAACATAATTTATTTGAAATAAGAAAACCCTTTTAGATACTAAATTGGAAAATTCCTAAAAATTCTAGTAATTAATACTACGTGATTAAAGAACTATTCAACACCAATTTTAATTCCATAGAAGGTATCAAATAGACACCCAGTATACCAAGTGTTAAACGACTTTCTTCAAGAAATTTATGAGAATTTTTCTCGAAATTCGTCTTAACCGAACTTTTCCATTAAGTAATTATATTTTGTATGTTTTTCTAAATATTAGAGGACAATTGATTTATTCTTTTTTGATGATAAACTAATTTATTATTTCACCGAAAATTACGCAGATTATTGAAATTCATTGAACATTAAAATTATTATTTGTTTAAAATTGGAAAAACTAAAACTAATTAAACTAGCTTTTAGTTCATTTCGATTTCATTATGAACTCTTTGGAACTAAATGAATTCGATTTACATAATTTACATTTTAGAAGCGCATCAATCGCGTAAATTAACAAAAAAAGAAAAGAAAAACAATATTCTTGACGCCAATTTTAATTAATTAAGAATTTGTGTTTTTTTTTTCTTAAAGGAATTTAATAAATTGTTAAAAAAAGAAGAAAAATTCAAAAAAAACGTGACTGTTTCTAAGTTGCTTAACAATTTCTTAAGATAAAAAGAATCTAAAAAAATCTTTCAAGCAGGTTTCTGAAATCTTAGGATCTTCATTAGCTTTTTTTTTTCCTAGAACAATAATAATCATAATTCTATAAGTTATGGTTAAAAAGTTGGAAACTGGTCAATTGCATCAAGTTAAACCTGATTGAAGAAGAAGATGTAGAAAAAAAAACACCTAACGTAAGACGTGTTCTTAATCAATATTTTTAAAAGTTTTAAGAAAAATGTAAAAAGTAAGAAAAAACATTACATCAGAACGATAAATTCGTAAAAATAATATGACATTCATTTTAAAGTTATTGCAATTTTAATTTGAGTTTAATTAACTATTTTAATGTTGTATAATAAAATGATGTCATAATTAAATAAAATTAATTTTCCAGAACGCAGTGATTATATATATTTTTTGATAAAACAAAAGGTATTTATTGCATGCCGAAGTAAAGGAATATGTTTCTTATTCTTTTAATTAACGGAAATATTCTCGTTTTTTCTTTTTTTTTTGCATATATATAGAAGAAATTAAATACACTTAAAAAGGTGTATTTGAAATATTTTCCAAGGTAAAGATGAACTCATCATAAAATTGTGAATTTAAATTTTATGATTGTCATATGATAGAAGTTTTCCCTCCGTAAACTGAGGAGGGAGAATACATGAGATTGTATCCTCTAAAGATGAGGTACATACTACATAAATTTAAATAATCTAATTAAAATTTATCCATTTGATATCTTAGAAAATGACATAAAATAATGTGGTATTACTTGTCGCTTTTAAATCAGCGAGATTAGACACTTAGAAAATATATTAAGGAAAATGGGCAATCTGTGAAGAAAACTACATTTCGTAAAATTGTGAATATTTTCGGGTGTTATAATCATCCATCAAAGCCTGAAATGAAGTATTTACTGTAAAAATTTGCGTAATCTGGCTAAGTAGCAACAACACGTACTCGTTCTTTTCGTCGTTCAACTGAAAACATTGCTACAAGAATTGTAGAACTCAAAACCAATATCGAACTCGTAATTCATGATAGAGCCACAGAAATGTCTGCAAGAGTTGTATTGATGGACATTTATCAGATATTGTTTTCCATTCATAAATTCTAGAGTCTCTACAATAGGACTAGCATTCTTTCTCAGAGGCAGGCGATTGTCGCTTGTGACCAATTTGAAAGCGATCACCGCATATTTCGGCATTACGTAGGGCGATCATTTTCGTTCTCGCCTTAACTTAATTTTTTCGTCTCCTGTAGCTGTCAGTTTTGAAAATGTTCTGTGAAAAATAAAAAATTCCCAAAAATATAGATATCAACTTATAAAATTACATAAAAGCGACAGGGTTTGAGCTGTAGCTTCAAATTCATGAATATGCGGTGATATCAGCTTACGGAATGCCGAAAAGCGACAAGCGACGAGCGACAATCGCCTATCGCCGTACAGAATGCCTAACCAGATTGCCATAAAAAAATTCAAAACTCTCAATCAAAATGTGTCCTAAACTTAAATTTAAAAAAAAGTTCGTATTGAAAAACCCTGAACATTGTATATCCAATAGTGTGGAGGCTTGTTTAACTAAAATATTTAAGTTTGTTTGACCACATTTCTAACAGTTTCAAAAAAAGCAAGTTCATTAATTTAGATTTTATCGATTACTTCTCTCTAAGACCTTTTCCAGTTTTTTTTTTCTGGGTGTATAATTTTGCTTATTTGTTTCTTTATTAACTTCCATATTAATATGTTGTTTAGTTCTTTCTACTGTAATTCGGAAATTCCTAAGGTATATAAAATCTCATTATGGAAGCGGATTTAAAAAAAAATCCCCATATATAGGTATAAAAAAACTTTCAACAGGAAATAACAAAGTGAGTTTTTATATTTATCACAAGGTGGTCTAGTTTAGGCATTTATAGTTAGTTAGTATTGTTGTTTCATCAAACTGTTTGAAAACTATAGAAATTTATGAATTTTAGGTTCAGCATGGAAATCTGTAGGCGTATATGATAAATATTTGAAGGGCCCAGATTTAAATGAAGAAGAATGAATCAATTTTATCAGTCCATAAATTTAGGAACATTTTATAATTATAGTATCTGGAGTTTTGGATATGCTTTTTAAAGTGTAGTAGTTACTACGTATATACATGGAGAATTAAAACCAGGTTGAAACTGGATTAAAATGCATGTTGAATCCCAATTAGATTCACTGAGTTTACTGACTTTTGATGACTGTGTCGCCGGTTTTCATTTCCTTGACAAAACACTTCAATTCTTTATTTTGCCTATTACAATTGGAATTGATATTTAACACCAAGTTTAAATTCTAAATCGATCCACAATCTCGATTCCGCGATCTTTTGACTTTCCATGTAGACGTAGTAAATGTGAGCCTGGGAAGAAACTTACCATATTTTTACATTCTACAATTTTAAATGATTTATTGTAAAGCCATGTTTTGTATTGTTTTCTTAATTTTATTACACAATTTCGTAATAGCAGGTTTTTTTTTGGTAAATTTGCCAAATAAACTCATTAACACTCATTTCACTTTCAAAATAACAAAGAAACCAATCAAAAATATTATTACTTAAAATAATGAAAAAGTAATTTTTGGAAATTTTTTTAAGAAAACTGGATTAAAAATTAAAATAATTATGATATAGCTCTGAAAAAAAAAAACAGACAAGTTTTTGTCATATTTATTAAAAGAAACAAACTTAAGAAAAGTTATTAATTATATAAAAATCGACTATCAAAAAAAAAGCATTATATTTTTTTTTTTGCTGTGGCTTTGTGCTTTCTGCGGTAAGCTCGTTCGTAACTATCAATCTCTTAAAATGAAAACTTTTTTCATCTCATACAAAAGTTGTTGCTTCGCCACAAATCACTTTCGATTTTGGCTACAACTTTATATTTTTATTAACCGTTTTTTTTTTCTTCTTAATGTTTGTCTGTGGAACCCACATCAAAAGATATTAAAACTCTTTCTCTCCATCTATCTAACTCTCCGCGGTACCGGTTCAATTCCGGTGATTATGTAATTTTATTGATTTGAGGGCATTTTTTGATGTTAGGTCATTGAAATTTCACCTTAAAAACTGTGATTACGAAAAACATAAATGATAATGACCGAATAAATATACGCATATATCTAAAGTATCCGTATATATGAATAAATAATTATTGTGAATTTTTAGGGCGCCAAATATTTGAATATTCTAATTTTTACAAGGTTTATTATTATTGATTGAGTAAAGTTTTTTGATTTATTTTAATTAAAAAATTTTTATTGAATTTTTTTTTTGAAATCAGCATAAAAAATCTTTTAAAATTTAAAAAAAAAAAAAAATTTGTAATACTTAACAAAAATTATTTACGAACTTTGCTTTTTTAACATAGATTCAGCATATTTACCTGAAAAAAATAAATAAATAGAAATAATTATTTTATTATGATTATTAATGAATAAGCAATTATTTAATATATAAAAAAAAAGTTATTCTTATTGAACTTTAATTTTGAATTTCATTTAAAAAAAATAATTTGAATTTAATTTGTCGTTAATTTTATATACAAACAGACAATGATGAATATTCAAAAGCCTAGAGACCTTGATTGTTTTCAAAACATTGCTTTTTAATATAGTATCTTATTTGCAATTTCAAATAGTAAATTGTATAAATAGAAAGCTTTCATATTGTAACCCTTAACCTTTAAGGCTCAATTATAATAGCAGTACAAAGGCAAAAAAAAACTGAAGGAATGTTAGTTTACGCACGTTAAATCCGTTCAACCGATTATAAATCTTTTGGGAATTTTTATGGGTTACTATTTCACTTTCTCAAAAAAACAATTTTTTTTAATCTCTATATGCTCTTATTACTTTCAATTTCGAATGTTGGTACGACTGAAATTATATGCAACCAACTTCAGTTATCTTTTTTGAGGTTAGCAAAAATTGACAAATAGTGAGACGGGTATTT